>OY856186.1:167772026-167869526 GCA_963693315.1 Diogma glabrata
ATACTACCCCGAAGAATATAAAAAAAATTACCTTTTATACTTTCACGAAACTTTGAAGGCACCTTTGTTACCTGCTCCCTGCCAAAGCCACCATGATCCAAACTCCATATGTCGCTAATCGTTCCTACCTCAGTAGGGGTATGCGCAGAGAAACTTTCAGCTTTTATATAATAACGAAGGTCTGGCCGTCGCGGGCTCTTAGTCTATAGAGTTTTCTACGAATCACGAGGGGTTTTTGGCAATTATTTAACAAGTTATCATTTGATATAGTATTGCCTGACAAAGGAAGTGGAATTGACTGCTATGGATCTCTGCGCTTAATTTTTCCATGGTCAATGCAGGAAGTTGCACTCTCTTATTGCAAAATATAAGACTAAAAAAACATTGAGTCAAATTGATTTCAATGTAATGGCCACAGAAAGCCTTTTATTGACAAACGAGAATATGGAGAATATAGATGGATAATCAGGAGTTTGAGACACCGCGTTATATACCAGAGGTTTCTCGAGATCACATTATTGTCAACTAGAAAATAAGCCTCGTAGGTGTCAACTAAAGAGGTGTGGCAAATCCACAATTTTCATGTGTCGAAAATCCAATAAGCATTTTTTTTTGTAAATAAAGTTAGGCATGTTTAGTTTAATTACAATAAATTATAAATTAATGTCTCTGAATACACGAAGATAGCATTCCAACCAGGGTTTATAATTTTGTTTAAATAAATTAAGTTTCTTTAAGAAACTTGTGAACGCTAACTTTAATTTTTTCTAGGATTAAAGGTATCGAGAAAAACACACGAAGGTAAGGCATTCCAGAGATGAGAGTGGTGAAACGGGAGAAGTTTGCCGGTTCAGGCAAAATTGATTTAATCTCAGATGAAGTTCGTTCATCTATATATAATGTATGTGTAGAAAATTGTCAAATCCGCAACATTTAGTCTGTGCGGCAAGGAATCAAGCTCATTAATAAGATATTTTCATGTTGATTATTTTAAAAAATGTCACTGTATCTAAATTTAATCTAAACTAAATCATTAAATTTGTTTTAAAGATAAATATTTTGGTTTGTAATTATATAGACTCAGCGCCAGCGTTCGATGAAACTAACATTATACTTTTCCATTTTCCGGAAAAACGGTAAAAGATTACTTGTTTTTTTTCTTCTCAGATTTGAGTTTATGAGCATCATATTACTATAAAAAAGTATTTAGTTTTATTCTGAAAATAGTTTCTGCAATTCGGTTCAAAATGGGTTAACGATATGCCATTCGAACTGTGAGCTGGTTAATACTCCAGAAACATTTGAACGTTTAATGGAACGTATGCTGAAAGGATTACATTGGAGAACGAGTCTTGTGTACTTGGACGACATGATTGTAATGGGTTAGGCTTCCGACGATCATTTGAAGAATTCAGGAGAAGCAAATCCAAATAGCAGGAATAAATTTGAGTTCAAAAAAATGTACACTATTCAAGGAGAAAGTAAAATAGACATAAAGTATAGTCACAACAAACACACAGATATTGATAACATCACAGCAGTAAATGAATGGCCAAGATCCAAGAATTTACATGAGTTTTGTAGATTTTCGGGATTGTGCTTCTACTACCAACGTTTTGTACTCGTATTTTTCAATGTTGATAAGAGCTGCGTGAGTTCACGAGAAAGGATAAAGCATTTGAATGAACCGAAAGACAAGAAGATGCGTTTGTGAAATTTCGAAGAAGATAACCAAATTTTATATTCATTTAAGACACTGATGATAGCAATGATTGTATAGGAGGAGTGTTATTTCTTAAAATTGATGGCCAAGAAAAAATAAAAGCTTATTACTGGAAGATAGTATTATAGTCAGAAGCGAATTATTGTATAACCTGTAATGAATTTCTAGCTATAGTGGAATGTGTAACTTATTTCCTTAAACATTAAATATCTATTCGTTCAAAAATTCCATTTGAGAACTAGTCATGGAGCATTGAGGTGGCTAATACAATTAAAGAGCTTACAGGCTTATGATTTTAATATTGAACATCGGCGGTGCACATGAAAATGCTGATGCATTGTTAAGAAGGTCATTGTAGGTGGAATGAAAGCAGTACAATCAGGCGGCGAATAAGGAAAACATTACTTATATCTGCAAGTGTTTTCTAGTGAAGACTGGACATCTTAAGTAGTAAGGAAGGAGCACTTGGCAGATCTTTATACTTGGAATTAATAATCAAGTTCAAGGAAAAGGTAGAAAAACCAACATGGGTGAAATTGCCAATAAAAGTTAAACATTAAAGAGAGATTTAGAAAAAATCCGACCGTACAGTTAAAGAATTATTGATAGTAGTTCCAAAAATAAGAATACCTCAAGTATTAAAGGTATATGTAACGCGTACAAAAATTTAAATTTTAAATTGTCAACTGATAACCAAATTAATCATAAAATCATTTATGTTAGTATAATTGTGTGTTTGTTTCATTAATAAATTATTTCTTTATTGTTCCTTCATCAATAAATTTTGTATAAAGTCTAATGTAGTTCATAATATTTTTTTACTATCGTAAATTTTATAAGCATGTAATTATAAAATAAAATGTAATTAAATTAATTGTCGTTAATATCCATAGATCTAAATCAATTAAATACAATTAATTTTTAAAACAAAACCATAAATATAAAGTTAAATAATTCAAGCAGTTAAAATAAATAATTAAACAAAACTTTTGAATAAGTTAGTTGGTAATTGAACTTCTATCACAGACTATGGAATTCTCGCTGAATTAGAAAATCTAGTTAAATTGATACTGGTGATGAAAAACGTTATCTACGCAGGTGAAAAAGTCGAGATTTGAACTTGACCATTTTTGATTTTTCTGAAACTTGGCATTTAAGTAGTATGGACAAAATAACAAATACAACTTATTTTACAAGTTAAAGTGCATAGTTTTAGCATAGGGGCACCCCAACATTTATGAAAAATGAAAATTCTGCCAATCCGATGTAACTTTGAAATTAAATTGCTCAAGAACGGCTATACCGATTTCATCAAACTTTTTATTGTTTGATAGATAATTAGTTAGTCGTTTAAAAAAATTAATTAATTGTTTTTGTAATTAATTTTTAAATAAAAATATTAAAAAACTTTTTTAAAGATGGTGCTAGGGTCGAAGATCAATTGGAATTTAATTAATTTTTCGTTTTGTAAAAGAGTTCTATAGTAGTAATAAGAGTAGTTCCTTACTCAAAAATATTTCAAATTTTCACAGAACGGTTAATTCGTGTTCTTGATATATTTAATTTTAAAGATTTTAATCCAACTGAAAATTCAAATTTTTCATAATTTTTTCAAACAACTTCCATTAACAAAAACTTTTAAATTCAATTAAATTTTAACTTTTTGTTTTAAATGTAGTTCTATCCCTACTTAAAAATATATCTAATTTACAAAGAGGCGTTAATTCGTGTCCTGCGGCTAGGGTCGTGCCAGGGTAATTTCGTACCCTATGCTCAAACTATGCACTTTAAAAAAAATTGTAAAATAAGTTGTATTTTCATTTTGTTCATACTACTTATATGTCAGTTTCAACAAAATCAAAAATGGTTAAGTTTTCACAACTTGGTCTAGAACTCGTTTTTCTTATGGTGTGCAGTGGACCGAAAGCGGAGAAGTTTGAATCCTGAAATGTGTTGATGCGTCGTACATGCCATAACTAAAATAATTGGGAATAGGCACCCCAGAAGTTTCGAAGATACTTTAAGAAACTTCAGCAAACTGGTGTTACTAGTAACATATTTGCATCGTTAGAGAAATGTGTCAAGAATTAATAGTTATTTATTTATCAAGAACGAAAAGTGAAACTTTAAAGTACGAGCTAGTTGTTACTAGTGAATACCTTTAAAAACACTTTTCGTTCGAGATAAATACAAAAGTTTATTGCATACTGGAAATTTATTAAAATAAAAAGAAATGAGTTTTAAATTTTGCTCAAAAAGTTGAACTTTAACGTCGTACGACTTTATAAAATTTTATAAAGTCCTAGGACATTAAAGTTCAACTTTTATGGTACAAAAAGTTGAACTTCAATGTCCTAGGACTTTATAAAATTTTATAAAGTCCTAGGACGTTAAATTTCAACTTTTTGTACCATAAATAATCCGAAAAATTTCGTTTTAGATATCGGTATGAAATAAATTATTTTAAACACAAAGTCGAATTTTTGTAATTAAGGCAAACATCAGCATTTGCCTTAATTATGGTATAATGCAGTCAACTAAAACAAAATTCAACACAATATTTTAATCAAATTGAAGAAAATTAAATGGGAGATGTGATCTGTAGAATTGGTAGATTTAGGAGGATTAAAAAATTTTTTTTTTATTTGGTCTATTTGGTTTGGCGTCTGATCGAGGAAGGACCTACTAACACAATACAAGAAAAAGAAAATAAATTAAGATTACCAACAAGATTGGCAGAATATTTAGGCGGACTTGGAAAAAGGGGGACCAGCAGAAAAAAACATTACCAATGCCAACAGAAGATAAGTTTTGTAGTTGGTTAAACATTTTAAAGTTTTTTTTATTAGAATAAAATAAATAGTTTTTGTGTATATTAAATCGTAAACTGCTATTTTTTGTAATAAGTTAAATTAAAGATTTCATGTGCATGTTAATAAAACAAAAAATAATATTAAAGATAATTTTGAGTAATAAAATTGAGAGGAAGCAAAATTAGAATTTTATAATAAGATTACTGTATTGAAGTTTGTGATTGTGTTTTTTGAAATAAAAGAAACAAGGGAAATAAAGAGAAACACACTCCTAAAATATGGTAAGCAAAGCTCCATCTTCCCATGGAAAAAAATGATATAGCGTGCACCACAGAGCCACGTTACAAATACTATGGAGGAACCAGTGGCGATCAAATTGGTACTAAAAAACCTTGCTAAAGTACGACGTAGATTTTATTGATCAGGAGCACAATCGGTAGTAGAATTTTGTCAAGTATGTGATCAAAAATCTAATGTTTTGTTTTCATACTATGGAAATGTTTTTTTTACCGGAAGCGACAAACCGGAAGTCCAAAAACTAATCAGTTCCTTGTCATTCAACTCTTTATCTTTTGTCAAAGTGTCATTAAAATTTATTAATGAGACTTCCTCCCCCCCCCCCCTCCCACTTTGTTCAATGTGACCCAAAAGTAACAATTATTTTCTCATACTAGTTAAAACCTTTTTCATGAGTTTCATCATAATTACTTCATTTTTGTAGGCTGTAGTGTTGATAAAAGCACTGAAAGTTTTTTACAGAAAGTGAAAAACCGGCATTTGGGACGCAGAACTGTTGTGAACCGTACTAAATGCTTATGTACCAAGTTTGATATCATTCGATTACCAGGTACATATGTTATTGAGATTAAAAATGAACAGGTGCTCCACTTTTTTGCATACCACTAACAAATAATCGGCTCCTTGCCAGAAATATTTGCATCTGTTTTTAAAGAGTTATCAAAATTAAATAATGATAAATAATGAACGAATGTTATTTGCTCCCAACAAACATTAAAAACATAGTGAAAAAACCACCTGCTGTATAATGGTGTACCCCTTAACCTCTTGTCCAATGTATCCCAAAAGCTTATGAAATCTTTCCCATATTTATTGAAACCATTTATCAACGTACGCCACACGTACGCCAACGTACGCCACAGTAGGGTTACACATTAAAAAAAAAATTTCACCGGAAGTGACCTGCCGGAATATGGTACGCCGAAATATTGGAAACAGTATTAAATGCTGCATTCTAAACGACGACTAAATTGTACTAAACTGCTAAATCTAAATTTAATTTTATAAAATTACCGAATTTTAATTTAAATTAATATAATCAAGTTGTCAGATATTGTTTAACGTATGAATTTCTTCCAAATTATTTAGAAAAAAAACGTCGATTTAGTCAAATAAAATAGTTGAATAAATTGATTTAGCATGTTTAGTAAAATTTAGCATCAATTGGAACGCAGTCTAAGACCTTACTTACTAAGTTTTAAATTGATTAAAAGTTCAGGATTTTAAAGTTATTGAAAATCCATTTTGTCCAATTTTGAAATGAATCCAGATCTTCTATTTTCAGGTAAACCTGGATTATATTACAAAGTTTCATCAAGATCCAATGTGTTTTTATCAGGAACATTGATTTGTTTTTGATAAACATATACAGTTTATTTATAAGAGATCTCTCCGGTCTTGATTCACTTTGGTACAGATTCGTTTTCTTTTTTTTCATTTTCTTCGTGAATAAAAATCCACTGTTACAATTTGGTATCACGATACGATTTCAGATTTAAATCAAACTTAATTATATTTGTAATAATTTTATTATTTAATCGTATGATTTAAAGAAACAAAAAAAAATGTTTACAAAATCACAAGTCCACAACCAAATTTCTCAAATAATTAACGCTTTCTACAGGAACCTCATTTAACTTGTTTATACCACCATTGAATTTGAATAAGGGGCATTCATTCACTATGTAGTTCATTGTTTGAATAACTCCACACATACATAAAGGTGAGGGATATAAGTCCCACTTGTTCATCAGGTAATTACATCGGCCATGTATTGTTCTGAAACGATTAAGTCTGGACCACTCTTTACGACTAAGATCAAAGCCGGAAACACAACAAGTAGGATCGATCACCAAACTGGCATTTGGAACAGGTGAAGAGTTCCACATGCATTTCCATCTTTCCTTCATATCAAACTTAACTTCGGAACCTAAATTCGGAACAAATAATAATGATGGTTTTCTTGATGGCAAACAAGATTCAGGTAAGTCTTGCAAAATGTCATAAAGAATTGAGTTTTGATGTAGATGACATTTTTCAAATTCTTTAATGCAAGCTGCTTCACGTCTTAATGACCCAGGTTCTATGTTGGCTAAGACAGAAAGCCATGGTAAAGGTGTTGATTTTAAAGTTTCAGTTATAATTCTCAAAGCATTGTTAAGTTGGACATCAATTTTATGTGTATGAGAAGAGTTAAGCCAAACAGGGGCACAATATTCAGCGCAAGAATATACTAGTGCAAAAACTGAAGATCTTAAAGTACATACATCAGCCCCCCAATTGGTTCCGGCAATTTTTCTAATGATATTCACTCTGAAACATAATTTTATAGCCAGTTTTTCTAAATGCAACTTAAAAGACAATGTTCTGTCAAGTGTGACTCCTAGGTATTGAGGAGTAGAATTAAAACGAACTGAAATCCCATCAAACTTGACTTTTAATTCTTTATGAGCTTTTTTGTTGTTCAAATGAAAGGCACGTAAGGTTGTTGCTAATTTTAAAAGTAATCCATGTCTCCAAACAGTGTCATATGCAGCAGACAAATCCAAACGCTACTCCAGTTTTCAATTTCTTCTGAAACCCAGCTTCAATAAAACAAGACAAAGCCAAAACTTGATCAGTACAACTTCTGTTTTTCCTAAAACCAGCTTGGGTTTTAGGAATTTTTTCATCTATGATTGGTTCAATACGATGTAAAATCATCCTTTCAAATAGTTTAAACAATGTACTCAACAAGGAGATAGGTCTAAAGTGAGCAACATCAGACCCATTCTTTCCAGGTTTTACTACAGTTAAGACTTTTGCTTTTTTAAATAAAGATGGTAGTTGAGCTGAATTCAAGACTTTGTTAAAGAGTTCCAGAATCCAGTTCTTAGTTCTTAGACCGAAATGTGATATCCTGCAGCCTTACCCATTTTAATGCATTTAATTGCTTCTTCAAGCTCAGATAATATAAAAGTTGAGGAAAGAGAAGGATCTGCAGTTAATCGTTGTTTTTCAGTTTTAAGATTTCTTCGTACTTCTTTGTATTTATCAGATGGAACTTGCACTTTAGAAACATTAACCAAACGAGACGCAATATTATTTGCAGTAATATTACTATTTGATGAGGAAGTTGAAGATGAAGCTTCATTACCTAGTCTACGAAGTAAATTCCATGCCTTACGACTAGACTTCTTGAAACTCGTCCTACCTACTGTATCACGCCAAGTTTTACGTCTATGTAAATCAAGTTCATTAAGAAGTTCAGTGACTACATGCAAATCGTTGGTTCTATTGTATTGTTTATACAGTTTGTTACATGTTTTATTCTAACCTGGAACATACTGTTTTCTAAAACCTCTTGGAATATTCTTTTTGGCAGAACTATTGATAGCACCAACAAACCGCTGATAATCACATTGATTGCATGGAATAAATTGTACAACATTTTCTAAATCTTTAGAAAACTGTTACCAATTTGCTAATCCAAAATTCCATCTGGCTTTTTCTATAGATGGTGAAATTGGGATCATTAAACCATATTCAAATATTATTGGACGATGTTGACTGTGGGGAAACGATGGACGTATAATTCGGATGTACAAGCAGCGTTTCTAGATATAATGGTCAAATCTGGATTAGTTTCTGTGTTCCATCTTGCAGATTAGAAAGTATGCCGGTCTTTTGGACTATAAATCAGTTGCATATCGTAAGAGACATCAACTTTTGTCTAGCATTACCATTATTGTCATTGTGATTATATCTCCAGCATTGGTTGTGAGTTGTGACCATTAAAATCTCCACCCCAGATAATTGGTTGAATATAAACTGGTAACGGTACCGTAGGCCAAACTTGATTAGGTGGTTTATAAACATTACCGATTAAAGTTCCTTCTAAGTCAATCACTATTATCTCCACATCATTAGAAGCGTGTTCATGTTTTGTTTTATGTAGATTTCATATGAAAATCTATCTATTTTAAGTTTTATTTTTGTTTTATTTTTGTTTTTAATGTGTCACAACAAAAACCATATGCTAAATAAAATCATTAGAAGCAGACTTACAAACAGTTTTACATTTGTTCAACAAATCATTTTTCACATAACTTGCGATTCCATAAGTCTTAGAATATATCGCATCAACCAATGAAAAATCAAATATGCGACCACGATTCATTAAACTTTCGCAATAAGCGGCCCAAATAATCAGATTAAGGTTGAGAAATACTTTCAATATTCAGTTGACAAATCTTGAACGAGTTTCCCAATTTGTAGGACGGGTGGTGTGAACTTGTAGTTGAATACATTTCTTATTTCTAGCTGTGTTGCAGCAATCACTTGTTGATAATAACACTTGTGAGGGCCAAAACAGAGTTTTGACATCGATTTCCTCAATTCGCTTTAGATTTTAATGTAATATAACGAATTTTTTAGTTAAATTTTCATTAGAGAAAAAATTTTTACGACTTTTGTATTTGACAGCAAAAGCAAAGAGTGTAATAATGTTTCTTTTCCTTGATGGAGATAAAAAATAAAATATCGCGCCTCCGATATCATATATATTTTAATCGAATAATAATAAAAACAACATTTTTTAGAATTTGAACACTAATAAATTTTAAACAATCAAAAAATAAAATATTTGCAAAATCTAAAAAATTGCGCCATATATATGTCCGTGAATTATAGCAACCTACTATTGTTTCACAAAATGACAGATTCCAACATTTCTAGCAATTGAATTTACGAATATTGGGCGAAGTGAATAAAAACTAGAATATACTAAATACTCAAGTTTTTAAGCATATACTGACAAATCAGTGAATAAAAACTAGGTTATAGCATATACTTTAATCCATTGAAAATTTCCCAAAATATGCTTAAAATCGAGTGAATAAAACCAAGAATATTCTAATTTTTGACACTGCCGTACTAAATACTTTCAAGTTGCTGTTTGTGCAACTTATTTCTGAACAATGGCTGAATTTATTAATAATGCAGAAAATTCGCAAAATAAACAATTTTATAGAGACCGAAAATCAAAAATAAATGCTGATTATAAAAGCAAATATCGTTTCAAAGAAGAAAATGTTAAAACTTTGTGTGAAATGTTCTTGAGCGAAAGCTATGAAACTCGAGGGAAAGCCATTTCACCAAAGCATCGAATGAAGATTTTTTTGAGATGCCTTGCCGATCCGGGTTTTCAAATTGGAGTAGCAGAGGAAGAGGGAATTCACCGTACATCTGTATGCAACATTTTCAAGCATGTAAAGAAAATTATAATAATATTTTATTTAGATAACAAACCGATTAAGAATATAACACACACATATGTTACATATATTATTATTTTATTATGTTACACACATATATTTTTAGGTTTTGGAAAAAATTGTGTCAGTTGCACACGAATTTATTGTGTTTCCAAAATCTGAGGCTGAAATTTGGAAATGCCAAGAAATATGGCAAAGAAAACATAAAATTCCATTTGTGGTTGGAGCACTGGATTGTACCCTTATTAAAATTCTGAGGCCTCATAATTTTGCTTATGAATATATCAACAGAAAGGGTTATGCAAGTATTAAAGTACAGGCAACATGTGATGCTAATGAGCTATCCACCAGCATTGACGTGCAATGGCCAGGATCTGTACATGATAGTAGGATATGGAAGCAGTCGGATGTTTATAAATTATTAAAAAACATGAATAATATTTTGGTTTTGGCAGATATGGGTTATGGAATTTCCCCTTGGTGTCTTACTCCATATAAAAATCCGGTTAGTAGAGATGAAGAAAATTTCAACAAAATACACACAAGAGGCAGAGTGGTTATAGAACGGTGTTTTGGCCAGCTGAAAAGAAGATTTCCCATTATTGGTTACACTTTGCGAGTTGCCCACGACAAAAGGCCTTCCGTAATCATCGCCTGTGCTGTTCTGCACAATTTATCAAAAGTTTTCAACGATAAAAAAAACATATGGTATTTCGATGATTTACCTACCGATGTTGGGGAACAAAACAGTAACGAGGATGATGACAACCATTTAATCAAAGTAAGAGGTCAACGATTAAGGGATGAAATTGCTCATCGACTTAGCCAACATCAAGAATAAAATAAGCAAACATAAGTAAAAAAACATTTTGATTGTAAATTCATATTTCAATTTCAATTATTCAAATTAAATAACAAAATAATAAATAATTCATAATATAATATAATAATTCAATAAAAATATTTTAACAATATAAATAACAGAAAATTGAAATTTAGCACATATACATATAATACACATTTTCAGTCTAAATATTCCACACTTTCGTGTTCTGAATATTCCACACTTTCATTGTTATTTGAATTTTGCATTTCTTTAAATTCCCGACCCAAATAAGAAGAAGCTAGATCTCCCATTTTCTTAAAAGTGGCTAGTTGTTCCAAAAGAATTTTTCTCTGCAATTGGGGTACCGTTAAATTTTTTGTGCTCGCTTCATCGTCGGCAAAATGAAAATGTGTACGAGTACAGTTGGAGATTTTGTTTGGTGTTATTTGGTTAGTGCTGCTGCTGCTGTTTATAGCGGAAGCGCTGGTTCCGACATATAAAGCCCCTGAAATATAATAAAATAAATAATAACAAAAAAAGCTACTATATACTAAATTGATTTACCGGGAATTTTTTCAAAAACTGGGTTTTCCTCTCCTTGCAGCATGTTGAAAATGTCCTGTTCCTAATCCTTCAACTCAATCCCAGTTTGAGTGAGATCTGTTTTTTTCTTTATATCAGTTTTTATATTGTTTATTTTTTTTTAATTTGTTCTGTTGTAAAGTTCGTTAGAAACCGGTCTTCTAACTCCTTGCAAATCTCAAGGATGGCTGCATTTTTTTTTATCTTTAATTTCCGGTAGTTTCGACTTACTTAAAACTATCGGAAATTTTTTGATAACTCCAAAAAAATTGATGGAATTGCTTTTATTAAAGTTTGAATATATAGTTTCGTCCGCCATTTTAAGTTTAGTTTTGTTTAGTCTAGTTTTGTTTTGATTTGACAATTATTATTTTCAGTATATTCTACAATTTTCTAGCAGATGCTAAAAAAAATTAGTATATTCTTATTCACTCGAAATAAAGAATGTGCTAATGCTAAATAGTTTATACTTTAAGATTATTCTAGTTTTTATTCACTTCACTCATTAAATCAAAATTTTCCTTTTTATTTCGGCCAAATTTCATTGCAATCGCACAAGTGGTTTTCGTCACTAAAGTCTAAGTTTTTGGTCACTCTTTATAAACAGTTGGAGTGAATTATGAATATTTAGCTCAATATTATCACATTTTATAGAATAAAATTAAAAATTTGAATGCAACTTTCAAATTTTAGTGGATTGAGGCAATTTAACTTTGACGATTGTTGGCTGAGCATAATTGGCTGAACCAACAAAACAGTTTGTTATTTACTCCTGTTTATCAAAGTTAAACAAAATTTATCAAGGTAACACTAATTTACACTCAACTTCCACGTAACCAAAAATTCTAAAACAGAAAAACTACTCAATTTTCTTACCCACCCACCAAAACTGAAAATCATTAAAAATGTTTGAAGATAAATTGATAGATAAAGTTAAAACAGAAAAAACATTTTCACGTATGTCAAGTTGAATGTCAAAAACTTTTTGGTCACGTATTAAAGAAGTAAAACAACAAATACGAAGAAAAATCCAATTTAAAATGGATTGAAATACGTTTTTTCGATTTACAATTACTGTCACCTAAGTTTTATTTATTGAATTGAAGATGAAGATGTTGTTTATTTTGTTGAAGAATGTTTTGTTGTTAATCTTATTATTTTGTTTTTGTTTTGAGAACATCTTCTGAGGATTAAATGTTAAACGAGATTTTCTGGACAAAAAATATGTCAGTTGATTTTAGTTGGTTAAAGTATTTCGACTATTTTTATATTTCCTACTAATCCATTTTCTCTAGATGACATTAAAAACATTTCAGATTCCTTTAAAACATAGAATTAACTTCAAATCAAACTGTTTTTATATGCGATAATTTACACTTTTGAAAAACGCTTAAATAATCGAGTTTGCTATTAAAATACAAGCAAAAAAACTTTAATCCAAAAAATTATATTTCCAATTTTTTACTATAAAAATGATATAAACATATTTTTCATGTTTAACGTTTAAAAAAGAAGCAAAAACCCAAGTTGTAGATTCAAAAGAAAAATTGAATTACAAAAAAAACTACGAAAAACGAGAAAATGATTTTTCTTTTATATTATTTTTTCTAGTTTATATATATTTTTGAATTGCTTGTGACTTTTATTAACATTTTTTTTCACTATCCGAATCGAATCGGATTTAATTTAACTTTTTTTTTAATTTCATTTTTTTTTAGAAAATTTATTGTTTTTCTATTTAAAATTTATGGAATTCGTTTTTATATTTGATTATTTTACATGAAGGTAATTGACATTGAAATAGAAAGAATTAGTTTTAAAGTTTTAAATGAATTTTTGAAATTACTAGCCCATAGCTTTTTCCTTTTGTAAGCATATCAGTTGATATAAATTCCAGCAGTGATGCCTTGAACCTGCTTTAAGCTATCATTTTATAAATAAAACTAAAGAAATTTGAGTAGTATTTTAATTACAACGGAGTGCATTTGAGCATGTACTATACAACCTTGTAGTTGCATTGTATGTTGCATTGCACGATTTGTTACACATCTGAAAGTAATGACAACATAATATCGAAGTTGGCAGTTTATTATTCAAAACAGAAAAAAATATTTGAAAACAATTTCGCGGTGATTGGGACAACTACAGTTAAACATTTTTCTGAAAACTGAATGAGTTTATTTAAAATATAAATTATTACATGCAATATACAGTAGTTGAATAAAGTTAATAACTATTTCCTTGAAAAAAATTACTTCGACCTCATATCATGAATTTTTCATTTTTAAAATATAAATAGTTTAAATTAGTAAATCACTAGGCTTATTTTCAGAGAAACAGCGGTTTTGATTCACTTCATCCGCACTCGCGACGAAATTGCGACAACCGCATTTTGATTGGAATTAAAACAATTTTTGGTCATTGTTAAGATTCAATGTAATTTCTTTCAATACGTTTATTGTTAAAAAGAGATAATGTACAGATGTAATGTTAGCTCTTTATTAACACTCTTGATAATTTACATCACGGTGGTCGATTAGAACCTGACGTCATATCGTCTTTAAAATCTTGTGGAAATGCAATTGAATGTGTTCGGACAAATCGACAAACAAATGAATTCAAATGCTGAGCTGGCCAAAAACTTATCATTTAATAATATACCAGAGCGATAAAATGGAAAACAATCATCCGTTCAGTTTTCTAACTAAATATTTTAATAACACTAAGTTGAGATAAATGAAACAAATTGCCAGCACTTACTTTAATCTCATTTTTTGGATTAGATTCCATATATTTTATATAAAAAAAATTTATTGCTGCAGCTCGGAATGCCATATTGGCGCCGAAACAGAGACCAATGTTTTATGGACTTTATGGTGTTTTTTAATAACACGGGTTTTAGATAAGTATATAAGGATGTGGAACTGTAAACTTTGAAATTGTAATGTTTTTACTCGAACAATTTTATTACAATTCAAACAACTTATTTTTGAAGTGAAGCTTCTTTAGTCTTGATAA
Source organism: Diogma glabrata (assembly GCA_963693315.1). Taxonomy (NCBI): domain Eukaryota; kingdom Metazoa; phylum Arthropoda; class Insecta; order Diptera; family Cylindrotomidae; genus Diogma; species Diogma glabrata. The sequence goes on from OY856186.1 coordinate 167,786,541, forward strand.
GAGTAAAATTTCAAGGTTGCGACATTCGTTACGAAAATTAAAATAATTTTAAAAGCAAAGAAAAGTCAAATAAAACAAAGATATGAAAGAAAATTTAAATGAAATAAAAATGATTATCATTTTCGGCTACACATTTGGTAACCATTTTCATTTTTTATTTAAAGTAATAATTTTCTGAGCAAAATGTTAATTAATGTTGTCCCAAAACAATACAATAGTAAAATTATTATCAAAATAAAATCAAAAATAAAGATTAACATTAAAATTAAAGATCAATGAAAATTATTTTTCTGCAGTAAACGAGAAATGAAAATATTTATCGCCCCGACCCGACTGAATAACGTTCGTCCAAAAGAACCTCTAGTCCAACCAGCCCCTCAATATTGGATATAAAATATTTCTTGATGATGGCACGTTTTTTTTTTGCTCGATGTTATGGGCCGTTAAATAACTATATACATGTGTGGGCTTTACTCGTTGAGGAAGTCAGAGAGTTACTTGATCAAGAAAAACGCTCCTGGTTGGATTATTTGAGAAGCCTATGTTAGTTTTATTGCAAATTTTTTCTTTATGTCTTATTCTATTTTTATTTTACCTGTTTTATCATGAAATGATGACTATTTCTGATTCTATATGTGATAAGATCTATTTTGTAAGTGAAATAGTTACATTTTTAAAATATATATATAAAACAACAAATACAAATTGCACCTGAGAGCGATTAGAGTGGGACCTAAGTCTTAAAAGGTTTTTATGCATTGTTGTGACACAAGTTGTAATTCCTACTATACAGCGCACTTTATATTTTATTTAAAAAATATTGCGACGCTGATAACGTCATCACATCTCTTGAATCGAAATATTCTGGATATCACGCATTCCGTGTTGCGTATGAGGACATTTTTTGGTGTTTAGAATTATGTTCTGATATACCAAATCACTAAATTAATTTTTTCAGTTCATTTATTTACGTGGTTTTATTTATTATGTGTGTATCATTATATTGCAATATAGTTTTAAAATGTACTCTAAATCTTAACTGTGTTATCAGGTATTTTGTTGGGTTGCGTACGGTGGACATAAATTTTCCCTCATTTCTAACTCTGTTTGAAAATATGTATTAGAACCTGCGAAATAAATTGAATTCTCGGCGAAATTTTTTTTATTATAAACTCATGAATAGTAGTTACATAAAAAACATATTTTAATTAGTTCAAAATTTGTGACAAAAAATATAAAATTCAAATTTAGGTTGCGTACGTTGTTTCTTGGGGGTTGCCTATTTGGACATTTGCAAAAACTAATATTTGTGATATAGTATTTTATTATAGTTTTATTTCTCTAGTGCCTCTAGGCTCTAAGCCTTTAGTGAGTGATGATATTAAATGACCTTCACTTGACACTTGATGTTGGTTTTGAAATAATGTTGGTTTTGAAGATTTTGGACTTTTTTTGCCTTTGCCAATTCAGCTGAGAACAAATTACGGGTATCATCAATTTTAGTTTTCACTTGCTGAGTCGATCTGTATGCATCTGGACCTAATTCCATTCCAAACGCAACGCTTTGGACTGCACCTTTGCCGTGTGATGTAGCATTTTTTTGCTTAAACATGATAATTCTTGTTATTTATTGTTATTGTATAGGTAAAAGGCAATGCACGAAATAAATATTTTGTTTTGAATGCATTATTGAAATTTTGAGACTGCGGTTTTTTTTCACGGAAGACACGATATATATTATAGTAAGCTAATATCCATCAAAATACATCAATTAATGCCTAACCGAAGCCAAGCAAGTGAACCGTATTATATACCAATGTATCAAGTTTTATCAGGTACAGTGATCTTACAAAAAAAGGTGCTCAAATGACCTCCATCACTTGGTCAAAGTGTCAAAAAATTAATTAACAAACGTATGATGCATGCTCCCAACAAGTTTAAAAAACATAGTAAGAAAAATTACCTGTTGTAGTGTGGACACTCCAATCCTTTGTCAAATTTACCCCGCAAGCTAATGAAATCTTTTTCATATTGTTTGAGACCTTTTGAGATATAACCTGAGGATAAACAATGTAAAAAAAATTTCAGCCGGAAGTGACAAACCGGAGATTTTTACGCAGAAATATTGGCAACAGTATTAAATTTTATACATAAAGTTTCCATACGATGGAAACCCAGACTTAGAAGTTATTGAAGACTAAAACATAAAGGTGTTCGGGAGATCTTCCGCCATTTTATCCAATTTTGAAATGAATCTAGATCTCCCATGTTCAAGTTAACCTGAATGATGCTTCCCTGTTTTATAAATGAAATGTAGAATTGTCAGTTGTTGATGGATTAGGTCTGAGTCTCCACTTTCTAAGACAGTCAAAAGAACGTTCAAATTACTTGTTAAAAATTATTCACCTTCTTCAAAAAAATCACATTGTTAAATAGCCAAATCATAACCAAATTTAAATGTCTTATACTGTTTATCATTGAATCTATTTCATAGAAGTATAAATGCTTCTAGGTTAAACTCATTTTTCTTTTATATAAAATGATTTGTGCACTACTAAAATATATATTAAAGAATGGAGAACTTAAAAAAAAGTCCTATCACAAACAATATAATTTATTGCCTTAGACCAATATATCATGAAAAAATAGCTTTTGATATGATAGATGATAGATTTTGCGGAATTCTAAATATAAAAGAAAGCTGTAGTATCCCAACAAACAAAATTCTGTAGTACGAGGAAACGTATAAAAATTATTACCTGAAGAAAATGAATGGCACGCAGACTTGTAACAAATCATACTATTAGTATATATACCAAGTTTAATCAAAATCAATTGTCAGGAATTGGTGTTATTAAAATTTCAAATGAACATGTGTTCGGAAGACCCGCACCACTTATCCTACCGTCCAAAAACTAATCAATTCTTTGCCATTCAAATCTACATCTTTTATGATATTATCATCAAAATTGATTATTGAACGATGTCTGTATGCTCCAAACAAACTTTAAAAACAAAGTGTGAAGTCAGCAATTGTATGGTGAGCCCCCGCCACTTTGAGCAATGTGTTCCAAAACCCGATCATTATCTTCTAACACTAATTGAAACTTTTTCCATAAGGTTCATCATAATCACCTCATTCTTGTAGGCTGTATTGTGCATAAAGACACTGAAAAAATATTCAAAAAATTGCAAAAATTAATTTTTTACTAGCCCACTAGCAGTTTGGAAACAACTGTTGTGAATCGTATAAAATGCTTATAAACCAAGTTTCAACAAGTTCGATTATCAGGTACAGATGATATGAAATTTTCAAAAATGCAGATGCTTGGGGGATACTGCAACAGTTTGTTCAATATTGCTTTCCTTACATATTTGCATCTTTTTTGAAGTATCATTAAAATCCATTCATGATCGAATGTTGTATGCTCCCAACAAACATAGTGAAAAAAAACACCTTTTGTATGGTGGGGGTTCACCACCCTGTCCAATATACTCCAAGGGGTCGTGAAATTGTTTTCATATTGCTTGAAACATTCTACCAACGTTCCATGAAAATTGATCCGTAATTGTAGGTTGCAGTAGAGATAAATACCTGGAAAAAAAACTTTTTAACCAGTAGTGACAAACCAGAAGTTGGTATGCAGAAATACTGGAAACAGTACTAAAACCTCATATACCAAGTTTCAATAAGATCGAAAGCTGGGATTATATGTTATTGAAGATTTAAACTTAGAGGTGTTTGACTCCGCCATTTTGTCCAATTTTGAAATGATATAGCTCTTCCATTTTTAAGTGAAGCTGGATCATTTGCTAAAGTTTCATCAAGATCCTATGCAGGAATGTCACGAAACCACCCATCCACCCACTTACCAACAGACACGCACCAAATTTTTAATGGTAATACAGATAGAAGATTGTCCAAAAAAAAAGAAAAACAAACTTGATATGCATAATTTTTTTTTGATAAATTGCATTACTTCACACAATCAAAAATTATGGTGAAGTACTTAACTAAGAAGTGCAAGCAAATTGTTTTAAAAATATTGCAGAAACAACACTAAAATTGGTTTGTCAATACTCTAAATTGCATATTCCTTGGTCATGTGACACACTGTCTTTTTCAATGATTAAAGCCTACATGTTGAGTTACATGACGGATAAATTGTTCGAACCAGTAATATCATACGATTATCCAAAAATTTCCCAGCTTAAATTTAGGGTGCTACCGTTGGCTGTATACAGTTTATCGGGAAGCACTCCTAATATAATACCTGCACTAGTACTTTTATTTATTTTATTTATTTAGTACTAACTAGCTTAACTAGTACTAACTAACTTATACTGCCAGTGATATGGGATATCTAACGTTGACTTTTATGTCAATAGTAGCCAAGCTCGTGTAATAAAAAGTAATCTCTCCCAGACTGCTTCTAAAAATTTCATGAGGTGATGCAACAGTAACATTTTTACCTTTACAGAAAGAATACAACTATTCCGCTCACTACTGTTGATATTTATGGCACGAAATGTGATAATCAGTGAAGCCAGAGAAGTGCGTTTTGAGAAAAAAAGCTGCTTCTTATTTACAAACGTTCCATCTGGCATTATAGTTGAAGCCTTGATTTCAATGCCTTTTTGCGAGAAATTTTATGCACTTTGCTTATTGGCACGATGTAGACATTTTTGCAAACAGTTCTAAAGCTATTTCTTTTAGCCATCCAGACTTGTTTGTAGTAATGTGTTAAACACCCTCATGTTGTAACAATGTTATAATAAGTTTACTCTTAATAATAGGTAGAACGTTTCTCAGCCTTTTGGAAGTCACAAAGACAGAGTCTACCATCACCCAATTGGAAGCTAATGCTACTGATTGAAATCGTTATAGTGGGTGGTCAAATATTACCTCAGCAGGCTTGGCGGTTATGGGTTCTTTATTTTTCTCTTATCTCTGCTAATAAAGGGAGCAAAGGGATCAATACGTAAGATAAAAATATTAGAACATAAATGAGATAAACTGAAATTTCATGCGACGAATACTCCAGGTTTTAGTGCCCTTAACCGGGTATAGAGCGAAAAATGGCACTTTTCACTCACGAGATTACTGGTCTTATATTGCCGTATGATCTCTATGATTGCCATCTTGATAAACGTGGCCGTATTACTAACGAATTAAAAAGCAGTTTTGAACATACTGGAAAAAAACTTGCAGAAGTTTGGTATACTATGGCGATTGATGATTATCCTTTAATTTATCATTTCGTTTCACCAGATGTAAGTATTAAGCTTCCTGTAAATGTTGAAGTCAATTGGTATTCTAACCATGTTCGTGAGAGCAACATTTGTCACAGATTGTCAAACATCGTATCACAAATTATCTTGTTTTACCTTAGGTGTTTCCGGCTCGTTTGGTCCCGCTAATAAAAATGAAGCAATTGTTTGATGTTCAGGAAAAATTTCATGTTGTATTGTAGGCATTGCAATATGTGTCACAACAACACATACACCCAAAAAAATAATTGTTGCAAAATCGACAAAATTGCAGGTAAATTTGAATAAAATTACATTGTTTTGGCTCCATCATTTTATTTAGTTAAATCGATTACATCACTGCTTTTAACACTAATGACAAATGCACAAAATTTTGTCGATCAAAAACATTAAACTTAATTAAACATTAACTTAGCCATAATATGGAGTCTAATGACAGTGGAACAATTCAACTTTAGTAAAATAAATAAGTGATGAAGAAGTTTCAACTTCGAAATCGTCATCGCCTCAACGGCGTATTCGATAGCCTGTCTGTCTAAGGATTCGAACGAGGCACTGAGGAGGAAGGTTCGAATTCATCCAAAACACGAAAAATGAGAAGTGGAGTTTTTTTTTCTGAGAAACTTCCAACCATACCTTTGAATTGAAAAAATTACAATTATACTTCTTTATTTACTTGAGTTTAATTGATTTCATGAATCCTCAATAAATTAAACTTAATGTTATTTCGACAGTTAGAGTTGTTGTTATAAGCGTCTAGAATTTCAAGCATATTACTGTCAAATTGAAATTAACCACATTAAAATAAAAACTAGATAATGTTAAATCAAAATCTCTAACGTAGATTCGATATACAACCCGTTCATTTTAATTCGTTAATTTTTAACGCTATACTAATAGTATTACTTTTATTACAATGGAAAACTAATATCAATCCAACAGCAAATTTTGATATCAGCTCTTCAAATTAAGAGTTTTTGTTTTTTTTAAGGTATGTCTTTGTTTTAATGACGAAATGCATTTAAGTTACATAAAAAATCAATTTCGCTCCTTGTTTAACCATTTGAATTGAAAATTAGGTAATTTTTTTGTGCCGTATATGTTGCATCAAGTGTCACAACAAGTGTCTCCCTCACCTGTATTAATTTCACTGAAGACTTAATTAAATCAATTATTTTTATATTGGTGATGAGTTTTTCCTATTTAACAACTATTAATCGGTTAATTGGAAAACCGGTGTATTGATGGCTGTTAATGTTTTTGTCAAAAACACTTTGACCTAGATGGGTTTGGTTGTTGGTTTTTTTGTGACACAAAAAAAATAAAAATAAAACTTAAAATAGGTAGATTTTTTTATGAAATCTATACTTAAAACAAAACATGAATATACAAAAAATGAGCTTACAATCGATTTGATTGCGCCTCTTTTAGTTAAAATGTAAAAAGTAAAATTTTTGAACATTGGGCAGTACATTTGAACATTAGATGTTTACATCGAGTGACTCTATCTATGCTACTACATTAGGAGTTGCCAGATGGATGACTGAGTTGTCGCCATTGTATCGTCGAATTGGACACACAGTTGCAATTTTTGTATTGTTTGTTTTGAAGCTCCGTAATCACATAAAGGTACCTCTGAAATACCCTGCTGGTAGGACAATCAGCACAACGTCCTGTTATTGTGAAGTTGTTGTTGATGTTCTTGACGTGATGTTGTTGGTTACGGTTTTAATGTTCACGCAAGAGCACATGCGAACGCCTGAGTGCAAGTGGACCGATATTGCTTAACACGGCTCCCTGTGTTAAAGAAGTGGATCTGAGTGAACCTGATAGGATCACTTACAGTACGCATCGTGGCATGCAGCTGGCAGTCAACTTTTTGAGTATATGTGCTATTCAACCAGACTAGTGCGCCGTACTCAGAAAGTGAGTAAACCAGATTTAGAGCAGTTGCGGATTTGGAGGAGTGCGGAGGGTAGCTGGAGTGTCACCACATGTCGAGCCTAACAGTTTATGCAATATATTGTTTCTCGTTTTAAGTTTTTTTGAAGTATTCTCTAGGTGGAGTTTAAAGGAAAGAGTTCTATCGAGAGGAATGCCGCAGTACTTTATCTATTGATTGTATTTTATGGCTGTGCTGCTAAATAATACTGAGAGGTCATGTTTTGCTAGTTTGTTGTTTAAGTGGAAACAAAAACTCTCGGTTTTATTTAGATCAGGAAATAAGCTCAACGTTCGAAAATAGTCATTCATTATCGCCAGGTCAGTTGAGAGCACATCTTTCAAGACACCCATGTCTCTGTTTTAAGTGGCCAGGGTCCAATCATAAGCGTAACCAAATTTCTTTACTACAGGAATTGTTTACGTGAACTTTAAAAACACGATTACTAAGCATGTTGTTGATTAAACATGAGATGCTTAGCTTAAATATAAACCCAATTTGTATGATCGTGTAATATGCTGCAGTGAGATCATTGAACACTGCGCCTGTTTTTAATAGTTTTCTGCGACATATGATGTTAAAGCTAGCAGTTGGTCAGTTCAACGAAACGACGTTGGTCAGTTGGACGAAAACCAGCTTGTTCGACTGGAATCGGGTTATTCAAGATGGTGGGATACGGTTGAATATGAGTCGTTCTAGAAATTTATAGCAGTTGCTCTGCTAAAAAGCAATTGGGCGATAGCTTCCTGGTTCATTGGATTCTGTTTTCCTTGCTTAAATATCGCTTTCACTTTCATAGTCATAAAAAATCTTGGAAGATTGTCGGTTACTACGATATTCGAGAAAAATTTTACTAGTCTTTTTTTCATTTTCTCCCGTTTTGTAAGAAATTATGGAAAAATACCTTCGTAGCCAGCTGCTTTTCCGTTTTTGGTTAGGGACTGAGCAAAACCTAATTTTTCACTACTAAAAAAAGGCGCATACTCAGATAGAGACGGGAAATTGCATTTTATTTCTCTAAATATATTTTTAATGGCTCTCTTATGAGGGCGATTAATAAAAGAAGAAGACATCTTTACGATATGATTTGTTTATGTCCTCTGGATTTATTTTATTGTTAGTACGAGCTTTTGAGTTTCAGTCACCCTGCTTCCGAAGGAGACTCCAAGCTTTCCTGCTTGAATGGAAATAATCAAAGTTTTTAACTGCGTTAATTCACTTTCGTCGCGGCGTCCATTGAGTATATTAAATCATCAGCCACGTCTGCCTCACCACTACTAAGGTACTCCTCATATTATAAATCGCTCCCTCTGTCTACTCCAGCTAGAAATGTATTCTTCACGGAAGCCTCTTGTGATGCATTTCTTAGCAGTTGAAATGATAGCTCCATCGAACCTATCGTAATTTTTAGGAATGGGTTGGGTCCAGCGTATCACTGCATCCAACTTCAACCTTTATTTAGCCCAGTCAGCTTTATTAAAACTCCATCTAGGTTGAGGAGTAGAGTTAACGAGTGTGATTTGGATACCTACCTCAAAAATTGCTGGACGATGTTGAAAGCGTGAAAAACCTTGTAAGACAGCCCTAGATATTGAAATAGGGTAACGTTGTTCTTTTTTGTGGAAAAATAGAGGTCGGGATTGTAATCACCTCGCCATCTAGTAGACCTAATGTATTTCGCATCATATACCAGGAACATGTTGTAGCCATCCTTTCAGCCAGTCAGTTTATGCCATTGGGATTGTTTTTTTGAGTAGGATCACTAAGTGTGATGGCTATTGAAATCACCAGCGTATATTGCTGGGTGGTGAAATATTGGTTGAGCAGCAGCGGGCCATTCTGTATATGGAGGCTTGTATACGTTTACAATCTTCGTGTGTGATATATCAACAACAATTAGATGTATACCCAACTAGCAAACTTACTTCTCAATTTTGACCAGCTTTATTCCAGCTTAATCGTCAATAAAGCTTCGCTAAAGCTTCTAGGTAGAAGCTATTTATATTTTACTTCTATAAAGTTTCGATACAACTTCCACAGAGAAGTTCTCCCTACCACTGGAGTGAATTCTTTTAAAATGCTTTTATATTTAATATTAGAAACTTTACCGAAACTTTTCTACACAACACTAAATAAAGCTTCTAAAAAATGTTATAGAAGTTATAGTTGTCATTAGGATTAAAGTTGTTTCGGTTGTAACTGTTAATAGATCTTATCAAAGAACAGCTGTCATAGTATAAAAATTGCTTCAATATCCAACCTTTAGAAGTTTTACTGACACTGTTTTGCGGAAATGAAATATGTCAAACTGACGGAAGCTATCGCTTCTATTATTTCAACTAGAGGAGCTTATACGAAATTGAAATCGTTTTGTTTTTAATCATTTCGTTTTTTGTCAGAAAAGTATTGTGCATAAGATGGGTTTTGTTTTTTTAATTTATTATTTCGACAAATTTTGCACAGTATAAAATATTCTTAATTTAGAGTCTTGAAATAGATAAAAAAATCAATCAAACTCATAATAAACTAGAGTCAAAAATCAACTTAGTGGAATAGAGAAAATTTAAAAATTATTTGGCTAAGTTTTATAAATAATATATGAATTTTTTTTACATTTCCGAGAGCCAAACTCGTCAGGAAGAACTAAGGCAAAAGAATTTCATAATTTAGTAACTCTGTTAAAATAATTTACAGCAAATGGATGGTGTGATATATCGTTACTTGTATTGTTATTGTTTTACATTTATATAAAATTTTTAAAAATTAACTGTGTTCATCTCATCAGCACTTTAGTACGCATGATGTTGTGAGACCAACTAAAAATCTAATACAACACTTTTTATTTTAAAAAAAAATATTGTGCAAATAAAGGTGTAAGTACGCTAAAAGTTAATGATGGAAAAAATATAACCCGTAAGTACGCTAAAAGTTAATGATGGAAAAAATATAACCCGTAAGTACACTAAAAGTTAATGATGGAAAAAATATAACCCCATAATGTTGCTATACCTAAAATCTTTGAATTAATAAAACAAAAAGAAAAAAGATTTATCAATATTCTTTTGTGTCTTTTAAAAAGAAACAAAATTTTTTAGGAACGTAGATCTCAGATTATGATTTCATCGTTAAAAATTTATTGAAGTTACATGCCACATGCCTTTTCCCATAAAAAGTAGCCCCTGAATCACTATATTTTCTACATCTAAATTAAAAAACTAAATTCTATGGAAGTCTTATAGAAGTCATTGTTATTATAACTACTATCAAAGACAGCGTGCAGGACAAACGATCAAAAAACCAGAGTTCGAAACATGATGTGACCGTAAACAAAAACTTAAATTTAAACTCTAGAATAATTACGTTTTAAAAGTATAGATATATATATACAACATTGTAATGTTTTTGTCACATTTTTTAATAGCTTCTATAAGGCTTCAAAAGATTGCTTAAAAGAAGCTATTAGAAGCACTTTGCCGAAACTATAACTTGTGAAATCTCAAATTCTATTCATCTTGGATAACTGCTTACAAAAGACCATACAGAAATAATTTCTGAAGTCTTTTACAAATCATAGCTTCGTTAAAGGCGGAGAAATTTATCCAAATGGCCTATATCGAAACCGCTCATAAGTTTTAATGAAACTATGAAGGTGGGGAAGCTAGTTTCGATAAGACTGATTAGTGTTTTAACAGAAGTTAAATTGTTAGTTTGGTAGCATTGTCCGTCTGTGTAAATACATGGGAGCAGTTCATGATTTCTTGCAAAAATACAACGTCAATATCGAAACCTTTTAATACTCTTTGTAATTGTTCAGGTTTTGACTGCTAATGCCTTCAACGTTCAATTGCAAAATACAGACTGAGGGTCCAACATTTTTTGTTTTATGGTGAAAGTACATGAAAAGTAGCGTTGTTATTGTGATTTTTGTTCATGTTCATTTGTTTGTATCACAGCCAAGAGTTCGAAATGATATATTTGACTACCAAATTTGAATAGACTTTTTGCGTAATCAAGGGTGTAGCGCGAGGAGCTTGTCTTTTCTTCACACCCGTCTAGCGTGCAATCACTAGGCCACTCAACATCCTTTTACAATTACGACTATAGCTGTAATAAATTGGAAAAGAAATTGGATTTTTTTTTCAAATAAAACATATTTTTAAATTTCTTGTATAATACAGTGTTTATTATAATATTAATGTACAATAATAATAAAAATAATACATATCTAATTCTACAAACAAGCGTTTAATTCATTTAATTTAAGATTCAATGTATTGAAAAATAATACAAAGTTGTTTAAAAATTTGTAACAGGAAAATTAAACAAAGATCTGTTAAAAAGTACAGTCACCCACGAAGTGCAAATATCAAATCCCAAATAAATGACATAATTTTTTCCAAATGAATGAAAATGAAAATGTGAAACTGAAAATGAATGGAGTCAATTGCATACTTTCGATATAATTGCAGCTACATTTATTTGAAAGTTTTAATATCAAAATAATGTCAGAAATTTTAAATTAATTTTAACAAAAATTTTTCGCACTTCCCTCTACTAAAACATGGAAGCATACACAATAAAAAAAACATTTATATTTAATATATTAATATATTATATTATCATATAATGTTAAAACATTTCTATTATATGGAGTCTAATGACAGTACAAAAATACAACTTAGGTAAATAGATAAGTAGCGTGTTGATAGCGTGTCTGCCTAAGGATTCGAACAAGGCACTGTGAGGAAGATTCGAATTCATCCGAAACAAGTTAAATGAGAAGTGTTGTTTTTTCCCGAGAAACTTCCAACCATACCTGTGAATTGAAAAAAATTCCAGTTACTTCCTTACTTATACTTGAGTTTAATTGTTCTCAAAAAATCCACATTAAAATTTACATTTAATATTATACTAGCGGGACCCAGCGTGCTTTGCTACGCCTTTAAATAAAGTTTGTGTGTATACATTTTGTTGACGTAGTAGCAATAATTTCAAAGGGTAGTAATGAGAAATGATTTTCTATTTTTTTTTTAAATATGAATGTAAAACGATCAGTACTGTAGTTGATCAGTAAAATATAAAAAAATAGTATTATATATAAAACAAAGGATTTATAAAAAATACGCGATCAAATAAGTTTTCAGGAGTGTAAGGTTTCAGGGTGTCTCTATATAGAACATTATACGGAACAAAAATGGATTCATAAATGGTGCTCATGCGGTTTAATATACGCTTTCTTTACCGGCAGGTTACTATAAAAACGTTGCAAACAATTTTGATCGTTATGTCATTTTATGATCAGCAAGGGCTGTAAGAATAGCGACAACACATTCGATGAAGGTATAGAAGAAGTGATGCAAAAAAGGAATAGAATGGTGCAAAAAAATCAAAATTCTTTGGAAGTTTTTGTATTAGAATTCATAGAATGTGAATTCATAGGATGAGAAATATTTCTATTTAGTGAGCATCCTAAGTCATTTCAAAGTCATTATGGATTGTTGCAAATAAATGGGAAACTAATATCTTACGCACGGTCAATATATTGGCATATATGTTCCATATATAGACAACATTAATGGAATATTAATTTTTGGGCGATTTTGTGAGTAATAGCTCTTTGTGATTGCTCAAAGTAATTATTAAAAGTATTATTCCCGATAATAAATAATTATTGTCGGAATTGAACTCACACTGATCAGAGACATCATAGTTCAAGGCCATCTTACAGACTCAGCCTCAGTAAATGAAACAACAATGAAACATATTTTAATTTTCATGTTCAGATATTTTCTAAATTGAAACTTCATTATCTCATATTTTTATTTAAATTGAATTCTCCATCTGGGATTATACAATTGTAAATTGTAAATTAGTTCCCGACACGAAACACACAAAAACTGTTTTAAAGAAGTTTTTCTGAACGAAAATAAAAAATGCTTTAAAATTTCAAAATTCATGTGAATTAAAATAATTACTTTAAGCTTAATCACTCTAAAAATCTCTCAAAACTTTATTTATTTCACACCAAATAGTGTAAAACTTTTGTTTATTTAACATTATACCCGTCGCATATTGTCGGTATCTCATAAGAAGGGAAATTCAAGAAAACTCGTTTTCATAACAGCCGTGTTCGATTTGACTGAAGCATTTGAAACAACGAAAAATCTAATACAATTGTTGTTGTTTTTACAGTTGTTTCAGTTACAGTAAACGTACCTAATATTCAATTTACGTTGTATCATTTTTATTGCAACAATTATTTATTTTAATAAGGAAAACATTTCAAAATCCGTTTTAACTCTATTTCTTTATTCGTGTGCTTGTGGGCACAAATTATATTTTGTGTTTTTCCGTCTAAATGCGTACACGAATAAATCAGAAGGTATTTCGACGTTAGGTCGCCACATACAGTTGTCCAGATGTGAGAAGTACAGATTCTCCAAATCTACTTAGTCCACATCCTTGCAGCAATTGTCCTTGTGCTTTGTTGTTGTTCATTGCAAAATCGAGTTGGGATCATTGAAATGCTTGGGAACAGTACATCTTCCTCTTTGAATTTTCCATTCAAAATTGTAGCTTCAATGATATTGTTCATCATCTTTTTCACCGAAAATTTAAAAAAAATTTGTGCTATTTCAAAATATTTGACATATTTTTTTAATAAAATGTGTTGTGTAGTTGGAATAACAATGTGTGTCACAACAACACATAAAACCCTTTAAGACCTAGGTTCCACAACATCATATTTTTTAAGATGATGAACGCAAATTTCTTATCTTTTGGTTTTTATATTCTTTTTAAAGAATGGAAAACTAAATAATAAATCCTTTTACATAATAATAAACGACATAGGGTATATAACGACATATTTCATGATAAAATGGAGGAAATAAAAATAAAATACACTTTTTTTCAAATTTGTAGGAACAAAGCTAAATTGGGTTACTAATTATCCTTATAGTGCTAGAAGCATATACTAAGATCATGAAAAACATGGTTCATGGATTAAACACGGCATATTTAATAGTTATATGGAAGCTCATTTCTTCGAGCAAGCGAAAAAGTTCATTCTTTAAAAAAATATACAAAAATAAAAAATTTGCGTCCATCAACACCTTAGAAAGCATTTTGTTGATGGGACCTTATTCTTCAAAGGTTGTTATTTTTTGTTGTTGCATACATTGTAATTCGTACAACCCAACACATTTTATTTAAAACAAACAATAGCGTGTCATCATCATCATCAAAGAATATTAATACTATAACTAAGACTAATGGTGCTTTCGTTGATTGAAAAAATTCATCCGCTGAACCCCCTAAGATATCACTTTGGCTAGTGATATCTCACTGCTATTGCCAGTGGTATGCGATATCTCAAGCTAACTCATATGCAAATAGCAGGGACCTAAGTACGCGGGGTTGTCACACCCATAGATCAAACATTTTAAATTTTACAAATCTTCCTGCGGGAGTATCTAATTAATTCGTTAATGAATTCATTAATGAATTGTTACCGTTTGAAAATTACTATTGCATACGTGTTGCCAGCTAAGTCCCACCATTTTTAATTAGTTTGTTCATCATGATTGCCATCCGTGTTTGATCAACTATGCTTCTCTGTATAGTATTTGTGCAGCTCCCATTTCGTAATTTTGAGCTTTAAATCGATTTAATCGATTGTAAAGTCGGTGTTTATGAACTATCTTGTGGTGATTACTATAAAAATATTATACGGGCAGACGCGTAGGGTTTTGAAGAAACGCTTTAAGGCAAATTCTGTATATATTAAAACAGACCAACCAAATAAAACCCCTAAAGCAAAACATGTTTTGGAAAATAAAATGATTATTTAAATTTCTCAATAGATAATATGAGGTTAAAGAAAGAGGTGCACGACAGCAATAAATTGGATACTTTTGAATCCCTTTACATTCATAAGAACATAAACGCAATTAATATCGACAAAGGCAACATAAATTCAAATTTATTTAATTTATTTACTAAACACACACGACAATTGGACAAAGCAAGCGTAGTGAATTTTCAAAACTTTGACATTAAAAACATTGTTTTAATACAAATACGGCACCATCTATTGGCTAGCCCAAATTTATGAGGCGTATATCACACTATCAAATATATTGGTGAATAAAAAAAAATTTGACATGAAATTGGAGAGTTTAGAGCATTGAATAAATATATAAGGAAGAATAATTACGTGTGGCTACACGAATATTTTTTGAAGTTTGTAATTTGTATATCTGTGCGTTCTTCATCCATGACATTTGACATATTTCGTTTTGTATTTTAAAATAAAATGATAGCTTTTATCCGAAATTCTACTTTAAGATATTCAAATTAAACAAAATTTATAAAAATTAAAGTTTAAATTAATGTTTTACAAAACAATTATTAGTATTTGTGCAGTAGTTTATGCATAAAATTGAAGTTGCATTAAAATATGTACAAATAATCTTAAATACACTGAAATTTGATCATCGAATTTCATATTCATGATTAGAATATTTTTATTAATACTACGCATAAAAAGGGCTTAGAATGATGTTTTAACAAAATCATAAAGTATTTGCTTACAAAAGCTGTTGTTTTCTAGTTTAATTTTATATTTTATTACCCTACATAAATGTAATTTTTCTTAATTCATCGTTGTCAAACCAAATTTCAAACGCTATCACAGCTGAATAAAGCTGTTCTTAAAGTAATTCAATGTGATTAAAATTTGTGTTGTATGGACAATTAAAAATATTTATATTTGGAAATATAAGGAAATATTTTATTCAAACATATTAGGCTTTTAAATTCATATGTAACATTTTTTATTTCTTTTATTTGTTTTGAAAATATGAATATGCAAATTGTAAACAGTACCACCCAGCTAGAATGCAAACACTATCAAACTTCACCAATACTAAAAATTAGAAGCTTCACTCAAAATGTCTAGTTACTCTTCCTTAGATTTATTCAATGGTGTAAAGGTTCGCTAGTTTTTCATCCAGTTTTGATGACAATTTTTTTTACCTCTAATCGTTCTATTTTAATAAGCTATACAAATAAGAGTATTTTTCAATTTGATATTGATTTTTGTAAACTAATATTGAAGACCAATGAAAAATTTAAAAAAATAAATTTAAATTGTTGTTTTCTTTAATTTTTACTCTTATTTTTATTCAAACTTTATAAAAACCAATACAATAATTTTTTACAGGGTTCGATATTTTCTAACACTTCTATAATTAATATATAGCCTCCACATAATTATCAATAATCTTTGGTAACGTATTTGACTAAGCATAATATGCTTTTCGTTTATTATCAAATGAAACAAAACTTTCTTTACTAAAACATATTTGATAGTCTAATAATGGCTTTATACTAAGTTGAAGTTTACTATCAATTGAATAAATTGATTAACGCTGCCATCTGAAAGTTGGCATATGAACCATCCATATTTAACATTTAATTCGTAATTTAAAAAAATTTAGGAATTTAATCAAGATAATAACTATCCTATCTCTCAAACTGGACCATCATACCCACATTGTACAAAATTTCATTAAGATTGGTTACGTTTTTGCGGAGTTTATCGCGGACAAACATCGTGACACGTGATTTTTATATATATAAGATATTCATAATTAATAAAAATGAAGCATGGGCAAATCTAATTTTATTTTAAGCAAATATGAATAAGATACCAAAAAAAATATATTTCCATAATTTTTCCAAAAGCAAATATGTATTGTAATAATAAAAGGCTTAAATTAACCTCTTGCTTTTGTTTTAAAAATAACTTTGATATTTATAGAGCAAGTTGCAGTACTCTTGATGTGATTATTATTTCGATTGAAAGTCAACAAAAATGTATTTAATTTAAGTATTTTATACCTATTTGGAGGGTTCAGAATACAAGTGAACCAAGCCCATTTCGTGCTTTTTTGTAATTCAGAGGTTTAAAGTTAAAGCTTTATAACAAAATTACCTATTAACATTTGTTTAATTGTAAATTAAATTTGTTTAACCATATGTGGTCCAGCATATCTGAACAAATGACAAGATGCCTGAACATATGCCTAAACAAAATGCCTAAACTCATGCCCGAACAAAAACCAAGAATGACTTGGTTCACTTGTATTCTGAGCCCTCCATATATTGATTTAAAATTCAAAATCAAAAGTAGCTTTTGAAAGTAGCATTTTCTAATTTTGTTAAAGGCAATTTCGTTCATTTTAAATGCAATTTTTTCTTTGTTAAATCGATGTACCTCTGTCGATTTAAAATATTGATTTTTTTTTGGGTGAAGATATCTTTTAAAATGTAGGTTTTACAACAACATGTGTTTTGCTAAACGCTGAACGCTGTTGATCACTGTTCAGCTGTTGCTGAACGCTTTTTTTAGACCTTCGTGGATCGAACGCCTCCAATTCGGGCAAAACATTTCATTTGTATGATGTACGGACAAAAAAATCCCTCAGTATTCTGTCACTATGACATTGAGTGATCTCAACAGTTTGACTGTTTGCACAAACCGATTGACGAGTAAAATGGGGATAAGAATATAGTTGAGGCATGATGGATCCGATTTCATCCGGCACTGCTGGTGATGATATTTATAAAAAACAACGATATCAGCAACATTACGACGGTGTGACAGAGAACCAAGAATTAATGTTTAAATTCGATCACCCACAATTCGTATAGCACGCTTTAGAATAGAGTCCATAAATGAGCTATCATGGAAGCAGAGGTCCATACAGGAACATAGGACTAATAAATGTAGAGTAATTGATACGGACTAAAATATTTTTACAAATTTTTTTCCGGGCTCTTGAAATAGTTTTTTAAAACAGATAGACTTGAAATAAACTTGAGATAAATTTAGAATGTAATGAATTTTCTCATTTCCCATTATGATTATATTAGTCCCTCTTTCAAGTCACAGCTCAAAAATAGAGCTTATAATCAATGTGGTCTTTGCCAGGTCTGACAAAAATCTGCAACTTGTCATTTGAAAAATACATAAAAGCGAGGATGAAGAATAGAAAAACTTCGCCCATATTCCTGCTCGACGTGCACGTGAATTAATGTGTATAATAAGAGATACGGATGGAAACAAAGGTGAACGAATTACATTAACAATCCAACCGATTCAAAAAACTTTTGGCTGAATTTTGCAAACTCGTATTCGGAGCCTGTGCACAATAACTATGATTCATAATTTTCTAATTTTGCTACTAAATACTTCTAAAAAAAATCAATCCATTTTACAATCTGTATTGAAAAATAAACTGGCAATTAATACCACTGTACTAATACCTCCATCTCTATTTTATTAACTTTAAATTATATGAATGAACTAATGTTCATAGTCATCAATTCAAACCCTCCTAGAATCTAATCTAAATTTGTTGACGAGTTTTACTTTTCCTTACATCATTTAAAAATAATATGTATAACTGATATTTTTTAATATTATTCAAGCAGAGCCAATAAATCTTCAATAAACATCCAACACATGATAGCATAATATTTAACGATTTCTGTTTTGCAACTAACATCGTTAAAACTACTTTTGCCACACTAACCCAAAAAAAATTAATAAATCAAACAATTATATTTGCAGACTTTCAATTTTAATTTGATTTTGAAATTAGTATGAAGAAGAAAAAGTAAATTAAATTTGATAATTAAATGCTTCGTAATGGTCATTAACTCGTATGAGATTTTTTATTCGCTTAAAACTATTAAATAAGAAAAACATAAAAGCATAATTCACTTTTAATTTTATATTCCAAATTTAAAATTTAATGATTTTGATGGATCAAATCATTACTATTTTTAAAAATAGAGTAATAGGTGTCTTAAATTATTTCAAAATAGTTTATGAACATCAAATTTGATCAAACAAATAACTGTAACTCTCTTATTTTATATTATTTTATTATTCAAGCGGTCCCTTTTTACAATTCTTTATCCATATTCATATTCAACTGCAATTATACAAGCAATAAAAGAAATGTGACATGACAGCCATAAGACAAAAAAAAGTTACATAAGTTGTAAAATAAATTAAGAAACAAAAATGGAAAAACTTAAAGAAACTTTTTGAAATAAATGTCAAAATAAGCTTACAAAAGAACAAAACCAATTCCCAAATGACAAATCAATATTATTTAAATTGAAGAACACATATGCAAATTTTGTTCATATCCACTTCGATAGTTTTTACAAGACAAAACCTCAAAAACAATAGGAAAAATTTACATTTTCCTTCTTTTTATTGGAAAATTTTAAGAAAAATAAATGACAATTGTTTTTAGTTATTTGTGATAACATTCAAAAATACTGGAAACTTAAACAAACAGGTCTTGGAAAAAGAAAGTCATTCATTACTAATTTTAGGTATGTTTTAGGAATTCATACATTAATATTAAATAGGAGAGTATAACCGAAAAAGAACTGATTTGGTGGGCACAACCATCAGTTAAAAAATATAAGTTATATATTAAAGTTGAGTATGGCCAGTGGGCAGTGACCACTTGCCAATTGCCTTTTGAGCTGAGAAAAATTACAAGTTTTTAGACTAGCATTTGCATGCTGTCGTAATAAATTCTAATTTATTTTCCATTTTTGAAACAACATATGTATACCTAAAACCTATTGTCTACTATCTATCTACTATTTTATAATTTGTATTTTAAATGTTATATTTAAAGGGTATATGTCAAAGAAAAATAATTTATTAATATTTTATGGTTAATAAGTAATGACTAATCTATTAGATTACAAACAATCTTTTTGTCATTACTCACATCTTTATCGTTATTGCGGATGGTATGGTAACAATAAGAAAAAAATGTTTTTATATTCCTTTTTTGCTGTTGTTGTTTACTAAAATCAATTATGTATGCTTGTTTCCAGCCCTGTTTAATTGTGATTAAACACCACTGGAAGCAAAACAAGTTATGCTAAAACACTTGGTTCGCTGTTTTAACAATAACAATTGATCTTGGTATACGACAGTGAAGAACGTAAAATTTTTGTAACGTAACGAAACAACTATTTTTCACAACAAAAACTCATTTGCTTCGTAGTAGAAATAAAAATTTAAACTGTTAAGCTTGAGTAACTTAAACACAGTTTGTTTACAAGATAACGTTATAGTATTACGGATAGCTATAGGTTGTAAATATTGTTATTACTGTGGTTTACAATTATTATAATTTTGCGAATTATTCAAATTATTACAATTATTCCAATTATTCCCATTATTCCAACTATTTCAATCATTCCAAATATTGCAATTATTCCAATTATTTCTATTTTTCTAAACATAGCCATTGATTTCAATTACTCCAATTATTTCAACTAATCCAAATATAGCAATTATTCCAATTATCTCAATTATTCTAATTATGAAAATAATTCCAATTACTCCAATTATGCCAATTATTCAAATTATTCCAATTATTCCAATTATTCCAATTATGCCAATTATTCCACTTATTCTAATTATGCCAACTATTCCAATTATTCCAAATATTGCAATTATTCCAATTATTTCAATTATTCTAATTATGCTAATTATTCCAATTATGCCAATTATGGCAATTATTCCAAATATTACAATTATTTCAATTATTTCAATTATTCTAATTATACCAATTATTCCAATTACTCCAATTACTCCAATTATTACAATAATTCCAATAATTCCAATAATTCCAATAATTCCAATTATTCCAATTATTACAATTATTACAATTGTTCCAATTATTCCAAATAATCCAATTATTCCAATTATTCTAATTGTGCCAATTATTCTAATTATTTCGATTAAGCCAACTATTCCAATTATTTCTTTTATTAAAATTATGAATATATTTTTTTCATTTTAAATAATTGTTACATAAATTTTATTATTAAAACCGTTTAAAACTGTATATGTTTGAAATATGTTTTACGAAATCATTTCATTATTATTTTATAGAAAATTAATATATTATACTTATATAAAAAACAATTTGTTAAAATTTATTTCTTTTATTGTAACTATCATATTATTCAAAATAACTATTTTAGTAACTAAGCTGTGAACTGTAATTGATTTGAAATAAATATCGGCACGGCTGAGTTGTAGTCGTTACTATCTAATGCCAGCCTGTTAATGTAATATGTTAACTAAGTAACCCATTGATTTATTCTTAATTATTATTGATACCAGTAAGCTGTTGATAAAACATTATTTTTGCTCTAAGGATTTGATTTGTAGTTCAATATACAGAGAACTGGTTAAACGCATCGGAACTGATGTGAATTATTAATTGTAATTATTAAATATAAATTATTATATATAAAATATACGAGCAATTTCACGAAGATTCAACATCGTTTTGACTTGACCCCTTTTAATTTTGATTATTTTTTGTTTATGGATAGTCTTGAATAAATAAAAATACAAGTTCTCTTAGAATTTTTTTTTTCGACCAGGGGTCTTCACAGGGTACCCCTCAATTTTTTGTTATTTTGTGATGTGAGTGCATTTTGACGAGCGATTGTAGAAAAACTACTGAATCGATTTTCATAAATGATATGTCGTTGAATAGGTATTAGAACAAAGTTTTTAAAAATGTACACTGCTAATTTTTTGAAATAATTTTTAACGGTGTAACATAAGAAAAAAACGGTGTAACTGAAAAAAAGATGGCATAGCCTCTTTTTTTTTTTTTTTTTTTAAACAAAATTAAAGCTTATTTTATATCTAACAACTTGTGAAAGTTTAGGACTAGCATCATTTTTTGTTTTAAAGATAAAATTCGTTGTGCATATGACTGTCGGGAATCAGTTTTTTTTGTTCTGAAGGAAAATTATAAAAATGGCGTTATAAACTAAGAGATTTTTTTTTTATGTTAAATATCAAATATTTTATTATTAGATGAACTTTTTAAAATATTATAAAAATTATATATGTAGTACAATAAATAAAATAAATACAATTGTTAAAAATGATTTACTTATTTTACAAACAGAAGTTTCTTTTGAATAGGAAAGCACTTCTGCAATTATTTTCTTTGTATTAGATGGCATAAAAAATGAAATGTTTATTTGTCACTTTTAGTAATCACTTGTCACTCTTATAAAAAATAATTTGACAGTCTTGACTGCAAACAAAAAAGCCGTATAAACAACTAAATCTATTTAGGAACTTTTGACTGGAGAAGTATTATGTTCGTATTATGTTATTATGGAATCATAAAGTAAAGGATTGTTTTTCAACATTAAATTACAAATATTTCATTATTGAATAAACTTTTTAAAATATCATACAAATTATATATGTGAAAATAAATATAGTTATTAAAAATTATTTACTTATTTTACATTCAAAAGTTTCTTTTGAGTTGGAAAACATTTTTGAATTTATTGTATTAGTATCTACTGGTACAAAAGAATGAAATTTTTGAGTTCCATTTATAATAATCGCATTTTTATATCGATTTTGTAATTTTTCTTTTGTTAATTGATATTCATTTTTATCGGCGTATCCAAAGTTCATGGTAGATTCCATTTGAAAGCCCATTCGAAAAGTTTTTTTGGTGTATCAATAATATTATCTTCGCTCGCCATACTATAACGGTGTGCAGCACGCTTCAGTGTACCACCAATTCCATCACAAGGTCCTTTTCCATGGCTGGTAGCGTGAAAATGCCATTCAGCGTCAACCTTAAAGTCTTCTTTATGGTGGCATAAGTTAATTAGGTTATGTTTATTTTTGTATTGAGAAGGTGCACCGTCAGTGTTATAAATTATTTTTGTAATATTAGAATTTATATGCGTTTTGATGAATTCAATAAGTTTTGTAATGAAAAGATGGACTGTAGTACTGTTGTGATCGTTTATATCCGAAATGAGTATAAAACTTCGGTGCTGTATATATTCACTTGTGGCACTTTTAAAATAAATGACAAATGGATGAATAGTAGCTTGTGAATTATTATAATAATAGCCTTGAACCGCATTCTGAATTATGAAGCCGTAGTTTTCAGAAAAATCCCCTTGAACGAAGCACTCTCCTGCTTCTAAATTTTTTTTTTTCTCAATGAATGTAGATTGTTGTTTTGCTATAAAGTTGTGTGGTATCAAAATTTGTAAACGGTAAATAAATTTTTTCATAAATTCTTCTACAGTTTCTATTAAAGTATCCAAATTGCATCGATCAGTGGTATTCCATTGTTGATATTTGACTTGAAGGATTCCTTTAACGTCAAAATCATTTAGTAATTTTTCTTTCAGTTGTTGAAGTTTTTTTGAACATTCATTGCACTTCAAAGTATGACAATCTTCTGTTAATTTACCACATGAAACAAATTCAATTAATGTTTTATAATTTTGAAAGCAGAATCAGTAATCCAAGACATCTTAGAGTGTTGAATCATTAGTTTCATATTTTGATGTATGGTACACACGCACACATTATGAAAAATTAGAAAATCGATATAAAAATGCGATTACTATAAGTGGAACTCAAAAATTTCATTCTTTTGTACCAGTAGATACTAAGACAATAAATGCAAAAATGTTTTCCAACTCAAAAGAAACTTTTGAATGTAAAATAAGTAAATAATTTTTAATAACTATATTTATTTTCACATATATAATTTGTATGATATTTTAAAAAGTTTATTCAATAATAAAATATTTGTAATTTAATGTTGAAAAACAATCCTTTACTTTATGATTCCATAATAACATAATACGAACATAATACTTCTCCAGTCAAAAGTTCCTAAATAGATTTAGTTGTTTATACGGCTTTTTTGTTTGCAGTCAAGACTGTCAAATTATTTTTTATAAGAGTGACAAGTGATTACTAAAAGTGACAAATAAACATTTCATTTTTTATGCCATCTAATACAAAGAAAATAATTGCAGAAGTGCTTTCCTATTCAAAAGAAACTTCTGTTTGTAAAATAAGTAAATCATTTTTAACAATTGTATTTATTTTATTTATTGTACTACATATATAATTTTTATAATATTTTAAAAAGTTCATCTAATAATAAAATATTTGATATTTAACATAAAAAAAAATCTCTTAGTTTATAACGCCATTTTTATAATTTTCCTTCAGAACAAAAAAAACTGATTCCCGACAGTCATATGCACAACGAATTTTATCTTTAAAACAAAAACTGATGCTAGTCCTAAACTTTCACAAGTTGTTAGATATAAAATAAGCTTCAATTTTGTTTAAAAAAAAAAAAAAAAAAAAGAGGCTATGCCATCTTTTTTTCAATTACACCGTTTTTTTCTTATGTTACACCGTTAAAAATTATTTCAAAAAATTAACAGTGTACATTTTTAAAAACTTTGTTCTAATACCTATTCAACGACATATCATTTATGAAAATCGATTCAGTAGTTTTTCTACAATCGCTCGTCAAAATGCACTCACATCACAAAATAACAAAAAATTGAGGGGTACCCTGTGAAGACCCCTGGTCGAAAAAAAAAATTCTAAGAGAACTTGTATTTTTTATTTATCCAAGACTATCTATAAACAAAAAATAATCAAAATTAAAAGGGGTCAAGTCAAAATTTCCCAAAAATTTGCTGAGCTTGCGTGAAATTGCTCATACGTTATCTTCGACTGCCTTAATTCGTTAATTTGACTTGTAAATTTCACTTATAAGAATTTCACTTTGGCAGGGGATGACAACACTATCAGCGTTCGCAATCATATGTGCTTGGCCAAGCAATTTTTGGTGGCTCTAAAGGCAGCAAATTTTTTTACATCAAAAAAGTTTTGGAGAGACAGGAATAAATAGTATTATAGACAGATACCGTAAAGTTTCGGCTTTATGATAAATGCATGAAAACTTCCCCACCAAGGTCAATTATTTTATGACGGGTGATAAAATATGTGTGTAATCGGTATTGGCGTTATGAAAGACAGCATCCTTCAATTGACCAATTACGGAACGTTCATATTGCTTGCGGTAATCTGGTTAATTGTTGACAGTAAAAGACCAGATTGAACGATTTGCCTGCATGAAGTAATAGCTCATAATGAACAATTCCTTTTCAATCCAACCATACATACAGGCTACCGTATATACTCAGTCAACTTCATTCCATCCACCACAGTCGTTTTTGGCTCGTCATGGCTTTCATTCCACCCTTTCCGTAGCCACTCTTCTTACGGAGCTTTTTCAAGTAGCCATTTTGTTTTTAAATGATCCAAAACTGTCATATAGTTGATATAACCACTATATTCTGACAACTTACATGTCGATCTAGCTCGACTAGTTGCAAAATTTTATTTGCTCTTCTGCAGTAACTGGTTGACCAGAGCAAGGTGCATCATTAATATCAAGATTTTCATAAAGAAATTGCTATTATATCATTCTTCTATATCAATAGTATCAGTCCAAGAACATTGGGTCATTATTAACAACACCAATAAAACATATTAAAATATTACGTTACTCTTCTCTAAAAACGAGACCAAAGAAAACATAATATAACGTAAATATTAAGAAAATTTATTATAACGAAAATGCAAATATAATTGTTATTTCCATACATAAAAATATTTTTACAACTTTTAAGAAGTATTTAGTGCATATAAAACCAAGGAAAAATATAATGAAACAAATAATAAGTTTCGTATGAAAATCATAAAAGAAGAAAATTATGAAATAATAATTTTTATGGAAAATTGTTATAGAAGGGATAGAAAAGAAAATTCTTATTACATATGATTATAATATTGTATTACTTACGTATTTATTCGTAATATAAAATTTTATGATTGAAACGAAAATTTGTTAGAAAAAATAATTGAGTAGAAGGATATAACAAATATTACATGGTTTAATAATTGAGTTTGAAAACTATAACTTTATATTCACTTTCTGTTGTATTGCAGCTGAAATTATAATAAAAATGTATGAGTTGTATTAATGTTTCTATGGACTATGAGTATGATAATTGCGTACGATGTTTCGTAATAAAAATTTTTCAAGTTTCGTAATAAAAACAAATGTCACTTGCACCAATGCCCTTGCCTAACTAATAACAAGCTCTTTGTACTAATGTTTTTTGTTCCCAAAAAATAATATCAACGCTGAACACTCACGCAGTGGAACTGGTTGTTGAAAACATGGGATTGGTTTGAAAGGCCAACTTTTTTAGTATCGTTAAAGTAGTTAAATAAAATTAAGGACATGTCTTGGATAACACTAATTGTACACAAATTTCTGCTACTATGTCTACTCACTTGCCAATATAACGTAATGAAAATCAGAGAAAAATGTAGAGAGAAACTTTTTAACTTTGATAAAAATTTTATATTTTTTTAATATTTTTTATTTGTCTTGTTTCATTCATGTCGATTTATCGATATTCTAATTTAATTTTTCATAATATTGAGAAAATTATGGAAAATTAGTATTATTTTCTACACATAATTCAAATATTTAAATTTTTTGATTTCTGAATTTTGGTTGTTTAAATTGTATCATTAAAAAGATGGCGAAAAAATGGACGCATCCTTCACAAACAAAATCACACTCATACATTTCCAATTTAGAACTTAAATATACGAACGTTATCTTCATGTATAAAAATGTTTGTTGGGTTTGATGCGAAATAGATCGGAATCGTAAATAGTTTTGCTGCACTCGAGTACCACAATACGACATATATCGAAACTCGTTTGAGTGCGGAAAAATGAGTTATTTCCGCACTGATTTTGCATTTCAGCACTGCTTTTTCATTTCCGCACTGCTATTTCATTTCCGCACTGCTGCCAATTTAAAAGACGGAACGGTGCGTTTATGTTGGTAAACATTTCTATTAATATAGTAGAAATGAATGAAAACATTACTTTTGACCAAAGTAGAAAGAACAATTATGCTAGTTATTGAATGAATATCCTCCAGGAATCGGTGGTTGTGGCAAAAGCTCTCCAACCACTTTTAAGTTTGTTCGGCTTGTTTGACTCGAAATTATTGTAACAGTTGTACCGGCTGAAACATTGCCATTTTCAATGATTGATTCACTTGATTGAGCAGTGGTTTATGAGGTCATTGAATCGTTATCAGCTCTAACAATTTTCGAACCCATGATGCTGTCAGCAATTTTACGTTTAGGCCCGCTATACCCTTGAGCTAAGCTATGCGAACTATGCGAACTATGTTTTTTGAATATAACGTAATCAAATGGATGACTATACACTTGAGCTAAGCTTATAGCTTAGCTCAAGTGCATAGTCATCCATCCATCCATCATTAAAGCCGAACGGCTGTTTGATGCATTTGCTTTTACGAAAACCCAAAAAGAATCGGGCGGTGATAACGCTATGAGGACATAGTCCTGAATACATCTTGAAAATGTCAACCAAATGTATGTCCCGATCACTTCCTTCGATGAAAAATTGTCGAATGATTTTGGTTTTCGTTTTCGGTACGGTAATTTTAATGCCATTGTCCATGTATTCGACATCCTTTACGTTCAAATTCAACAATTCGCTTCGTCGACAAGCACCATAGACACCGACAATAAGGGCCACCTTAAAATTGTGAGGTTAGGAAAATGAAACAAAAAAATTATCAGCAAATTTTACCTTCGTAGCCAAATAAACATCGTCAGGAGCGTCGTTCAGGAATTTGTAGATTTCTTCAATGGTGAAGATTCTTGATTTCTTCGCAAAATAATTGTAATTTTTACGCTTCAAAAGAGCTCGCAAATTGTTGAATTTTGAGATATCGATGTTGTCTTTCACGTTCAACGTGGATTTTAACATTGAGTAAATGCTCCATGTAGTTGACGATTGGAATTGTTTCATCTCGGTATCGAAATGAGCAAGCAACTGATTTTCGTCAATCACTTTAATTTTTTTTTTGCACTGCACTATTGTTTGAACGCTCGATACGTTTTTGCGTATTTTTCTTTGGATATTACCGGCAATAAACCTTGCAAAGCTCTTTCTGCTGCTCCTTCCAATTCGGAATCCTCCCCTGAGCTCATTTTTTGCAGTTTCTCAATAAAATACACGCAAAATGAAAACACGTTTGTAGTGTGGGAACAATCAAGAACAAATGACGTTTTTTCTTGCATATAATCCAACTTGCATATTGTCAAGGCATTGTTGATCGATCTATACTTCGCGTAGTTTTTTTGTAGTGATTTTTTGTAATTTTTTTAATTTTTTGTCTATTGTGGTACTCAAGTGCAGAAAACGTTGTGTGCAACTCGTTTGAAATAGTTTGAAATAAATTTTTTCAGCACACGTCATAATTTTCAATTGAAAACTTAGGACTAGTGCTGAAAAAATCTTCATTTCAAAACTTGTAGCACAAACTATACTATTGAAGATTCAAATAAGATGTTAATTTTGTACGTAGAATAGAATTAATAGGACTTTTAAGTCTTAGGATATGTAAGTACTTAGTAAGGTGTTGAAAACAGGCTTATTTAGGTGTAAAGTAGTATTTTAAGAATAAGTAGTCTGTAAATAGTTTTTTGAGATTCTAATTAGACGTCAATTAGTATGTTTTTAGATTTTGTAGGAGTTAATAAGTTTATCGAAAGTAAAAGGTTCTTATTTACAGGCAATAAAATGAAAAGAACTAAAATAGGTTCATTTAAGAATGTCTGCTACTTAAATCGTAGTTAAAGTTCGACTCGGGAACCGACTTAAAAAAGAACGGTCTATGCTTCATTTTGGGTTTTTTATGTATGTTCACCGAGTTCTCAAAAACGGCTCGTTCGATTTGGATGATTTAAATTATATTCTGTTAAGGTAAGTTCCAAGATGGTCCTATATTTCTGCCATTTTTCAGAAAATCGATAAAAACTTTATTTTTTATGTATATTCACCGATTTCTCGAAATGGCTCACTCGATTTGGATGATATAAATTGTATTCTATTAAGGTACATATTGGAGTTGTTCCATATTATTTTCTATGACGTGAAAATTTCCGTTTCCGAAAATTGAACAAAAAATTGTATTTTTTATTTATTTTCGCTGATTCCTTCAAAACAGTTTATTCTATTTGGATGGTTTGAGCTGCACTACATTGTTTTAGACAGGGTTTCAAACCCGAACCGAACCCGAACCCTGAACCCGCTCCGGAGCAAGATTTTTTTAAAATTATGTGAACCCGAACCCGAACCTGAACCCAATCAAAACGCGGTTCAGGTTCAATTTTTAATATAGAAAAATTTAGGAAGTTTGCGTAAGAAATTTCATATTTCGCAGAATTTTTTTTTCAAACAAGATTATTTTGGTCATTATTTGTTTCAGTAGAGAATAGTGAATAGTATGAATAAAATGAAAATTTTTTCCAAAATAAATGTGTGTAACATTATTACGGTATGAAAATTGTCCATTAAAGTTTGATTCCAACGTTCTTGGAGAAAGAGTCCGAGAAACTTTTAGGAGTTGAGGTTGAAAATAATATGAAGTGGAATTCTCATATTTTTAGCCTAGCGAAGAGCGCTGTTCAAAAATTGGGGTTTTTAGGACGATGTCGTAAGTTTTTTAGAAGCGAACAGCTTTTTTTAATATACAAATCTTTTATACGTCCCTGCATGGAATATTGTTCTCACATATTGGGTGGAGCATACTTATATAGTTTGAAGTATCTTGATTCTATGCAGCGGAGAGCAGTTAAATTAATTGGTAACTCAATCTTACTAATGACCTTGATTCCTTGCAGCATAGAAGAAATGTTGCTGATTTGACGATTTTCTACAAATATAACATGGATGAACGGGTTTCTGAGAGATCAATCGATTTTACCTAAGTCTGCAAACCTATCCCGTCATACCAGAGCATCGGTAGCGGCCCATCCTCATACGGCTCAAATAATTAGATGTAGAACTGTAGCTTTCCAGCACAACTTTTTCAACAGAGTCTCTCATCTTTGGAATTCATTACCTTCGTGAGTTTTCCCTGATAACTTTAACCCTCAAAAGTTCAAAGAAAGTTCATAAATTTCTAAAAGAAATTTAATTCTCAATTTATTATAATCCCTAGTTGGCATGGTATCTTCGGATATTCAAAAACGTTAGTATATAATTAATTATATTAACACTAAACATGCCTAACTTTCAATAAAAAAAAAAATGTAATGTAACATAAAAAAATTAAAATAAAAAAATCCCATATCATGTAAAAACATTTCCATAATATGGTGTCTAATGACAGTGGAAAAATTCAACTTAAGCAAAAATAAATAAGTGATGAAGTTTCAACTTCGAAATTGTCATCGCGAACGGCGTAATCGATAGCGCGTCTGCCCAAGGATTCGAGCCGGGCACTGAGAAACTTCAAACCATAACTTTGAATTGAAAAAATTCCAATTACATACTTCTTGACTTACTTGAGTTTAATTGATCTCAAAAATTCTCAATAAAAAATAATGAATTCATAAACTCGAAAAAATTGTTTTTTTTTGTAACAAATTTGATCCCAAATCCAAAGCCGAACCGAACCCGAACCCACTAAATTTTAATGTATTGAACCTGAGCCTGAACCTGCACCCAAATTTTTCTGGGTTCGAAACACTGGTTTTAGATGCCGAGGTGGTCTAATATATTTTTCTATGGCTGGAAACATTCCGATTTTAAAAGGAAAGCCGTGATTACTCGATTTTCATCGATGATAATTTTCCGGGATTTAAAGTTTAAAAGGATTTAAAATTTATTTTTATACACTAAAAATGAAAAAAAAAATTTAAATAAAAATAGAACGGACTTCAGAAAAAACACAAAAAAATTGAAAAATAACTCAATTGTAGCTATCTTTTGATTTAAATACAGCTATATTTTGATTTATTTAATTTAGTAATATATAACAAAAGCAAAAATTAAGCATTTAACAAAAATATTATATTCCCGGGTTGGAGCTGCCAATATTAAACATCGAACCAATGTCGGGTCCGTTTTGGTGAGCCAAGCTTTGGATAGTTAACTTTGGTTTCAGTCTGGGCCAGTTGTAAATGCCTAGACTGAACCAAGATATAGTTTATTATATTACGCGTTACTAACCAGTCTAATGCATTGTAAACATCTGCGACCTATACTCAAGTTACTCTTTCCACAACCTCTTTTCACACATTTAAAGGAGGTCTGAAAAAAAAAATTGGTTTAGTAGACCTGGCCCAAGTCGTGTTTGCCAGGCTTGGCCCAAGCCTGGTTTGCCAGACTTGGACCCAGGGCATCAGTCCACACTTGATCCAAGCTTGGGTCATATGAAAATGTTAAACCTGGCTTAAACCCCAAAATCTCTGGCGCGCGGGCTTAGGCCAAATTTTTTCTCTTAGTTATTTGTTACCCGGATTATAGAAGTTATTTGTTATTGTAATTATTACAATTATTATAGTTGTTATAATCGTTATTATATTATAAAAGTTATTTGTAGTACAAAACTGTTCGAAGTCGGTGTCACATTGACAAAAACTAAATAATATGTCTCCGGTTTGATACCGAAATCCAACAGTCTTGTACTAAAAATAACTTTTATAATATAAAAACTGTTATAACAACTATATTAATCACAATAACCAACTATTGCCTCAAAAATGGCAAAAAAAATGATTTTTTTGTGGTTTTTGAGTAGGTCGCTTCACTATTTTTGAAATATTTCGGGCTCCTATGATCATAAAATGAAAAATTTTTGTGATTAAATTTCAAATCCATCTAGGGGGGTTTGGTACTTTAAAAATGTAACCTTACCTCAAAAAACCGAATCGCGTGACTTTTTTTTTTAAACTAAATTTATGATAAGGGGCGGAAAAATCGTCAAATTTTCATGAAAATTTCAGGAAACATGTATTTTAATAGTATAAATATGGGATTTAATTTTTATGAAAAAATTTTGATTTTTTCGGCCACAACTGGCATTTTTCTTTAAATTTGGCCAATGGCGCCATTTTATGAGAAGTCATCCAAAATTAAATTTTTTTTTTAATCTATACTTTTTTTATCTACTTTAACTTTAAGTATAATTAAAATTATGTTGCCTTAATTTAAATGCCCATTTTTGGGCGTAAAAAAAATTAATTTTTTGAATTTTTTTGACATTTTACCATATATACGGTATTATTTAGGCTAATTATCATGTATTTTTCATAAAATTCAATTAAAATATGCTAAAATGTTATATTTTGTGAAACAAATTTTTTATTAACATTCCCCTATATTTAAGCCATACCCAATCTGTTCCTCAAAACAGTTTGATTTTTCATCTTGGCGGTCATCTTTTGTAAGCCACTAGTTAATTGTTGTAAAAAAAGTGAAGTGATTGCATTTATTAAAATTTTTCATTTTCAACAAAGATGTAAGTATAAAAAAATAAGATATAATAATATTTTTAATAAACAAAAAATTATAAAATTGTATACATTGAGTAATAATTGTCGTACTCAGGAACACGTGCTATATAATAGTAAAATAAATTTGTTTAAAATAATAGTATATTTTCCTACAAGAGATGAAAACATTGTTTTTTTCGTGAGTAAACATTTGTTCACGAGACGCGCTAGCGTCGAGTGAGACATGTTTACGAACGAAAAACGTTTTTATCTCGCGTAAAAAATGCAATTTTTTCTATGATACTAATATATAATCGATATTTACTATAAATTATAAAGTTATAAATCGACAACAAAACATTCAAAATTCATATTCTATTTTTTCATGGCTACGTTGTTTAAAATACTTTGTAAAATTATATGAAAAACCATAGCAACTATAATTTGTTATATTTTTACACTAGTGAGTTTACTTTTCGCATAGAAAAAACAAGTTTTCAATTTACAATAAATAACCATAAATAATTTTCAGAGTAAAAATAAATAAATGTATAAATAATAAATAAGTTAAGCTATTATCTACACTTCAAATATTTTTTATTTATTTAAATTTGAAGAACAGAAAATAGGGAATTAAGCATAATGAGGTATATATTGTTACGATTACAGAAAAATCTAGACGATTACGGTCACTTCCAAGAAAATCAAATCACAACAAAACGCAACAACAAATGAATGAAATGAATGGTGTTGTTGTTGTTGTACATATTCTTAGAATTAAGGTCAACATAAATAAGGGTAGTTCTACAAACATAGGAATTTTGAACGGCTCTGCTTATTTCGTATATTAATATGAAAAAAAAAATTTTTTCAGATGAAATTTGTAAACCTTAACTATGTCTAGTTGGTCACCCAAAATAAACCCGTTTCGAAATATATGTCTTAGAAAAAAAATTATTCAAAAAGTCAAATTATCAGTCCCCTGGCGTGTCCCACCTTGAAATTCAAAGCTGGTAAACTAAATAATCAATGATTCTAAGTGTATTGAGACAAATTTACTCTGCGATAATAATTTTGAATAATGATGCTTTAATAATGTGTAAATAATCATAACATTACTCTATATTTCATATAAGATATATCCTATTAAAATTTGTCCCACCAATTTGTTATTATTCTCCTGCCCAATCAAAACACATTGAAAATATTGGAAATTCATATTTCTATCAAGTTATCGCTCATCACAGCCCACAGGAATTAATTAAAGTTTAATAAATATAATATTGCAAGTGTTTTACTTAGTCCGAGGTTTTATCATGCAAAACAGTCATCATTAGTAGCAAGATCGTGTGTTGTCCAGTCAAATTATCAGTCCCCTGGCAAGTATTTTCGGTTGTAATACCACGAGTCATTGAAATTTTTTCGAAAATTTTTTGATTTTACGAATTAAATTATTTAGCAACACTGCGAATCAAAGCGCACAATAAACCACGAGTCCGAAGGACGAGTGGTTTAAGTAGTGGTTTGATTGA
Organism: Diogma glabrata; assembly: GCA_963693315.1. Classification (NCBI taxonomy): domain Eukaryota; kingdom Metazoa; phylum Arthropoda; class Insecta; order Diptera; family Cylindrotomidae; genus Diogma; species Diogma glabrata. The sequence goes on from OY856186.1 coordinate 167,820,630, forward strand.
GCAGTGTTGCTTAAAAATAATTTAATGAGTACAATTGAAAAATTTTAGACAAAAATTTCAATGAAGAGTGGTATTTAATGAGATAATTTTTTTTAATTATAATTTTGTTTAAAAGATAATTATTAGTTTCTAAATAAAATTTTTCTACAAATTATTTAATAATACAAAATTATGTAAAAATGCAAATAATAAAAATGTCCGTTTTCATTCATAAATATTTGCATGTTTGTTTATTTGTCAAAAATAAATTACAAATTTATGCGCCTACTAAGATGAAATTATATTTCATTTTGTTAGAAGAAAAAATGACAACAAAGAATTTTCATAACGACAAAGCAAAATTATCGACGACAAGAAGAATTGCCGACAGTTAAAGCAAAGCCTACTGTTTAAATATCATAGTTTGTATGAATGAAAAATAAAATTTCTGACAGCAAAAAAAAATTATCGTAAAAAGTATTTTAATTACAGGTAATTTTGTAATTTTATACGTCGTGAATATGTATTGCCTTGGTATAGAATCCGTTTATTTTTTTTTTAGACGTAATTTTGTCTTGTCATTTTTAAGCGAAATACTGGTAAATTATCAGTCACCTATTCTCAGTCCCCTGGAAGATTTAAAAGCGGGCAGACTTAGATAAATGTTTATTTCGTATTTTGAAATAATATTGAGATAATTTTGAGTTAATTTAGGATTAAGAAGGATATTTTTTAATTTTGACTTGTATTTTTTTGTTTTTCTTTTTTTTTTGATTTTATTATGTTTTTTTTTTTTTTTTGACTGGCCACATTCAGAAAAGTTGAAAGAACGTCATCAACTTTAACTAAAACTAGTTGCCAGAACTTATACGCAAAAAACATGTCGTGCCGTAATTAGCTCCATTTTCTTCCTTCGTGTGTAGAACTACCCATAAATGATTTTTCGAATTAAATGAACGTAACGTAAAATAATCGAATATTCTACTATTTTCTCAAGGTTTCTAAAAAGTGACCTAGAATTTTCTAGAAATTAAGCAAAACAGTATATAAGAAATAGTCTGTTGTAGATTAAATTAGTGTTATTTTAGACCTGCGACAGTAAAGTGAAATTAAATGTAAAATTAGTGTTATTTTAAACCTGCGATTGTGAAGTTGAAATTATAAAAGTGATATTTAAATTAGTTTTTGTAAATAGAGTTTAAAGTGTTATTAAGTCGTAATAATTTGTGTATTATTTTAAACGTTGTATTACTGGAAATTTCTTCAATCAACCGTTGGAGTTTCTGAAGCTGTTGAAAGAATATTCTAGTTAGGAATATTGTTTGCTGTATTATTTCCTGTTGTTGTGAAACATTTAAGAAGTTGACTACTTATTAAAACCTGGTGTTTGTGCTTACTAATCAGTGATCGAACTCAGAAGAGATTCGGAATTACGTTTATCGAATTGTGAGTTAGGTCAATTCGAAGTAGGTTGGAAAAACGTAACAATATTATTTCAAAAAACAGTTAGTAGTAAAAGATTTGTTCCATGTCAATTGTCCATGCTCCCGCCAACACATGAAGCATTGTATCAACATTCGTTACAAGTTTATTTTCAAATTCAAACATGGCTTGGTAGAGATGATATAAATCCATTAGAATTTGGTTGTAGAAAGTCTGAAGATGGCTTAATGCCAATTACGACAACAAAAAAAGCTGTACCAGATGTTTTATTACAACAATGTTCTTGTAGGACTGGTTGTAAACGTAACAATTGTAAATGTAGGTAAAGTGGCAAGTTTTGCAGCCCTTTATGTGTATTATGTAAAGGCTTAAATTGTTCAAATATTCCTACTGAAGTAATAGAAGATGATGCCGAAGAAAATAATGTCGATGACAGCGAAGAAGAAGAAAATATTGAAATGAACAATTATGATGAGGATGAAAATTATTGCAGTAGTGACTATTTTGAAAGTGATGCTATTCTAGATACTTCAAGTGAAATTTCTGAAACTCATTCTTATAGCATGTACGAACCAGTTGTTGAAATAGAAGAAGATATATTTCTTTCTGATGATGATATAAACAATACTGATTTACACAAAACTAATAACAGTAAAAAAAGGAAAACTGTAGAATAGAATTTTCAATTGAAAACATAATTGGCGTAAATAGCTATTTTTGTATCAAGTACCTAAAATAAGGTTTTTTCGGACGAATATTTGTTGTTTCCTGTTTGAATAGCAAATGAGTCCTAAAAAACCTAATTTTTTTTTTTTTTTTTTGCTTTTTTGGACGTAACTATTACAACAAAATATATGGTTAAAAAGTGACACTTCACGGCTGCAAACCACAGCAATAGAGCAACACTCCAATATGCAGGCGAATAATAGTACATTATGATGCTAGGACGTAAAGCTAAAGATTTTGGACGGATGTGGAGTTTGCAAATCGAGGCGCTAGCCGAGATTTGCACCCACATTAAGTCCAAAATAGCTTACGTCCGTGCATCATATACTATTTTTTATTCGCCGCAAGCAAAATATTTTAACAAAAGTTGTTTATTCTAAATTAAAATTATTTATCTTCATTTTTATTTTCATAAATTTTAAAATAAAAACATGTGGAACAAGTAACCTTTGAAAAATATTTATTATTTTTTCCATTGCTAGAGAAGCTAATGATAGATATGTAAATAAATTAAATTATATTGAAAATGAATTGATAAACGCAATTAGCTTTACTACCGCTTAATTTTTGCAACGTAGCTTTTAAGTTTAGATTTAAGTAGGTTAGGTAAATATAAGTTTTTTATTAGTTACTAAGCAGACTGAACTGCATTTGTATATATAAACATTCTTTTTTCATTTTTTTTTTCGCAATACTTATAATAATTAATTTCATCTGCTGTAAAGCTTACTATTAAAAGCTGATCTCAGTAAATTATTAAATGTACACAACTGTATTATAAATTTGAAGTCAATAAAGGATTATTATTATTATTATTATTTTTTCCAAATTCTATGACAACAAATGATAACAACTATTTTAATTGGATAATGAAATTTTGAATTTGCGGGTTGCTTTGATAAAAAAATTTATTTTTCATAGAATTTAAACAAATACAAATGCTTTTTACTTTTTTGGACGTAGCTATGACGACAAAATAAATAGTTGAAAAGTGATACTTTAAAGCCGCAAATCACAGTAATAAAGTAACACTTTAATATATAGGCGAATAAAAAAATGTTTGTGTATGTTGTGACGTATGTATATTGTAATCCTTTTTACACAACCAAAATTACATAATTTTTTTTTATTTGCCTATATAATATTAAAGTGCTACTTTACCACTGCGATTTGCGGCTTTAAAGTGTCACTTTTCAACTATTTATTTTTTTTTTTTTTACATTTATTTATTTATTTATTTGAATAACATATTCACAAACAATTAACAACATAAAATTTTATATTAAAAATAAAAATTTACAATAAAAATAAAAATTTGCACAAAAAAAAATAAAAGTTTATAATAAAAAATAAAAATTTACAATAAAAATAAAAATTTACACTAAAAAAAAAATAAAAATTTATAATAAAAATAAAAATTTACAATAAATATTACAAATTTGCTATACGACAAGACTGAAATTTACCTAAATAAAATAAAATGCTTTAAATACAACTTTATTATCTATTTATATACAAAATTTTTTTATTCTATTTTTAAAAGTAGTTTTACATATATTTGCGTCGTATAGTTTTATAAATTTATTAAAGTTATTAATTCCCCGATTTATCGGTTCGTTATTGCCATAATCAGTTCTGTGTTTTACTTCTTTCAGATAGCTAGAGTGTCTTGTTTGCCTTATATTGTCATTTTTTTTAACCTTATCATTAAAATATGATACGTTTATATTGTGGTGTAAAATATCATATATAAAACTAGCTGATAACATATCACGACGATCAGCTAGGGAGTTCATGTAAAGTAATTTGAGTCTATCAGTATAGTGCGGCAAATTGGTAAAATCGCGTGGATCGTAAACGTGTCTAAGAGCAAAGAGTAAAAACTGCTTTTGAACAGATTCAATTGAAGTGCAGTGAATTTTCTGAAATGGTGCCCAGATGACTGCTCCGTACTCAAGAATGGTTTGAACTAATGAACAGTAAAGTGATTTAGTTACCATAAAATTATCAAATTCCGTTGCTCTTCTTTTTATAAAACTTAACATTTTTCGCGCTTTCGCTATAGATGAGTCATAGTGGTCTCTATAAGTTAGTTGTGCATCGAGAACTACACCAAGATCACGCATTGTACATACTCGAGTTAGTGTTCTTTCATTCAGAGAATACGTGTAGTATTCGGGATTTTTCTTACGATGAAAGGATATCACTGAGCATTTGTCTATGTTTAATTCAAGTTTGTTTAGTAAGCACCAATTCTCAAGCGCAGCGATTTTGTTTTGAAGGAACTGAGAATCGAAATGATTTTTTATAGTGTGATAAATTTTAAGATCATCAGCATAGAAGAGATGCTGAACATCACTCAAAGTTTCTGATAAATCAGCAATAAATATGTTGAACAGAAGAGGCCCTAGATGGCTGCCTTGAGGAACTCCAGAGGTAGCGTAAATAGTATTTGATAATGTTCCTAGAATTTTAACTTGCTGGGTTCTTTGGGTTAAGTAAGAGGTACGTGATGCAAAAAATATTTTTTTGTAATAGCTTTCCAAAATTTTCCAGAATACCTAATCTATTAGATACCAGCGAAATATTCGAAACCATAATAATTATTAATCGAACGGAAAAGAAAACCTTGAACCTTATACCATAGCCACAAGTTTGTTTTATTCATTTATTTGTTCTGTCATCCGAAATTTATCATAAAATTTAAAATACAAACATATTTGAAAATGCTCCGAAATCCAGAAAGTATTGCTGAGAAGGCAAAAGATATTGTATTGGATTTACTTCCCCGAAAATCTCGTGACATGTATCATAAGGAGTATGAAAATTTCAACAGCTGGAAAGAGAATATGGGCGTAGCCGTTATAAACGAAGATGTACACTCAGAGAATTCTGTTATTAAAAACTATCAAAATAGCCATTAGATTGATAATTTGGTGATTATTATACAGCTAATCACAACTTGTGATTATTTTCACTAATTTCGTAATAACAGGCATTATTAAACTAATATTATTTGCTCGTAATATTTACTAACAAAAGAATTAAATTTTAAATCTAAAAACGATAGCTTTTATATTTATAAAAATTCTTATTGAAATAATAACATAATGGATTACATTTATATTAGGTATCCCTTGGATAAATGACATATATTATTATAATAATAAAGTGGTTTTTAAAATAATATTAGGTTATCAGATTAATAATACAATCTAATTAGATTAATAATAGGTTCTTATTAAATCAATAATAAGATGTTATTAAATTAATAATGAAACTTATTAAATTAATAATGGAACTTATATTTTACACTTTTTAAATAAAAGAGAGCATAAATTTTTTATTAACGATTTTATTTATTTCAATTATTTTCATTTAATCTTAAAGATTTATATTTCACAGTTTTAATTCTAAAATAATTCATAATTTTGCTTTAAAGTATTTTTATATTTATATGTGACAAAAATTAAAAGAACAAAAGGAGTCTATGTGCGTATATAAAATAAAAAATATAGTAATATTTATTATATTTTACTATATTTTTTATTAATTAAAAAATAAATTTACATAGCTAAACTAATAATATATATTATTGATTTGAATTTAACAAATCATTCAACAAATGGACCGAATAATGTGCTCTTTCTTTATCGCCTTTCAATGTAAAAAAATGCTTTTGGATAAAATTCCAAAATTGGTTGCTGATTGCGGATATTTTAAGTTGAATAAATAATAGTATATTTTCCTACAAGAGATGAAAACATTGTTTTTTCGTGAGTAAACATATGTTCACGAGACGCGCTAGCGTCGAGTCAGACATGTTTACGAACGAAAAACGTTTTTATCTCGCGTAGGAAATGCAATTTTTTCCATGGTAGTATATATATAATCGATGTTTACTATAAATTATAAAGTTATAAATCGACAACAAAACATTCTAAATTCATATTCTATTTTTTCATGGTTACGTTGTTTAAAATACTTTATAAAATTATATGAAAAACCATAGCAACTATAATTGTTATTCTTTTTCACTAGTGAATTGACTTTTTGCATAGAAAAAATATTTTGAAGCACACATCAATTACTTTATCCACGACTAAAGAATATATGCTTTCCATGCGTATGTCTTCCATTGTAATTGTATTCATTCCACAACTAGTTAATTTGATTAAAATTCTTTAACAGCTCTATAGTTTATTAAATATTCCCCTAACAAATTAAACAACAAACTTGTTTTGTTTTTCGCTATCTTTGATGTTTTTATTTCAATATGGCGATACAAATTTTTGCATGAAAACTGGAAATTAAACGAAATATTTTACAGTCGTGGATAAAATAGCATCTTGTATTCGCTTGGGATGATGGCAATTCTTCACTCGGATGATTCCCTCCACTCGCTACGCTCGTTTCGGGAAACTTCATCCTCGTGAAGAATTGCCTTCATTCTAAGCTCATACAAGAATCTACTATTCCATGTTGTATAAACTTCATACCGTACATTATCAAAACATTCTAGTTGGCTTTATTATAGACCCACTGATTAACAGAGGCTGAATTGGTAATTTTTTATCGAAATACTTTTGTAACATCTCTTCATCATTTTGAACATTTTCGCCTATAATGGCAAACTGTTTTAAGAATATCGAACAGTGTATTTCTTATAAATTTTATGCTACAAAACTTTATTTGTTGGTTTGACGGAGTATCCTGTGCAGTAAATACATAGTTGATAGCAGAATATCATCTAAATAATATAAAACAGAAAAATATTATATTATTACAGAATCTAACATTGAATAGGTTTAATTGTTTTCACTCAAAAAAATTACAAATGATATTTCCAAAAACAACGTTTTAGCTTATAGCAGGGTATTCAAATACATCAGAAACAGAAACAGAATTTCAATCAAATTTGACAGCAAAAAATTCTGTTGCTGTAAAATTTGAATGGAATTCTGCTTCTGTTGTATGTGATTTTCAAGTTTTTGGAGCCAAAAAACAAATTTAAAAAACCTACTTTCTGTCATATTCTCTGTATTGCGAAGTTCTTCAACCACCTCTCTTAACTTTTCATCTTTAATTTGTTCTTCAAAAATGGGCTGAGTTTTTTGAATAAATGGTTGGTAATTTACAACCAAAATCGCTGGCTTTCGGAAACATTGCTTTAAAATAAATGTCTATCTGAAAATTTAAAAAGGAATATTATTAGAATTAATTATAATTATTATATATATATTATTATAATTATAATTAAAATGTTATTGAAATATACTAATATTGAATTATTAATTACCAGTTTATAACCAAGCGGTAATTTAAATTGCTTCAATTTGGTTAAAATTTCCGAAGTTGATTTTAATTTTGAAATGTCGCTAAGTCTCAGTTGTTTAGTCCTGTCCCATGTTGACTCAATTTTAGCCTAACTACTCTGTTCATCGAACAAAATTTCTACATGTTCTGTCTGATGAATCTGCTTCAGGAACTGAAAAACCAATTTTTTTACCACACCATAGACAGTACAAAAATTTACAAGGTTTCACATACCAAACGTTATCGTTTAATAAAATAATCTTACTTTTTCAATTTTCTTAACACTTTTAACTTTTCACAAAACTTTTAAATATTTTTTAAAGTTGTTTATTCAGCGTCTGGATATAAACTGTGATTCTTACCAATATTTTATTAATCGTTATTAAAAATAATAACTTAAAGTAAGATTAATGTATACTATTATTAATTTAATAACCTACATTTTGAAAGTAAAAACGTCGATGATTAATCTAATAAAATTGTTATTAAAATTAACTACAAAAATAATAATTTATGTTTTTATTTTAATAGCTGTACGTTAATCACATAACTTTTTATTTGATTGTCTGAATTCATCATTTTAATAAGAATTGGTTTAAGTTTAATCAACCGTTGTGATTTTTTTAATAATATTGACCGTAATTTTATTTTGATAAACATTTTTATTAAAATAATAACAAAAAGTATTAATCGAACGAATGTGGCAATTACTTTAATAAAAATCGTTATTAGATTGATAAAATAACTTATTACACATTTTTAAAACGGGCGGTTATTAAATTTACTAACAAAATTCTCTGAGTGTAGTATTAAATTATTTGCTATGACGCAAAATATTAGTTGCTATGACGACTTTTACGACTTAGGCCGAAAATTAAGCATTTTACGGACTGAAATGAGTCCGTAAAATAGCTATTTTTGGGAGCGTATACAAAAAATTATTTATGCTGTGTATTTTATATGTTAATAAAAAATGTTTTAAAAAATTGAATATTACATTTTTTCATAATCTTATATCAAATGTTTACAAAAATTGTAATAACATTTTAATTATTTACCAAAAGCAATTTAGGGCATTGCAAGAAAAAAAAATTTAACGAAAAATGCAAATTGTGGCCGAAAAAATCAAAATTTTTTCATAAAAATTAAATCCCATATTAATACTATTAAAATACATGTTCCCTGAAATTTTCATGAAAATTGGACGATTTTTCCTCCCCTTATCATAAATTTAGTCAAAAAAAAAGTCACGCGATTCGGCTTTTTGAGGTTAGGTTACGCTTTTAAAGTACCAAACCCCCTAAATAGATTTGAAATTTAATCACAAAAAATTTTCATTTTATTTTTTTTTTTATGATCATTAGAGTCCGAAATATTTCAAAAATAGTGAAGCGACCTACTCTAAAAACACCAAAAACCAGTTTTTGCAATTTTTGAGGCCTTTCCGGACCTCCAAATTTGCTAAATAAATACATGCCCATTTAATTTTATGTCCCTAACATGAAAAAAAAATTCAACTTTGCTTTTACATCAATATAAAATGCTAATATGACTCCACTAATCAGCAAACTACTCAAAAACCTCTCCATTTAGCGTTTCGAGAAAATACTACAAAATCACAAATTCATATTTCTTTCAAAATTCTAAAAATATTGTAAAAATTAAATAAAATCAAATTTTTTTCAAAATTCTAAAAATATTGCAGAAATCATTATAAAATCAAAGATCAAAAATTCTAAAACAACAAAATTTATAACAAAATTTATAACTACAAAAACTATAACAAAATCAAAAATTGAAACTTTTTTTAAAATTCCAAAAATATTCCAAAAATTAGAATAAAATCAAATATTTAAACCTTTTCTAAATTCTAATAATATTCCAAAAATTGTTAAAAATTCAAAGTTTTTCCAAAATTCTAAAAATATTCCAAAAATTCTTACAAAATCAAAAATTGAAACTTTTTCAAAATTCTAAAAATATATATACAAAATTCACAAATTCAAAAATTCTATTTTTTCCAAAATTCTAAAAATATTGCAAAAATTATAACAAAATCAAAAATTAAAACTTTTCTAAAATTCTAAAAATCATTTTTTTGACACACTTGACAATATTTTTTGACAAACTTATATTGCAATAAAATTCTCAATAATAATAATTTCATTACATTTCATTCCATACAAATAGCTAATTTTATTTTTTTCTAAAAAAAATAAATGGAAATCATTCTTTTAACACGCTTGACATTATTTTTTTGACAAACTTATAATGCCATCATTCTCCATAGTAAAAATAAAATTTCATGTATTTGTATGACATTTTTTCATTTTTTCATAAAAAATTGTATGTAGAAAAAGTGAAAATCATTCTTTTGACACACTTGACAACAGTTTTTGGATAAACTTATTAATGCAAAAATCTAGATTTTGGTCTCCCATACCAATCCCGAACATCAAGATTTCTCCAGATTCAATGTTCCTACTCGTAATCACTTAAAATGAACGTTTTTAAGCAAACAATATGCAAGTTTCCTTGTTTTGACACACTTGACTTTTTTTTTGACACACTTTCGGTACAGCTATCGAACACATCGTCCTTTTAGGTCTTTCCATTGAGTATACCTACTTATAGAAAAAAAAAATTTTGAAATCCCTTCAGCGGTTTTCGAGATATCGTCGGTTGTGACCGGCGGCCGGCAGACAGACATACATTTTTTTGCTGCTTTTTTGAATCAGTAGGTCCTAAAACGTCGAGAAATGAGAAAAAAAGGGGGTATGAATTTCCCTTTTAGCTCATGAATGCAATACCAATACTTACTTAGGTTTTTTCAAAACTGAAGTAAGTATAAAACATTATCATATGTAAATTTAAATAAATTAAAACAAAAACCGTATCAATGTTATCATAGTCTTCAGCCGAGAAGCGATAACTAAACTATTCGTGAAATTTTTCAATCTATATATTTCTGAAATGGATAATACTCTTTGAAATTTACTGACATAAATCGGCCAATTCAGGCTGAAGTACTGGCCCAATAACAATAATCAATAAATGTTAACAATTAACATTAACAGGCTATTGCTTGGCGAATAGAAGTAAAATGTACTTACTCTTTTCTGTAAACCATAGATCGACCGATAAATGGTTCTAGCACTAGCGCATTAAGAATAGTCAAGTATTGTTAATCATTAGGCCTATGGACAATGGACTAGTGCTTGGCCGTATTTCAGAGTCCGGCAAATTGTTTATTTGGGTGCCATCTCATGAGCGTATGAAACGTTAGTGTTGTTTCTTAAATTTCATCTTTAGTGTTCGTATTTCACTTCCCAAAAATGTTTCATTTCTTACTAGTTATAATAGTTTGTTGTTAAACAACATTTTTACCAACATTAATCATTTTCCTGAACAACTATTATTGCGGTTTCTGGCAAGGCAGAGGTACCACCAATGTTTATGCTTTTATCAATAAGGAGGATTTTGAAAAATGTCGAGAGTTTGGCATACCTCTCTACCTGTCTATTTTTGTTGGCCTATGACTAATCTAATCTTATCTAATCTAAGTAGGCCTATTACTTTCTCGAACGGAAGACTCCTGTAGCGACTTTAGTATAAATGGGAAGCCGTAGTAAACTGGTATCACTATACAAAATGACAGTACAGGACCCTTAATGTTGTGCACGAATTGAAAACGAAGTACCAAGTACTTTTTTATTTATTTAGCGTATGGTTCTTATGACACATTAAAAAATAAAACTTAAAAAAGGTAGATTTTTCTATGAAATCTACCTAAAACAAAACATGAAAACACATTAAATGAGCTTACAACCAATTGGATTGCGCGTCTTTTAGTTAAAAATTAAAAAGTAAAGTTTTAAAATATTTGAACATATATTTGAACATTAGATGTTTACATCGAGTGAGTCTATCCATGCTACTATATCAGGCGTTGCCAAATGGATGTCTGCGATGCTGCCATTGTATCGTCAAATTGGACACACAGTTGCAATGTGTTTTATGGTTTGTTGTGGAGCTCCACAGTTACATTGAGGGGACTCTGAAATGCCCCACTTGTAGAAAGAATCAGCACAACGTCCATGATTCGTTCTTATTCGGTTTAGTGTAGTCCAGGTATGACGTGGCAAATCGAAACCAGGTTGGGTAGAAGTCGGGTTAGTAATAGAAAGCCCAAGTGTATTGTAATGATGTCAGAAGGCGTCCCAGGCATCCAAGATATTAAAATCAGTTGCCAACAGGTTGCTGGCAGTTTTATGTGGAGGCTTTCTTGACTTCAATCGACAACGAGTATGGCCACCGTAATATTCGTGCAACGGTAACGTGATGTTGTTGGTTACCTTTTTATCCTCATGCATAAGCGCATGTGAGCGTCTGATTGCAGCTGGAGCGATATTGCTTAATACAGGGAGCCAAGGTAAAGTAGTAGACCTGATAGTGCCACTTATAGTACGCATCGTGGCATGCAGCTGGCAGTCAACTTGTTCAGTATGTGTGCTATTCAACCAGACTGGTGCGCCATACTCAGCCACTGAGTAGACCAGACTTAGAGCGGTTGTGCGGAGGGTAGCTGGAGTAGCACCCCTTGTCGAGCCTGCCAGCTTGTGCAATATATTGTTTCTCTATTAAGCTTTTTTGACGTATTCTCTAGGTGGAGTTTAAAAGAAAGAGTTCTATCGAGAGTAATTTGGTACTTTGGCTGTTGATTGTATGTTGATTGGCTGTTGATTGTATTTAATGACAGTTCCGTTAAATGACACTGATAGTTCGTGTTTTGACAGTTTGTTGTTTAAGTAAAAACAGGAACTCTCGGTTTTACTTAGATTAGGAAATAAACTCCACGTTCGAAAATAGTCATTCATTATTGCCAGGTCAGTTGAGAGCAAATCTTCCAAGACATCCATGTCTTTATTTTGAGTGGCCAGGGTCCAATCATCAGCGTAACCAAATTTCTTTGATGTTGTGTCAGGAATGTCATGAATGTACAAATTAAAAAGTAATGGCGCCAGGACGGAACCCTGTGGTAAACCATTGTTCAGCATTTTGGACCTACTATAGGAATTATTTAGATGGACTTTGAATACACGATTACTCAACATGTTGTTAATTAAACGCCAGATGGTGCTACAAGGTATTGCATTGAACAGCTTATATATAATCCCAAATCGCCAGACCGTGTCGTATGCTGCAGTGAGATCGATGAATACTGCGCCTGTTTTTAATTGTTTTTGATACCCAGCTTCGATGTAGGATGTTAAAGCGAGCCGTTGGTCAGTGCAACTGCAATTGGGACGGAAACCAGCTTGTTCAACTGGGATCTGGTTATTCAGTATCGGAGCGATACGGTTATATATGAGCCGTTCTAACAATTTGTAGCAGGTGCTCAAAAGGGCAATTGGACGGTAGCTTCCCGGTTCATTAGATGGTTTACCTGGCTTAAGTATCGCTATCACTTTTGTAGTCTTAAAATGTTTTGGGAGATTGCCTGTTTCTAGGACATTCGAGAAAAATTTAGTTAGCCATTGTTTTACATTTTTTCCAGCATTTCTAAGAAATTCTGGAAATATACCATCGTACCCAGCTGCTTTTCCGTTTTTTGTTTGGGACAGAGAATCAAGTTCTTCGCTACTAAAAGAGTCTGCATACTTCGATGGAGACGAGCAATTGCGCTTCATTTCTCTTAATTTACGTTTAATTGTTCTTTTATGAAGGCGATTAATAGAAGAACGAGATATGTTTACGATATGATTCGCAATGTCCTCTGGATTTATTTCATCGTTAGTACGAGCAATTGAGTTTGAGCCACCCAGCTTCTGAAGGAGACTCCAAGTTTCTCTGCTTGAATGGGAAAAATCAATGTTTTCAACAGCGCTAATCCCCTTTTTTCTTTCTCGCGGTGTCCAGTGAGTAAATTAAGTCATCAGCTACGTTTCACCACTACTAAGGTACTCCTCATATAATCTATCGCTCTCTCTACTCCAACCAGGAATATATTCTTCACGGAAGCCTCTTGGGATGAATTTCTTAGCAGTTGAGATGATGGCTCCAACGAACCTATCATAGTGCTAGGGAATGGGTTGGGTCCAGCGTATCACTGCATCCAACTCCAACCTATATTTATCCCAGTCAGCTTTGTTAAAATTCCATCTAGGTTGAGGAATAGAGTTAACGAGTGGAATTTGGATTCCTACCTCAAGAATTACTGGATGATGTTGAGAGCGTGGAACCAAGTACTTTAAAAGTTTTTTAAAGTTGATTCCGGCTTAAAACAACGTCATGCTATTTCCTCTTTACTTTTAAATCTGGCCTTGGAATATGTGTGCCGTTAAAAGAAACTACAGACTAGTAACAATGTCTTGTCATTAAACTCATTACAGATGATCGCGTACTCTGATGATATTGTCATCCTTGGCCGAAGTGAAGCTTTATTGAGTGAAAATTCAAGTCACTTGAGGAGGGTGATGGTCAAATCAAAACCAAACATATGATTATTTTAAGAGAGGCCGAGAGAAAATTTTTGACCAAAGGGAAAAAACGAATCATGCGGGAGCATTTATTTGAAATCAGAGCTTGACTAAAACAAGGGCATATTAACAGAAAACAAAGCTAGAATCACTGCAGTTAATCAAACCATCGACTCGATTAAACCTATTCTTGAATCACAGTATGTTTGAACTAACGCCAAAATCAAGATATACAAGACATTGATTAAACAAGTGTCAAGTGATGATGTTTAAAATAGTTATTACAAATGAAATGATTAAAATAATTAACGTTAGACGCCTATTGAATGTATGTTTGCAAGGTAGACCACAACTGCAATGGGACACTAACGTAATCTGCTGTAATGGTTTGTGGTGAGTTCTCACCATATTTGATTAAATTTTATGTAATTTATTTTGGCAGTAATTTTTGTAAACTTTAGGATACTCGCGGTTAACAAATCTAAGTATCTTTGAAAAACTTATTTTTTCAATAAAAAACTTAGTTAGTTTTGAAAAACATTATTTTTTCCTAAATGAAAAAATAATTTCAATAAAGTTTTGTTCTTCATGTTGATAAGAACTATTTAATTAAATAACAAGAAAATTAATTTAGTTACCAGTTAATATAATATTATTTTATTATTCTGTTAAAAAATTAAATTTTAGAATGATTTATTTATTTATTTATCTTGTGCTAAATTTTTGTAATCTAAATTAGCTTGAAAAATATAATTTTGAAAGTGAATAAAAAATATCAATTTAAAAAAGATTTTCTTCTATGCAATAAGTTCACTGCAACTGCAAGGATGCAGATTATTGATATAATTTTGGTGATGTTCACGTATAATAATTAAATATTTATTATTTGACTGGAAGAATTATTATACATAATTTATTTTGAGAATTGATGGTAGAGTTTTAAAAATTATTACTTTTGGAATTTGAAACAGAATTTGCTTTGAAAAAACTATTATATTCTCTTTTGGATCAATTATATTTATCGAAATACAAAGGATAAATATAATATACAAGGATAAATACAAAGGATTAAATATAAGGATACACAGTAGCTATATATAGTGAGAAAAACAAGCTATTTATTGGAGGATTCTCAACAAACTATAATATAACGAGAAAATTCAAGTTATATAATTGAGGATACGAAGTAAATCATATAGCGCGAAACATACAAGCTATAGGTTTTTATACCACTGTTGCAACTAACATGGTGTTTATTCGAAGCTGATTGACTCGGCAACAAATAACGATCCTGCATGCAACATAAACAATAAAAATTTGTGATATTTTACCACAGAATTGAAATATTAAGATTTTTCAACAAGTCACTTTTAAATACCCGTGTTCCTTTTAGGTAAACTTGCTACCCGAACCAAATTTTAAATTTAACGACTTAAATGTGAGGTGTATTAGATTTTTGATCTACTACAACTCAAATTCTTCCTTACCACATACATATGTTTCCGACATTTTTTTGACAGTAAATTGTTTTGACAATTCAACTCATTAAATAAAGTTTCAATAAGGTCCAATCAAAACGCTTCATTTACTATTTTTTAGCAAATCAAAACGATTTGTTTCGATTATTTTTTTCTGGTAGGAAGGAACAGCGAATATTTTCGAATATTTTCCGCCTACTTAATATATTAATTTATAACAAAAACGCACATACAAAGTTATGTGAAAATGCAATTTGCAAATAGTAAAAATGTCCGTTTTCATTCATAAATGATTGCATGTTAATGTTTATTTGTCAAAAATAAATTACAAATTTATAACATTTATGCGCCTACTAAGATGAAATAATATTTAATTTTGTTTGACAACAAAGGATTATGTTGTATAAAATAATGTTACCATTTCTGTTCGTTAAATTGTCTGCTAAATACAACTCGTCATCAAATTATTAGTCGATTATTTTTCAACATTACCACTCATGCCATTTGAGGTCAAAAATTTCCCTCGACCTCAAATGACATTCGTAATAACGATTATGAAAAATAATCGACTATTATTTGACGACTCGTGATATTATATATGACAATTTTGAAAAACAATATTGCTAAAAAACGTAAAAGAAAAGTATTAGTTTGACAAAATTATAAGTTTAAATTTTATTTTGAGTTTGGTAAATTTAAGAAAATTAATTAAATATTAAAAAATTTCTGAAAATTGATATTATGATTCATGCAAAATATAAACAAGTAAAGAAAGCTGAGCAGAAATTTGACATTTAGGCTAGAAATTTTAAATTTTCTATAAGCATTTGTGCAAACATATTTGAAATTATTCTCTAAACTGACAAAAACTCTGGCGGTAAATATAGGCGTAAGTTTGCTATGTAGCTTTACCATCATTTGATATGGTTAACTTGAAAACGAAATTTAGTACAAAGGTAAATGAAAATGTGGTATATGGAAGTGTGTTCCATTTACCACATTTTCATTTACCTTCTTACTTAAAAGCGACTATTTCAAAATGATTTATATTATTCTATTGTTTTATATTGCCTATACCTATATACTTATATATGGAAAGAAAATAAACTATATAAAGAAGTAAATAAAAACAAAAATTACAGTACATAATTTTCAAAAAAGAACCTGACTCGACAAATTTTTTGATTATTTTTTCGTCTCTGACTCCGACTCTAGGTACTATTTCTGCCGACTCCGACTCCGCAGTCCTGGAGTAACTGCACTGGTAACATACAGATACAATGAAACAAGAAACTATAAAATGAGATTAAATTTAAAAAAGTTTAAAAAGTAAAGTAAGATGCAATTTACCTTTTGATTCTGTTTACACGTTATCACTCCACTAGTGATATATCACTTTGAAATTATAAGATGACGTAAGAGTGATGTCTCATTTTATGAATGAGATGTTAGTTTAGACGTTATCATCGAGTGAGACTAAAAATTTTTGTAGTTAAATTTCACTTAAATAATACCTTCTAATAGTACCAAAATATTTTCGACTGGTATAAAACGTTGTTATCTGCTTTGAAGATTTTCTTTTCACGAATTGATAATTTGTACATAGCTTTTGTTTACTTTATGTACATCTTTAACTTTATATAAAAAATCATAAACTAGAAAAATGTATGACAATATCTCTTGCATCTTAAAGTTTAAACTTTCTTAAACACATACATGATATTTTCTTGTTTTGTTTGTATCAATAAGTCTTACATGTAAGAACTTGTACTCAAAAATTTTTTCGTTTTTCTCTAGTATAGCATCGAAGAGATGCATACAACACTATATGAATCGAATGAAGAAAATATCAATATTCTTGTAAAAGCTTTTTGTTTTGAAGCTTAAACAGAAATAAGACAAGTACGATTGAATATTGTTTTCAATAATTTGCTATGGAAACGTTTAAGAGGTTGGAATGAATAATTTTTCTGAAATAAAATTTTTAAGATAGTTAAGTTCTCAATTAAATATTTAATTCCACTAATTTTTCATTCCGATTTTGATTAAATTTGACTAAACAATACTGTTTTCATAGATAATTTTCTATTTATCAAATCAAAGTCAATTAAAAGTTTTGTTTCTTTAAGCGGTTTAACGGTTCGTGGTTGTAATACCACGAGACATTGAAATTTTTTCGAAAATTTTTTGATTTTACGAATTAAATTATTTAGCAACATTGCGAATCAAAGCGCACAATAAACCACGAGTCCTAAGGACGAGTGGTTTAAGTAGTGGTTTGATTGAGCAGTGTTGCTTAAAAATAGCTTAATGAGTAAAATTGAAAAATTTTCGAAAAAATTTCAATGAAGAGTGGTATTTAATGAGATAATTTTTTTTTAATTATAATTTTGTTTAAAAGATAATTATTAGTTTCTATATAAAATTTTTTCTACAAATTATTCAATAATACAAAATTATGTAAAAATTCAGTTTGCAAATAATCAAAATGTCCGTTTTCATTCATAAATGATTGCATGTTTATGTTTATTTGTCAAAAAAATTACAAATTTATAGCATTTATGCGCCACTAAGATGAAATTCTATTTCATTTTGTTAGAAGAAAAAATGATAACAAAGAATTTTCATTGCGACAAAGCAAAATTATCGACGACAAGAAGAATTGCCGACAGTTTAAACAAAGCCTACTGTTTAAATATCATAGTTTGTATGAATAAAATTGAAATAAAATTTCTGACAGCAAAAAAAAATTATCATATACTAGCAAGACCCGGCGTACGTTGCTACGCCTATAAAAAAGTTTGTGTATGTACATTTTATTAAATTAGTAAGAATAATTTTAAAGAGTCGTAATGAAAATAGAAGGAGTCTATTTTAATTTTTCCATTTGGGAAATATGAGCAACAGAGATCATTAGCATTCTATAAGCTGATCAATCCAGATAGTTTGAAAATTGAACGGAAGGTCAATATTTGAAAGTGATTGGTAAAGAGTTTCGGAGAGTTTAAATTAAATACTCGCAATTTTTCGCGATAATCGGCTTAATATGCGTCGCGAAAAATTAGGTGAACGTTAAAACATTCATTTATTGGGTGTTACAGTTGTCAATGACTTACTCTGGAACCGTCATACTTGCGATACAAAATAGGCACACGACACCAAAATTTACTGTTTTATCGTACCATGTCATGTTGACTAATTTCATTTATCAATCTATACAGATTATTTTCTGATCTTAAATAAAGTCAATTCGGATTTTCAAATATATTTTACCAATTATTTGCAATGCTCTACATGCGCTCTGTGTGTTTTTATTAGTAATGGAGCATGTCACTGGAAGAAAACTTTCAAGAGCAAACTAAATATGCATAGCGCTGATGTTTGATACTAATCGAAAAACCGGTCTAAGAATGACATCATTTTTAGTGAAGGTTTTCGTTTTTTGGGTTTTATCGATTTATGGCCATTGTCTTATTTCAACATTTCTGCCAGAGTTTAAAAAAAAAAAATTTGGACAAACATAATAATAAGACTAATTTGTAGTATAATATAAAAATAATAGATGAAAAATGTGTTCTAGACTGAGTTGTGAAAACTTGACCATTTTTGATTTTCCTAAAACTTGGCTACTGGCGAAACTACTTATATGTAGTATGGAAAAAATAAAAATACGAGTTATTTTAAAATTTTTTTAAAGTGCATAGTTTGAGCATAGGGGACCCCAACATGCATGAAAAATGAAAATTATGCCAATCTGATGTAATTTTGAAATTAAATTGCTCAAGAACGGCTTTACTGGTTTCATCAAACTTTTTTTTGTTTGATAGATGATTAGTTAGTCCTTTGAAAAAAAATTAATTAATTGTTTTTATAATTAATTTTTAAATCAAAATATTAAAAAAACTTTTTAAAGATGGCGCTAGTGTCGAAGATCAATTGGAATTTAATTAATTTTTTTTCTGAAAATAGTTCTATTCTTACTCTAAACTATATCAAATTAACTCAGAGGCGTTAATTTTTGTTCTTGAGATATTTAATTTTAAAGATTTTTAGTACGACTGAAATTCGAACTTTTCTTCATTTTTTCAAACAACTTCCATTAACAAAAAGTTTTAAAATCAATTGAATTTTATCTTTTATTTTTTTTAAATATAGCTTTAACCTTGCTTTAAAATATATCAAATTGACAAAGAGGCGTTAATTCGTGTTCTTGAGGTATTTAATTTTAAAGATTTTTAGTCCGATTAATTTGAATCGGACTAAAATTTGAATCGGACTAAAAATCTTTAAAATTAAATATCTCAAGAACAAAAATTAACGCCTCTGAGTTAATTTGATATATTTTAGAGTAAGGATAGAACTATTTTCAGAAAAAAATTAATTAAATTCCAATTGATCCTTGACCCTAGCGCCATCTTTAAAAAAGTTTTTTTAATATTTTTATTTAAAAATTATTTATAAAATCAACTAGTTAATTTTTTTTCAAAGGACTACTAATCATCTATCAAACAAAAAAAAGTTTGATTAAATCGGTATAGCCGTTCTTGAGCAATTTAATTTCAAAGCTACATCAGATTTGCAGAATTTTCATTTTTCATGCATGTTGGGGTGCCCCCTATGCTCAAACTATGCACTTTAAAAAAATTTTAAAATAAGTCGTATTTTTTATTTTGTCCATACTACTTATATGCAAAGTTTCAGGAAAATCAAAAATGGTCAAGTTTTCACAACTCAGTCTAGACCACGTTTTTCATCTATTATTTTTATATTATACTACAAATTAATCTTATTATTATGTTTGTCCAAATTTTTTTTTTAAAACTCCGGCAGAAATGTTGAAATGACGACAGAAATGACGACTTCTGCTCTTTCCTTGGCTATTCTTCTGATTATTTGCTTTTATATTAATATTATATAAATTATATTATATATTTATAAATAAATATCAAACCTTAGAAAAAATTTAAATTTATATTCATCGTTATTTAACTATGAATCCTCATCGTGATCGAGACACTGGAAGAAAATGGGCTTCGGGTGCCGAAAAAAAAAAAGAAATAAGAAAAAACATACAGATATGTTAAAGAAAATTAAACCATTGACAAGTTTTTTTAATATATCGTCAGGTACTAACACAACTTTTGATGCAGGTGCTAGTAATTTGCAAGATGTTTCAGAAAAATTGGTAGATATTTTATCTGACCAGTCTGAAACATCTTAGGGTCTTTATCTTTTGTTGTTTCAAATTCTGAAGTTTCTGAAGATTGCATGAAGATTGCATGAAGCACAACAAGACATAACTGATGTGGTTATTGTTTCCGACGACCCGGCGTTATGGCCCATTTTGTTTGATGAACGAGAAAGAGTCGATGTTGTTAAAAAAGGACCGAGTCAGGTTAAACAAATAAATTTTAAAGCCGATAAATTGGGTCGCAGATTTAATACTAGTTACTACACGAGAGTTCTTGCTAACGGTGAAGAAGTTTCTAGAAGCTGGCTAGTGTATTCTATACAAAATAATTCGGTATTTTGCTTTTGTTGCAAAATTTATTCTACCCGAAAAATATGTTTATCGTCGACTGAAGGTTATTCAGATTGGAAAAATATAGGTTCTAGCTTAAAACAACATGATATATCTCAGGATCACATTAGCTGTATGCAAAAATGGATGAATATGTCAGTTAATTTAAAATCAAATGCAACAATTGATGAAAATTTGCAGAGAATGATAGAGAATGAGAAGAAACATTGGCGCTTGGTACTTGAACGTTTTTTTGCTATAGTGCTAATGTTATCTGAAAGATCATTACCTTTTCGTGAACACCGTGAGCAACTTTATCAGCCTAATAATGGACACTTTTTGGCACAAGTAGAACTTATTGCAAAATTTGATCCAGTTATGTTAGAGCATCTCAAACGAATAAAAAATAAAGAATGCTTTGACACTTATCTTGGAAAAGATGTGCAGAATGAAATAATTGGACTTATATCGAGAAGAATACTGAAAACTATCGTATCTTCTGTACAGTCATCAAAATATTTTTCTGTTATCATGGATTGCACTCATGATGTAAGTCATAAGGAACAGCTTTCAATTCTTTTGAGATGCGTTAAAATTAATCAGGAAGAAGTACAAATTGAAGAATTTTTTTGTGGTTTTTTACACATAACTGATAACACTGGTTCAGGTTTAGTTGAAATTTTTTTAAATTTATTAGCTGAGTATAATTTGGATCTAATGAATTGTCGCGGGCATTCGTATGATAATGGTGCTAGCATGCGAGGGCAATACAAATGGGTTCAAGCTTTAATCAAAGAAAAAAAAACCAGAGATCTTTACGTTCCATGTGCTAACCACACATTTAATCTAATGGTATGTGATGCTGCGAAATCAGTATCAATTGCAATTAACTTTTTTGGTACTGTTCAACGAATTTTTACATTTTTTGCTGCATCAACCGTTCGATGGGACATACTGCAAAGTGTTTGTAAAATGATTGCTAAATCATTATCAGATAAGCGTTGGGAAAGCCGTATAAATAGCATAAAAGTTATAAAAGATAATTTGGTTCAAATTATAGAAGCTTTATACAAAGTTGTGGATTCAAGTTCAATTGGAGTTGCTGTTTCTGAAGCTAATGGTCTTGCGAATGAGATATCCTCATATCAGTTTATAATTTCACTTACAATTCGGCATGATATATTGTATGAAATTAACAGAGTAAGTAAAGTTATGCAGAATCCCTCTGTAGATATTTCTATTATGATAAAATTGGTGGAAACTACGAACAAATTTTTAGAATCATTCAGAAGTGATGAATCATTTGAAGCGATTATTAAAAAATCTGAAGAAATAGCTATAAATGCAATAATTGATGTTGCATTAGTAAGCTTAAATGAAAGATTCAAAATGCTTGATTCATACAACAAAATATTTGGTTTTTTAACCCGTACCGAAAAAATGCGAAGTTTAGATGCAAATGAATTGTTGAATGATTGTAAAAATTTAGAAATATCACTGAGAAATCCTAGTACAGAAGAATTGGACGTGAACCATGAAGAGTTATACTCGGAAATAAATACATTTTTAAGAATGGAAGCTTCGGCGGAATCGAAAAGTGCACTGGAAATTTTGAAGTATATTACGGCAAATTCTTTAATCGAAATTTTTCCAAATTTATTTATTGCCCTACGAATTTTACTAACTTCCTCTATTTCAGTGGCAAGCGCAGAGAGGTCATTTTCCAAATTAAAACTCATAAAAAACTATTTACGTTCCACTATGGGTCAAGACCGCTTATCTGCATTAGCTTTAATTTCCATTGAAAATAAAATAAGTCGGTCCTTGGACTGTTCTGATTTAATTGATGAGTTTGCGTCTTTAAAAGTCCTAAAGGTTAAGTTTTAAGTCAATGTAATCGATCCTCCTAAAATCTGAGTAGTCTTATTAGTGCATCTTCATCCAAAAAAAAAAATACTTTATGTACATTTAAAACCTATGTGCGTTTTTTGTTTCGTTACGTTCTAATAAATATCCAAATCACAATAGAACACAAAAATTAAAAACTCAACTAATATAATAGAAAACTTGCCTATGGCCTCGCATATGGTAAATCCGCCGCTGCTAAAACCAGTCAAATCACTTCATTTGTTGACATATTTGCATATATTTTATCGATTTCTTCAAATAACCTAAATTGTTTTTGAAATTATGCGTCCCCATATTTTTCTTAATAAGTAAAACACTTTCAACCTGTAGCTTTGATATTATTGTTCATAATCCTTTTCTTCAATACATAGCTGTTCCATTGCAAAAACTTGCTGCATCAATGTTTCTAAAAAGAGAAAAAGAAACACCCATTTCTATATTTTGAACATGTATAACATATATATAAACCAAATGAAATATGTATTACACATGTATATACACCAAACCAAGAACATTTTTGTTTTAAATTAGAAATATTTGTTGCAACGTAATGTGTTGGATGCATATAATTGTATCATGTATGTATATAATAAATATAAAATGTATATAATTTTCATCTAAATCAATTTGTTTGTCACATTATACTCTAATTTTCCATTTGAATGGTAATTCTGTTTGGCGGAAAAATAAATCGATCAAAGATAACTGAGCGAAAGTTGAATAAAAGCCAAGTATAAAATCTAATATACATTTAGGAAAACCATTGGGAAAATTAAAATTATTAATTAAGTAAACTAAATTAAATTTTAAATTTTCGGCTCCGAGGTGCATTAGTCCCTGTTAATGGCCTTCTCCTGGCAAGATTTCAGACTCCTGTGTGCTATAGATTTCGCTGGAGAGCGCACGCAGACAGACAAACACTTTCTTTTATTATTGTAGATAATATCACGAGTCGTCAAATAATAGTCGATTATTTTTCATAATCATTATTACGAATGTCATTTGAGGTTCACGTCATTTGAAATTTTTAACCTCAAATGGCATGAGTGGTAATGTTGAAAAATAATCGACTAATAATTTGATGACGAGTTGTATTTAGCAGACAATTTAACGAACAGAAATAGTAACATTATTTCATACAACATAATCCTTTGTTGTCAAACAAAATTAAATATTATTTCTTCTTAGTAGGCGCATAAATGTTATAAATTTGTAATTTATTTTTGACAAATAAACATTAACATGCAATCATTTATGAATGAAAACGGACATTTTTACTATTTGCAAATTGCATTTTCACATAATTTTGTATGTGCATTTTTGTTTTAAATTAATATATTAAGTAGGCGGAAAATATTCGAAAATATTCGCTGTTCCTTCCTACCAGAAAAAAATAATCGAAACAAATCGTTTTGATTTGCTAAAAAATAGTAAATGAAGCGTTTGGATTTGACCTTATTGAAACTTTATTTAATGAGTTGAATTGTCACTATAATTCGCTGTTCCTTCCCACTAAAGAAAAATAATCGACATAATTCATTTTGATTTGTTAAAAAATAGTAAATGAAGCGTTTTTATTGGAACTTATCGAAACTTCATTTAGTGAGTTGAATTGTATTTAAAATATTTTCTTTTTTCACTCTCACTTAAAAAAATTCGTTAAACCACAAAACTTTACTTTTTAATTTTATGAACTTCTTTTCATTTTTGACTTTCATTTTCTTATAATTTACAAATTTTCTTTAGACAAAAAAAAAGTTACATAAAAGAAGTCTTTTCAACCTAAAAATATTTCATTGTAAAGGAAACAAAAAACATTGTAGAAAATAGCTAGCGACAAGATTGAAATAAATAGAGAAAAAACTTAGTTTCTTATAAAATACAAAAGTAAAAAATTTCACCTGCCAAATACAGGAATCATCGAGAACAAGGAGAAAATGGATAGACAACATAAAATATATATGAAGATTATCAAAAGTCAAGTGACATATGCATAAGTGAGTAAATAAAATCGCAAACTAAATATATTCAACTTACTCTAGAACTAAAGTCTTTATTTAATACATAAATCAGATTGTAAGGTATTTGAAACGATGATGATATAATCATTGTTGCAGACCTACCTACTTTTGGAATTAAAGTTTTAGACTTTTTACAATAATTGCTTCAGTCTAAAAGACCTAAGTATTGTATTCTCGAGCCAAAAGAGAAATTCTTACTCCCACTTTTTTGGCATTACTCGATGTTTTAGGACCTACTGATGCTAAAACAGCAAAAAAATGTATATATGTTTGCCAGCCGTCACAGCCAACGACATTTATTTCTAAAAATAGGTATACTCATTGGTAAGAGCCGAAAGGACGATGTCTTGGAAAGCTGTCCCGGAAGTGTTTCAAAAAAAGGAAACTTGCCTATTTTTTGCTTAAAAAACGTTCATTTTAATCGATTACGAGTAGAAACATTAAATTCGGACAAATCTTGAAGGTAGGGATTGACATGTGAGACCAAAATCTACATTATTACATTATAAATTTATCAAAAAATTGTTGTCACGTGTGACTATTTTTGTGTGCGATTATTTTTTTACCCCACTTTTTGGGAAAAAATGAAATTAATAATTTGTGTGGCATGAAATGTAATCGAGTATGATACTGGACATGAAAATTTTTGATTTTGTTATAATTTTTGGAATATTTTTGGAAAAAAGTTTGTATTTTTGATTTTGTAAGAATTTTCGGAGTATTTTTAGAGTTCTGAAAAAGTTTAAATTTTTAATTTTATTATAATTTTTGGAATATTTTTGGAATTTTGTAGAAAATTTGTATTTTTAGTTTTGTTTTAGTTTTTGCGATATTTTTTAAATTTTAGAAAAAGTTTGTATTTTAAATTTGATTTTTATTTTATTTTTAATTTTTGCAATATATTTAGAATTATGAAAAACCTTCAGTTTTTCATTTTATAAGAATTTTTGACCTTTTTTTAGAATATTTAAAAAGTTTGAATTTTTTTAATTTTTAAAGAAATTTTTATTTGTGATTTTGTTATAATTTTGAAATATTTTAAGCAAAGTGGAAAAAGTTTTAATCTCTGATTTTGTAATAATTTTTGGAATATTTTTAGAATTTTGAAAAAAGTTTAATATTTTAATTTTATTATAATTTTTTGAATATTTTTGGAATTTTGAAAGAAATGAATTTTTGATTTTGTAATATTTACTCGAAAATCTAAAAGGAGAGTTTGATTAGTTTGCTGATTGTTTCATCTTTTCACTATATTATGTTAATTTATGATATGTTATAATTTTCCGGCAACGTATTGATATTTCGTGTTAGTTTTGTAATAAATTTCTAAAAATAGATAAAAAAATGCTTGTACTTTAACAAAGAGTTTTATAAAAATTATGGCGAGTTTATGAAAAAACACTAATTTTTGATACTGTTTGAATTTATTGATTTGCCTATCGATTTCAACAGCTATGCTGTCATTCTCAAGATATTTTCTAAATTGTTTGTTGTTGTGTTTAGAAAATACCTTGAGAATGACAACATAGCTGTTGAAATCGATAGGTAAATCAATAAATTCAAATAGTATCAAAAATTAGTGTTTTTTCATAAACTCGCCATAATTTTTATATAAGATATCTAGTGCTGAACAAAAATAAAGAAATATAAAGAGTTTTATGTTTGATATACATCGCTTTCCAAAATTTAAAACAATGTCCTTATAAAAGTGTCAGGATTCGAACTAACATTCATCAGAGACACATGTGCAAATCCCGTGTGTCTTACACAACTTAGCCAAAGCGGCGATGACGAAATATATTTTAATTTTGATGTTCAGATAATTTCTAAATTGAAACTTCATCATTTTTCATATTAACTTAAGTTGAATCTTTCATCAATGACAACATATTGGAAATTGCATTTCTTTTGGGATTTTTTGTATTAAATTTCTAGATATTACGATGTGTGAATTTGTATGATGAGAGAGTATTTTGTCAACATCTAAGTCAACATTCTAATCAATATCCTAAGTCACGAGTGTAAAGTCATTATTGATTGTTGTACTAATTATAGCCCGTTGTATCAAAAAACAAATAAGAACTCATTGAATTCTTGGAAAAATTTAATATTGACATTATGCTGATCACAGAAACAGCTTTAAAACAAAATTCCCCATTTTTTGTTCCTAATTATAGTAGATTTTACAGAAGCGATAGATTTTCTCAACGTATGGGAGGGGTATTAATCAAAAATACTATATCTCATTCAATTTTACGTGATTTAAATCTTCAATGTGTAGAATCACTAGGCATTTCAATTAATGAAAATTTACAAGACATTAAAATTTTTGTATGTCCCCACTGTCCCCATTCGAGTGAATCAAAATTTCGAAATGATTTAATTAAACTAAGAAATAAAAATGAATATTTTATTGCTAGTGGTGATTTTAACTATCGTCATCAACAATGGCATTGCATACAATCTAATGCGGGTGGGTGAACATTACAATGACTATCGATTAATTCACAAAAATATGCTATTGTTGCTTCATTATTGGCAACGCATTATAGTCATTCAGGCACACCAAGCACCTTGGATTTATTTCTTAGCAACATTCCACAAAATTTTTCAAATATTTTAACAATTGATGAGCTTAGTTCGGATCACCTACCAGTAATACCTACGGTTAACTTGGCGTATTCTGAAATCATATGATCTAACCAAAAGTATTCCTTTTAGAAAGCGAATTGTACCAACATATAAATGATTTTTAATTGATTAATGATAATATAGTATCAAAATTGAATTTATCTGTCAACATTGATGTTAGCATTGAGAGGTCTACTAATAAAGCGGTTTACCACTAAAAGCCATTACATTTAACGACAAATTAATCCTAGATGACTATACTTTAAGTCTTATTAGATTACGTAACTCAAGAAGACGTCAATGGCAAAGGTACATATATCCGTTTTTAAACCATGTTGTTAAAGATTTGAATTTGGCCATAAAATCGAATATTTATAAGTTGCTTAATGTTAAATGGAATGCACAGTTAAAAATGCTCTCCAAAGGTTCAAAATTCTCCAAAGGTTCAAATTTCAAGGCTTCTCCAAAGGTTCAAATTTTTGGCAAGTAGCAAAAAATATAAAATATAAACAAATGCCCATTCCTCCACTGAAAGACACAGTATCAAATAGTCTCATTTTTAATAGCAAAGATAAATGTAATATAATAAGTGAGTGCTTCAAAAGTTATTTTTAAGGAATGAAAATATCTCTGACTTTGATAAAAGCATTAAAAATGCAGTTGATGATATTGACATTATTCAAGAGTTCACAATAGATATAGGAAAATTTCATTTGAGGAGATTACTAATGTTATTAACCACGTTAGGCCCTTCAAATCACCGGGTATTGATAATATTTAAAATGTTTTATTGAAAAACTTACCTAAACGTGCAATTACCTAAGAGTGTCTAAAAATTTTATTCAAGAGATGTTTAGAACTTGCATATTTGTCTACAATATGGAAAACTTCAAAAGTTTTGCCAATTTTAAAACCGGGCAAAGACCAGACTGTTGCCAACAATTACCGTCTTATTAACCTATTTGCACTTTGTCTAAAATTTTTGAGTACTGCATAAAAGATTGTATTCTTGATATAGTTGAAGAGTATAAAATAATTATTGATGAACAATTCGGATTTCAACAATCACACTCTATAGTTCAACAGATTTACAGAACAGTGAGGTTTGTAAAAAACAAAAGAACTAGAAAGCCTTCAACCGGCATGTTTCTAATTGACTTACAAAACGCCTTTGATACAGTTTGGCCTGATGGGTTTACTTTCAAATTAAGTAACCATAAGTTTCCATTTTACGTAATCAAAGTTTCGAAATCTTATTTATCTGATCAATACTTGCTTGTACAAATAAATAATCAATGCTCTAATTTATGCAGTGTTACTTCTAGTGTTCCACAAGGATCTATGTTGGGACCAATTTAATTCAATCCATATATAAATGATATCCCTAAAGATGATAATTCTCATCCTGCTTTATTTACTGATGATTACTGATGATACTGCAGCTGTGATTATCGCAAACCTATATGGGTATTTAAATAAATAAATGAATTATTTCAAAAAATGGAAATTATTAATAAACAACTCAAAATGTCAAGCAATATGTTTTTCCCGATGTAGAGCACCTCAAAAACTACCACAGAGTAACGTAACATAGTGATTGATGGTAATCCAATCAATTGGATTACTTCAGCAAAATATTTGGGGATTAATTTAGATCAAAAGTTAACATTCAAAACTCACATTTCTAATGTTGTGGAGAAATGTAACAAATTATTTTTTGCCTTATATCCGATACTTAATAAGAATGGTGGTCTTAATTTTGATAGTAAACTTTTGATTTTCAAAGCAATTGTTAGACCTATTAGTATGTATGGGAGCCCTATTTGGTGGCAATCAGCACTGACACACAAACAAAAATTACAAGTATTATAGGGATAAAAATAAAGCTATGATTGCAGGTTTTGTATAAAATAATTATAAATGTTTATTCCTGATAAGCACTCTCTATTATATCGTTGCAATATCCATAACTTTGAGGCATACATTTTTATAAATATTTATTCATGGAAAATAAAACCCTGAAATAAAATATTGAATGAAACGAAACTGTGATTACTAGTCACAAACAAAGTGATAGTTTTCATGTCTAATAATCATTTTATATTTCAAAATGTGCATGGAATAGATTTAGAAGGCATAAAGTTTTTCGACAGTAAAAATAATTTAAAAAATAATAGAAAAAAAACATTTTTTATAATTTACTAAACCTTTTTGTGGAATGTGAGTTGTATATAGTGATGTAAAAGTGTTTAATACAATTGTATAATACCCGGTATTATACGTAAAATACCGTATTGTCCAAAACGTTGTAAAATACAAGGTATTTTACTACAAAAAATATTTTTTATTCTGATGGCGTGCGAAATAGTAAATAGCCCTTTTACTAAAATTGCGCGTGGATTATTAGAAGAATTTATAGCTGTGAAAATATGTCTACTACTACATCACTATAAGATATAAACCACGTCGAGAAAATGCATTATTTGTACGCCTTGCTAGTGTGCGTTTCTAAATAATGGGGCCTATTCAGTAATATATTCTATCGAAAGTTTCTGCTATTCTTCTATTTTTTTATGAAATTTTATTTTCCCATTATAAAATTTCATACAAAAAATAGAAGAATAGCAGAAACTTTCGGTAGAAGATTTTACTGAATAGAACCCAATTTTTAAATTGCTGTTGCACCAAAATTGTTCTAATATCAACACACCACAAATATCAACAATCGATTATATAGTTGCTGAAAAGCAACCGTTACAGTGAATTTTGTAATAGAATCAAAATTTTGAAACACGGATTTGTCACTCAATTTAATATCTTTAGTAGCACCAGATAACATGTAGAACGTTTCTTTTATGTGCGTTCAAATTTATCAACCACGCACAAAAATCTCAAAATACCCATTATGAAACCGATAGCAGTTGTATTTATTGTATAACTGGATGGAATAGAGTTTGTGGCTCTTCAGAATGTAGCATCTTTTAATTTGCATTGTTCTGCATCTTTCACTGTAACAGAAACATCATTTTCGATATGCAGCCTAAATCATACCAAAAGCAATTATCTCGTTTATGTCAAACTTGATTAAGACCTCTAACAGTTTATTCATGGGAACTGGAAGGATCCAATCTGAATAAAAAATAAATACAGTAGCAGGCAGCGACTGAAGGTGAAATAAATTGAAACTAAGCATCAGGATAGTTTTACTGCTCAGACCATCCACATGAATTAGAGTCAGATGATTATATAGGTCTTATTAGCATTCGTTTAAGGAATATATATCGATAAAAATAACGATAAAATATCCAAATTCAGATATTTAGAAAAAAATGAAATAGATGTAATTCAAAATGATGATGAAAGTCATTTTTTGTTATTATATCATTCACATGTTATCTCGCCTAATACACTTTTGTACAAAATATACGGTATTTTATTTTGTATAATACAATGTATAATACGCTGTATTATACAAAAAAAATAAAATACGGTATTTTAACATCTCTAGTTGTATATATACAAACTTTGTACTTAGCATTCGAATGATAGATAAATATAAACATAAGAAATATGAACATAAAACATGATTATAGCTTATGACATATCATGACCATGAGGTAGGTATATTCGGTACTTGGACACACCATCATATGCTAGGAATATAAATGCCTGGTTCTATGATTTATTATTCCTAAGCGCCATAATTTTATAAATAAGAGGCATGGCATTTTACGAAAAAAATCCTTCCTTATAGTCATATTTTGTTTGCTAATAAGTAGGTAAACAATATTTTTTCAACAAAGTTATTTTTCTGTTCCTAATTAATCATGCTACGTATCCTATATTTGTAAAATTCCTTGAATAATATTCATAATAAGCTCCTTAGTGATTTCTTGAACAAGCATTCCTTATAAGTATATAATATCAACATAATATAAAAAATCAACAAAATATAGGCATGGAATTTGCCCTATTAAACATAAAAAAAATCTAGATTTCTATCTGTGTACAAAACAAATACTTAAAGTTAATTCTGAATTCTCTTAGCGATACCGAACTCTCCAATTACACAACGTAACTAACATTAAGCAAATAGCTGAATATGCAATAGAATTAAATAATAAATATTTCTTAAAACCTAATAACAATCGTAATAATGCTATCGTTAGAGGTCTAGCCTCTCTATGAATAAAAATATTATATATAATGCTTATATATTTGAATTATCTTAACTATAATTTATAGTTAAGTTTAAGCAGCTAGTTATAGGTTAGGTTAAGTTAGGTTAATGTATAGTATAGTAGAAAGCATATTGTTATAACTGCACTATTATAAACTTAGTAGTTTCATAATTCATGCCATTCATCTGATGTTATGCTTCACATTATTAAGCAGATCTCGGAAATATTAACTTTTTGTAAATATTATTTTAGAACTAAATTAATAAAAATAAAATATAAAAATTAACATTATTTAACACAATCCAAAGCTCTAGATATTTTTTTAAAGTTGAAGAAAGCTTAAGAAAGTTCACCACACAATAGCAAGAAATGCTGTAAAAGAAAAAATAATTTAATAAAAAAGGAAAATTTAATTTATATCGAATCGTGAAGAAACATAAATAAATTATCTTTAATTATCCCGTATGTATCCTACAAACCATAATTTATGTTTTTATTTTTTTATAAACGACAATTTTTTTCAACTTCTTTTACAAAAATAGAAAATTGTGAAAAATTTCTATTTATTTTCCTTTTTGAAATTAGTTAATGTAAGATAAAAAAAGAAATTGTAATTTTGTTAGTTGTAAGAATTTTCTATTGCATGTTTTCTCCTTTGTCGTGTCTTATGCGAACGTGTAGTACGTGGTTGAAATTGGTGAATAATTTTAGATCGGAGCTTATATATTTTCGTTTTGTTTAAATATGTATATTAAAATTTTCTAAGTTTTTTGCTTAAAAAAAACAAAAAAACAAAACCTCTGTGATTAATTAAGAATTTTATTTTTAAATTACAATGTATGGTTTTCTTTCTTTATTTAAGAATTATTATGAACCAAATCTACTTACTTCACAACAAAACAGTAATTAATTTTATTTATTATATTAAAAACTAAAACTTAAAACTTTTATGTACAATTTATAGTGACGTCTATTTTCATATACAAAAACTACGAGCAAGAAACAATAGATGTTTTCATTAAATAAACCTTCTGACGGTAAAACTATTGAAAATTTTCCTGACAAAAATATGCATTTATGATTTTTTGTCTATTGTTATTGTTATTTTACGAGAGATATAACAATTGTGTTACATTAACCAAAACATAAAATGATGATAATAGTAAAAATAATAACAATAATAAGGATGTTGTTGTTCTAGTTTAAAATTTTCAATCTATATGTATAAAGGTATATGGAATAACTTGTTGTATGATATCCTTTAATCCTGTTTTATTTCTGTATTACATATTCGTACACACCAGATAGTGCAAGTTTTTATTTTATAAGTTTGTTGGGTTGCATTTCAGTTATAGTCACTCATTATTGTTTAAGATTTGATAGTTTGAGTTTTGCTAAATGTATTGTTTAAAATTTACGTTGTGTGAAAAATGACTCAACCCGTAGAAAAGGCATCGACGTTCAAAAGTCACATTCAAAATTTTTTAAATGGCTCATATAATGTGACATGGTTACCTGTATTTTGGTCGCTATGTTAAAAATCAAATATTTGATTTTAATGAAACTTAATTCAGAGCGGTATGGAGTATGTTTTGAAATGTGCTTTAAATTCATAAGGGTAGCTATATGTATTCAGAGTGCGTTTCACTGAACCATTCCAGTTTCTACAATATTAACGTTCCCTGGTATACAAGAAAATTATTTAGCTATAACAGTCCGGGTATGGCGCTGCCAATTTTAAACAACGAACCAATCTCGAGTCCGTATTGGTCAGCCAAGCCTTTGCTAGTTAGATTTGGGAAATTCTAGGCCAGTTGTAAATGCCTAGACTGTATAAGAGTTACATGAAGACTCGTTTCTTTGAACAAAAAATAGCGTGTTACTAGCAAGGAATATTCCACAGTAGTTCATTTGCCAGCACCTTTAAGATATCACCTTGGCTAGTGATAAATCACTGCTATTGCCAGTAGTATGTGATATCTCACGTTAACTTTAAAGTTAATAGTAGGGACTGGAGTACGTGGAGTTATCACGTAGATCATAAATAAAAAATCCCTCAATATTTTTGGAAATCTCAAGCTCTGAGAAATCTCAATCTCTTGCTGAAATCTCAAGCTCTGAGATATTAAGACTTCGGTTTTGGTTAAGAATTTGGATATAGTTTTCAGCATAGAACTTTTATGGGGATATTGTTTTTAGTTTTGGGCAGCGATGTATATAAAACATAACTCTTTGTTAAAGTACATGTATTATTTGATCTCTGTTTAAAATTTTTTTACAAAACTAGCACGAAACATCAATACGTTGCCGGAAAATCATAACAGATCATGTAAGAACATAATTTAGTGAAAAGATGAAACAATCAGCAAACTATAATCAAAAACATCTCCATTTAGCGTTTCGAGAAAATATTATAAAATCACATATTCATATTTCTTTCAAAATTCCAAAAATATTGTAAAAATTAAATAAAATCAAACTTTTTTCAAAATTCTAAAAATATTCCAAAAATTATTACAAAATCAAAGATTAAACTTTTTCAAAAATTCTGAAAATATTGCAAAAATATAATAATATCAAAAATTGAAACTTTTTTCAAAATTCCAAAAATATTCCAAAAATTAGAATAAAATCAAAATTTGAAACTTTTTCTATATTCCAATAATATTCCAAAAATTCTTAAAAATACAAACTTTTTCCAAAATTCTAAAATTATTGCAAAAATTATAACAATATCAAATATTAAAACTTTTTTCAAAATTTCAAAAATTATAATAAAATCAAAAATTTAAAATTTTTCAAAATTCTAAAAATATTCCAAATATTCTTATAAAATCAATAATACAAACTTTTTTCAAAGTTCCAAAAATATTTCAAAAACTATAACAAATTCAAAAATTTCCATGTCACATTTACGTCATACAAACAGCAAATTTTTTTTTTCCAAAAAATTGTCAAAAAAAATAAATGAAATTGTTTTTTTGACATACTTGACAATAATTTTTTCAATGCAATAAAAATCTCAATAATAATAATATCATGATTCATGATCATTACATTTCAATTCATTCAAATAAATAATTTTATTATTTTCTAAAAAAAGAAATGAAAATCTTTCCTTTGACACACTTGACAACATTTTTTTGACAAACTTATAATGCCATAATTCTCTATAATATAATAAATTTTCATGTCTTACAAATAATTAATTTTATTTTTTCCAAAAACTTAGGTAAAAAATTAAATCAAAATCTTTCTTTTGACACTCTTGATAGCACTTTTTGACAAACTTGTAATGCCATAATTCTCTGCGGCTTTCTAGATTTCGTAGGTTGTAACGGCCAGCCAACAGACAGAAATACATTTTTTTTTTGCTTTTTTAAAATCAGTAGGTCCTAAAACGTCGAGAAATGCCAAAAAAGTGGGGGTAAGAATTTCACTTTTGGCTCATGAATGCAATACTTAGGTTTTTTTAAAAACCGAAGTAAATGTTAGCAAAACAATAAATTTTCATGAAGGAATCCATGTCGTTCAATAAATACAAGCAATTCTTTAAATAAATTAAATTAAAATTTTGTAAATAAATAAATATTATATAGACATCCGTAATTTTATTTAAAAAAAAGAAGGAAAATGAATGAGATATCAAATCGCCTTAGGGAAACTAAGGCAAAGAAATACAGTTGTTTTCATTTGTACTTAATCTTGAATTATTCTTAAAACCTCATTTTTTATAAATAAACCAAACAACATATTCGTACACAAACACAAAGAAATACAGGAAGTACAGTTTTTGAATATCAAGTAAAATGAAGTAACACAAAGTCATAAAACAAAAGAAAATAAATGGAGAATCATATACGAATATTTTCTTTTTCTTATTAATAATTTATAAATCTTGTTTGTTGTCTGCTATTCTATGGTGAACTTCGGTTGTTGGATGGTATTACTTTTTAAACTAAGACAAAAATGTAAATAATATATTCATTTTAATATCCTTTAGTCATGATCTTGTACATATCTCTTCCATAGGTTAAAAATTAAAATGGGATCTTATGGTTTAAATGTGGAATTTAGGATATTCTTTTAAATAATTTTTGTTTTATTTGTTTGTTTTACAGTGGGTAAAGGACTTATGCTTTTATTGACAATAATAATAACAATTTATTTCAAGAACTGAAACCTTAATTTCTTTTTTCGGCTAACGGCTGTAAAGTTTAACTTTACTGCCGCTGGGGAGTAGCTAAAGTCTTACTTTTTAGCCGGCGGCTGCAAAAGTGACGTCATTTTTACTTTTTCTGCCGGCGGCTGTAAAGTAACTTCCATATTTTTACGGCAGCTGTAAAGTAATTTTCATATTTTTACGGCGGCTGTAAAGTAATTTTCATATTTTTACGGCGGCAGTAAAGTAAAATAAAATGATATTATTAATTTGTTCAAAACAGAATGCATTTCAGTTCATTTTAATGAATAAAAATAAAAAAAAATTAATTTCAGAAAATTTATTACCTAAAACATATTTTTAAAAAATTTGATGCATTAATTTCATATTTTTAAACAAATTTAAACGTTTGCCGAAAAAATAGTGTATTGAATTCGGAGCTAAAGTGACTTTTTGTGTTTCGTCTATAATTGTCGGCCTCCCTACGGTCGGCCGCCAAACTATAGACTCAACACAAAAAGTACGACTTTAGCTCCTAATTCAATAATATACTATTTCTTCATTCATTAAAATTTTAACGAACATCACCGAAACCTAAATTTATAAAATGTAACCAAAAATAAAATCTTGTTCCCATAAAAATAATAAAGCAGAAAATGCTTGGACTAATCCTATCAAACGAGAACAAACTAAAAAAAAAATGTGGCATCTACAAACGGTCAACAGGATAACAAAAAACAAATGCAACAGTAAACTAACCAAATCTAAAACATAAAAATTGCAACAAAATTTCAAATGAAATTTAAATTTTCACAAGATTATAGCACAGTTTCTATTTGCATATGCACATCATTTCCAGGACGAAAAAAAATTGAAGGAAAATAAAATGTATATGCAACAGAAAAATAGGAAAAACATGATATAATTTTATTGTATTGCAAATAAAAAGGGATTTAGATCGTAATTGAAATGTAGTAAAAATAAAATTGACATCACTTGCATTGCAAATTTCTTGAGTTATAGGCAATTATGATGCTAACAAGTGGTGGGAATTAATAAAGTTAAAATATTTTTTTTTGGATAAAAGAAGCTTTGAATAGATTTAGTTTTTTGTTGTTGTTGCATAATAAATAGAGAAAATATGATAAGATGGTTTGTTGGTTAATAATGCTATCAAATTCAATCTGTAAGATTATAGTTGGTTCTTTGAGCCAGTCTGGTAGTTTTGATAATCTAAAACCACTTTGTGAAAAGGTGGATAAAACTTGGACATAAAAATAAAACAGAATTCAGGTTAAGAAAAGTATTTCTTTCGATTAGAAAAGTAAACATATGGAGGGGCTGAAATCTCACAGCTCTGAGATATCAAGACTTCGGTCTGGGTTAAGGATTTTGATATAGTTTTCGGCAAAAAACTTTTATGAAGACATGGTTTTTAGTTTTGTGCAGCGATGTATATCAAACATAACTCTTTGTCAAAGAACTAGTATTTTTTTTATATCTGTTTAAAAGTTTATTACAAAACTAACACGAAACATCAATACGTTGCCGGAAAATTATAATCAAAATTCCAAAAATATTGTTAAATTAAATAAAATCAAACTTTTTCAGAATTCCAAAAATATTCCAAAAATTAGACTAAAATCAAATATTTAAATTTTTTCTAAACTCCAATAATATTTCAAAAATTCTTAAAAACTCAAACTTTTTCCAAAATTCTAAAAATATTGCAAAAATTATTACAAAATCAAAAATTGAAGCTTTTTTCAAAATTCCAAAGTTATAATAAAATCAAAAATTAAAAATTTTTCAAAATTCTAAAAATATTCCAAAAATTCTTACAAAATCAACAATCAAAACTTTTTCCGAAATTCTAAAAATATTTAAAAAATTATTACAAAATCAAAAATACAAACTTTTTCAAAATTCCAAAAATATTTCAAAAACTATAACAAATTCCAAAATTTCCATGTCCAATTTCATTTTTAAATTCCATTTATGTCATAAAAACAGCTACATTTTTTTTTCCAAAAAATTGGCTAAAAGTAAATGAAATCGTTTTTTGATACACTTGACATTATTTTTTGACAAACTTATAATGCCATAATTCTCTATAATAATAATAAAATATCATGTCATACAAACTATTAATTTTATTTTTTTCTGAAAAAAATGGGTAAAAAATAAATAAAAACCTTTCTTTTGACACACTTGACAACATTTTTTGACAAACTTATAATGCCATAATTCTCAATAATAATAATAAAACTTCATTTCAAACAAACAATTAATTTTATTTTTTTTTCCAAAAAATTAGGTAAAAAAATAAATAAAATATGGAGGGGCTGAAATCTCACAGCTCTGAGATATCAAGACTTCGGTCTGGGTTAAGGATTTTGATATAGTTTTCGGCAAAAAACTTTTATGAGGACATGGTTTTTAGTTTTGGGCAGCGATGTATATCAAACATAACTCTTTGTTAAAGTACAAGTATTTTTTATCTCTGTTTAAAAATTTATTACAAAACTAACATGAAACATCAATACGTTGCCGGAAAATTATAATCAAAATTCCAAAAATATTGTTAAATTAAATAAAATCAAACTTTTTCAAAATTCCAAAAATTAGAATAAAATCAAATATTTAATATTTTTCGAAATTCCAATAATATTTCAAAAATTCTTAAAAATTCAAACTTTTTCCAAAATTCTAAAAATATTGCAAAAATTATTACAAAATCAAAAATTCAAAATTTTTTCCAAATTCCAAAAGTTATAATAATATCAAAAATAAAAAATTTTTCAAAATTCTAAAAATATTACAAAAATTCTTACAAAATCAAAAATTAAAACTTTTGCCGAAATTCTAAAAATATTGCAAAAATTATTACAAAATCAATAATACAAACTTTTTCAAAATTACAAAAATATTTTAAAAACTATAACAAATTCAAAAATTTCCATGTCCTATTTCATTTTACATTTACGTCATAAAAACATACATTTTTTTCCCAAAAAAATTGGCAAAAACATAAATGAAATCGTTTTTTGACACACTTGACATTATTTTTTGACAAACTTATAATGCCATAATTCTCTATAATAATAATAAAATATCATGTCATACGAACTATTAATTTTATTTTTTTCTAAAACAAAAAGTAAAAAATAAATAAAAACTTTCTTTTGACACACTTGACAACATTTTTTGACAAACTTATAATGCCATAATTCTCAATAATAATAATAAAATTTTATTTCAAAGAAACAATTTTATTTTTTTTCCAAAAAATTGGGTAAAAAACTAAATAAAAATCTTTTGACACACTTGACAACATTTTTTTGACAAACTTGTAATGCCATAATTCTCAATAATAATAATAAAATTTCATTTCATACAAACAATTAATTTTATTTTTTTTCCAAAAAATTGGGTAAAAAAATAAATAAAAATCTTTCTTTTGACACACTTGACAACATTTTTTTGACAAACATATAATGCCATAATTCTCAATAATAATAATAAAACTTAATTTCAAACAAACAATTAGTTACTTCGGTCTGAAAGACCTAAGTATTACTTTTTTAGATTACATTTACATTCATGAGCCAAAAGTGAAATTCTTACCCCCACTTTTTTTGGCATTTCTCGACGTTTTAGGACCTATTGATTCTAAAAAAGCAAAAAAAAAAAAATGTATGTCTGTCTGGCCGTCATTACCTACGCTGCAGGGAAAACCGCTGGAGGGATTTCAAAAATTTTTTTTTCTGAAAATAGGTTTACTCAAGGGACAGGTCCGAAAGGACGCTGTGTTCGATAACTGTACCGGAAGTGTATCAAAAATCATTATGTGTGTCAAAACAAGGAAATTTGCATATTTTTGGCTTAAAAAACGTTCATTTTAAGTGATTACGAGTAGGAACATTGAATTTGGAGAAATCTTGATGGTCGGGATTGGTATGTGAGATCAAAAACTAGATTATTGCATTATAAGTTTGTCAAAAAAATGTTGTCAAGTGTGTCAAAAGAAAGATTTTTATTTATTTTTTTACCTAATTTTTTGGAAAAAATATAAAATTAATTGTTTGTTTGAAATGAAGTTTTATTATTATTATTGAGAATTATGGCATTATAAGTTTGTCAAAAAAGTGTTGTCAAGTGTGTCAAAAGAAAGATTTTTATTTTTTTTTTACCCAATTTTTTGGAAATAAAATTGTTTGTTTAAAATGAAATTTTATTATTATTATTGAGAATTATGGCATTATAAGTTTGTCAACAAAATGTTGTCAAGTGTGTCAAAAGATTTTTATTTAGTTTTTTACCCAATTTTTTAGAAAAAAAATAAATTGTTTGTTTGAAATGAAATTTTATTATTATTATTGAGAATTATGGCATTATAAGTTTGTCAAAAAATGTTGTCAAGTGTGTCAAAAGAAAGGTTTTTATTTATTTTTTACCCAATTTTTTTAGAAAAAAATAAAATTAATAGTTCGTATGACATGATATTTTATTATTATTATAGAGAATTATGGCATTATAAGTTTGTCAAAAAATAATGTCAAGTGGGTCAAAAAATGATTTCATTTAATTTTTTAGCCAATATTTTGGGAAAAAAAATGTAGCTGTTTTTATGACGTAAATGTAATTTAAAATGAAATTGGACATGGAAATTTTTGAATTTGTTGTAGTTTTTGAAATATTTTTGGAATTTTGAAAAAGTTTGTATTATTGATTTTGTAATAATTTTTGCAATATTTTTAGAATTTCGGCAAAAGTTTTAATTTTTGATTTTGTAAGAGTTTTTGAAATATTTTTAGAATTTTGAAAAATTTTTTATTTTTGATATTATTATAATTTTTGGAATTTTGAAAAAAGTTTGAATTTTTGATTTTGTAATAATTTTTGCAATATGTTTAGAATTTTGGAAAAAGTTTGAATTTTTAAGAATTTTTGAAATATTATTGGAATTTAGAAAATATTTAAATATTTGATTTTATTCTAATATTTGGAATATTTTTGGAATTTCGAAAAAGTTTGATTTGATTTAATTTAACAATATTTTTGGAATTTTGATTATAATTTTCCGGCAACGTATTGATGTTTCGTGTTAGTTTTGTAATAAATTTTTAAACAGAGATAAAAAACTTGTACTTCAACAAAGAGTTATGTTTGATGTTCATCGCTGCCCAAAACTAAAAACCATGTCCTCATAAAAGTTTTTTGCCGAAAACTATATCAAAGTCCTTAACCCAGACCGAAGTCTTGATATCTCAGAGCTGTGAGATTTCAGCCCCTCCATATTTTAATTTTTTTTTTCCAAAAAATTAGGTAAAAAAATAAATAAAAATCTTTCTTTTGACACATATGCAACATATTTTTGACAAACTTATAATGCAATAATCTAGTATTTGATCTCACATACCAATCCCGACCATCAAGATTTCTCCAAATTTAATGTTCCTACTCGTAATCACTTAGAATGAACGTTTTTTAAGCCAAAAATATGAAAATTTGCTATTTTTGACACACATAATGATTTTTTGATACACTTCCGGTACAGTTATCGAACACAGCGTCCTTTCGGACCTGTCCCTTGTGAATACCTATTTTTAGAAAAAAAAATTTTTGAAATCCCTCCAGCGGTTTTCCCTGCAGCGTAGGTAATGACGGACGGACGGCCGGCAGACAGACATACATTTTTTTTTTTTGCTTTTTTAGAATCAGTAGGTCCTAAAACTTCGAGAAATACCAAAAAAAGTGGGGTTAAGAATTTCACTTTGAGCTCATGAATGTAATACTTAGGTCTTTCAGACCGAAGTAAAATCTTTCTTTTGACACACTTGACACCATTTTTTTGACAAACTTATAATGCAATAATCTAGTTTTTAATCTCACATACCAAACCCGACCATCAAGATTTCTCCAAATTTAATGTTCCTACTCCTAATCACTTAAAATGAACATTTTTTAAGCCAAAAATATGACAGTTTGCTATTTTTGACACACATAATGATTTTTTTGGCGCACTTCTGGTACAGTTATCGAACACAGCGTCCTTTCGGACCTGTCCCTTGTAAATACCTAGTTTTAGAAAAAAAAATTTTTGAAATCCCTCCAGCCGTTTTCCCTGCAGCGTAGGTAATGACGGACGTACATACATTTTTCTTTTGCTTTTTTAGAATCAGTAGGTCCTAAAACGTCGAGAAATGCCAAAAAAAGTGGGGGTAAGAATTTCACTTTTGGCTCATGAATGTAATACTTAGGTCTTTCAGACCGAAGTAATAGTGAAATTCGAAGTTATTTTTTTTTTTGAAGTGAAAACTTCTTTAGCCGCGTTATGAAATTTTCTATGGAGTAAAATTTGTATATTCGCGTCAACGAGTTTTATATGTATTTTTGAAGAACAAAAACATATTTTTTAAATCATTTCTATCTGTCTATATTTTTTAAATTAAATCTATCTATGCTTTCTTAACGTTACAAATTGCGTTGTGGATATCGTGCTCCACTGATGTTCTGTAGGTAGTGAGTTTAATTCCGGGTGCGCTAAATATTTTTTTATTGTTTTTTTTTTTAATTTTCATTGAATACCATTAAAATAATTTTTTTTATTTATGAATTCATAAAAATAATAAACATTTCTTTATACGAATTTTAAAAAATTGATCTATAACGCAGTTTTATAAAGTTATATTGCTATTGTCTTTTGCAATTTGCATTCGAGTCATGTAAATATATAAAATTGAAAGTATGTCTGTTTGTCATTTATGCATTAATACAGTAATCATCATGAAAATTTGGTAAGTTTTTGTGTACACTTAATTTGCTTTTTATTTAACTATAATTTTAAACGGTAGTTTGCTTTGATCAATGTTTTTTTTGTTGAACATAATTTGATGAAATTAAAAATAACGTAAGAAAGATAGTATAAACTGAAACAATTACATTTGTATAACAAAATTATATGTGTTGAAATTTAACATGATGTTACAAATTTTATCATCTTCACCAAATATGTTGTCAATTTGGAATTGTATGTAATACATGTATCTAAAATTATGTGAAGACTTAATACTTGTAACTTGGTACTTG
Organism: Diogma glabrata; assembly: GCA_963693315.1. Classification (NCBI taxonomy): domain Eukaryota; kingdom Metazoa; phylum Arthropoda; class Insecta; order Diptera; family Cylindrotomidae; genus Diogma; species Diogma glabrata. The sequence goes on from OY856186.1 coordinate 167,863,567, forward strand.
ATAACATCGATTATATCGGTTTTAAGCTCACAATTGCGAGACGGAAATTGCATAAATTCTATACAAAGATGCATAGCTTTCGTACGATTAAACATGGATGGCAATCATGATAAATAAAAAAGATAAAAATGGTGGCACTTAGCCGATAGTGTTTTGTAAATGGCAACAATGCGCATTAAAACCAATGAATTTGCTTAACTTTCCGCAATATTATTTGTAAATATTAAACTTGTTGACCTATGGGTGTGACAACCACGCGTACTTTAGTTCCTGCTATTGGCATATGAGTTATCTTGAGATATCGTATACCACTGGCAATAGCAATGCAATCTCATTAGCCAAAGTGATATTTTAGTGGTGCTGGTCGATGAAGTATTTTCAATCAACGCAACCATCCCTTACTCTAAGTTATGGAATATTCTTTGATGGTACACTATTTTTATAAAATAAAATGTATTTGGTAGTAGAAGTTACAAGGTGAGTCACAACAACACAGGAAAAACTTTTAAAAACAAGGTCCCTTAACAACATGATTTCTAAGGTGTTGATAGACGCTATGAAATGTTTTGATTATTTTAAATATAAAAATGTATATAATAGTTGCTTGGAATACTGATAGATGTGAAACCCATAATAATTTTAATGATTTTAATTTAAACATTCTGAAATTTTAATTTGCGATGCTACAATAATTGAAGGATACAAAAAAACAGCTATTTCTATAAGCGAAAAACATTATAAATCTGAAGAAAAAAAATTCAAATTTTTCTTCATTCTGAAAGACCTTAAAGAATTGCACTGAAATCCTCATCCTCTAGTTGACTCATTTTGAGCGAAGGAATTTTGGTAATACTGTGTATATTATTATAATCATTTCATATGGATAAAAGGCCTTACATTATAAATAATGAACTCAAAAAAAAAATAAAAGTATGACATTTCGTTCTAATTTCAAAGCTTATAGACCTTTTTTCTTAAAGTTCAAATCGTTATTTTGGTGTATTTGACAGATTACATACAGCAATGATAATTAAAAATCAGTTATTATGTATGAAAATATGAAAATTCATAAGATCTGAATGCCCATTTACCGCGCTGAAATTTTGCTCATACTGAGTATCTCATTATAATAGAGGACATATTACACATTTTTGTCATATTTATATGAAAAAATGGCCTTAAATTGTAAATAATGAGTGATTTGTATTTCGAAAATTTTAAATAAATTGTTTTTTCTTCTAAATCCAGATTGTTTTGTGTTCTCGTTAAGCTTTTTTTACTATAGTTGCATAATTATTATTTTTTCAATACATTTTAATACATAATTAATGATTTCTAATTATCATTGCTGTATGTAATCTGTCAATTACATACAGTAATATAACGATTCGAATTTTAAGGAAAAATCTCTATAATACAATGAGCAAAGATACGTACTAAAATTTTACACTGGATGTTTAAATAACATAATTACAATTGTTATAGTGCAATTAACTTATTAAAATTACTTTAAATTTCAAAGAATTGTAAGGTAAGTGATTTAATTGCTAGTTTTACTTATGGTGTATTTTCTGTGAAATAATGTGGTTAACTTATTTGTAGGTAAAATTATATAACTAAAAACTCTAAAATAAATTAAAAAAATTTAAAAAACACACTTTTTCAAAAAGGAACTAAAAAGTCGAAAATAAATTTTGCATCAACACCAGCGTTATGTCTTTTATAATTATATTTTCTTTGAAATTGTTAGAAGAAAAAATATTTTCGAATTTTCGATTGCCAAACAGTTTTCCGTTCCCATTTGTTACATAAAATAAAAGTGGGTGGCGCATTCAGAAAGGAAAGGGAATAAACGTTGGTAGTCTCTCTTGTTAGAGATTAATATAGCATACATTTGTTCCTTTTCTATATTAATGTATGCGTCACCCACTTTTATTCTATGTTACAAATAAGAACGGAAAACTGTTTGTCAATCGAAAATTAGCATTTTAAATTGGTCAAAAATTTAATATTTGCATCTATGCTAAGATGTGTTAAATACCATTTAAATATTTTTTCTTCTTACAATTTCAAAGAAAATATAATTATAAAAGACATAATGCAAAATTTATTTTCTACTTTTTAGTTCGATTTTCAAAAAGTGTGTTTTTTAAATTTTTTTTATTTATTTTTTTATTTTTTATTATCTTATAATTTTTATTATATTTTTTTATGTTATATTTTTATTTTGAAATATCTGCATCATTTAAAAAAAGAAATTTAAAACATATTAATACGCCGTTATATTATCATATCCTAAGCTTTTCAACTGAGGGAGCACTGTAAAATCAATTTCAGCATCTAAAAACAATGAAAAAGTTGTGACATCTTTTTACTTTATGCTGGCTGTCACCGATTACGTAGGTTTTGAAATATGTTATAGATCTGATCCAATTCAGTTCATCCATTATCTCTAAGAGTCAATTCCAATATCTACGTAATTGGTAAGTGGCCATTAATATCGAAATATGTAAAATTTCTCACCTGTGCATAGAGTATGTCTTCTAAATATATCATATATGTATTTTCACTATAACTATTTATCATGAATGGAGATTGCTAAGTAATCACAATTTTAAAAAATATCTGCGAACTTTTGCTTAGACAACCAAATTAAAACTGAAATTGTTTAATACCAATTTTGGTTATACATGATTTCAATTTATGAAAATTTATAAAAGCATTTGTAAAAGCCCAGTTTTTTTGTAAAAATGTGTTTGTTTTTTTAAATTGCATAAGTCTCTTTGTAAAGATTAAAAAAAAATCGACAATATTCGTATTAAGTTTGATAATAAAAATTGTAGAATGTCATTTTTCTGTTGACAAACTTTTACAAAATTTTGTACAATTGAATTTTATTTTGCTATGGATAAGTGAGATATGATTCAAAATTTAAAAAAATCAACATAATCTTAACAATATTTTTGTTAAAAGAATGAAAAAAATTTGTATCTAGAAATATTTATGATTTTGTACATTTGTAATCCAAATCACAAAAACAATTGGTTAGTTTACAATTTTTTTTTCAGATTTAAAAAAGTCAAATAGACTGTACAAAATTTTATATCAAGTTTAGCCTTTTTTGACAAATTCACAAAAAAAATGTTAGCACTTTTACAAAACGATTTTGTGAATCTTACCGGGCAAATTTTTTTGAGTGTGTTTTATAAAAGTTTTGTTTTTTCATTATAAAAAAATTTCCTAAGCTTTTTGTTGAAAGAAAAAACATTTTATTTTAATTTACATAGTTTTTCTTTTACATTTTTTAAACAAGTTATTAAAATAACTATTTATTGTTTTTTGTGTAAGTTAATTTTACTTATTAATTTTGATTTATATAAACTTCTTTGTGCAATTTATAAAAAAAATTTTGTTGTTGTTCTATGTTTGTAGAATCCCTGAGAATGATTGAATCTAAACCACGTAAAATGGTGTGCATATGTCGCTGAAACGTTTGACCAGCGTTTCTTAAACCGAATCCCATTCGTGTGAACTCGAAATGTCCGAATGGTGTAGAGATAGCTGTCTTAGGAATATCAGACGGCTCAATAGGAATTTGGTGGTAAACTCGCACTAGGTCGATAGTCGAGAAAACAGTGCAACCTGCAAGTTGTTCCGAAAAATCCTGAAGAAAAGGAATGTTGTATTTGTCGGGGACTGTGACTTTATTTAAGCCAAGGTAATCACCGCAAACACGAAAACCACCTGTTTTCTTTTCGACCAAGTGAATGAGACTGGACCATTACTAGAGGGTCTATAGATTCCTTGTTCGTTCTAGCATATAGTCAAATTCAGTCTTTGCAGCTTTAAGTTTGTCAGCTGCTAGTTTACAAGTTTTGCAGGAGACTGGTGGTCCAGTAGTTATAATCGAATGTTTTACATTGTGTTTCACAGCTGTAGAGAGACCCGAGTTAAAGGTTAATTCTTTGAACTCGTTTAAAAGCTCGTTAATTTCACGAGAAAATTTATCATTGATTAAGAACGGACTATGAAGGAGTAGAGATAGCAGCTGTGACTGCTGATGTGAAAATATCAGACAGTGGGTCGACTATTCGTTTCTTTTTAATATCAACGAGAATACCGTATTTATTCAAAAAGTCAGCGCCAATTATCGGAACAGAGACACTGGCGATGATGAAAGAGTGAACGAATGAGCGTCGAAGACCTAAACTCAACGTTAAAGTTTTCGTCCCATAAGTAAATACGGTAGTAGAATTCGCAGCAATAAGAGTGAAGTCTGATTTCACACTGAGCTTCTGAGCGGAAATAGCTGGAATTGCCAATACCTCGGCACCGGTATCGATAAGAAATTTAAGATTAGTGATGGTATCATAAACCATCAAACGGTAATTATTGTGACAGTCACCGCATTCCGCTAAATGCGGCGAGCCATTTAGTTTTTTGAGTTATCAGAGAAATAAGTATAACGAGAACAATCAGGATGGCATTTTTGAGCAAGGGCACCGAATCGATGGTGATAGAAACAAATGCCCTGAAGAAATTGTGGAGGTCTTGAGCTAGATCGCGATCTGCAATCATCACCTCTAGAGGGAGTTCTAGATCTTGATCTAGATGAATTAGATAATTTTTGGCTAATTGCCGATAATTGAGTTTCCAGCTTTTTATTCTGTAGTTCTAAATTTTTAAATTGCTGTTGCAATAAAGAGATTTCTAAATTTAATTTAGCAGAATTATCATTGGAAGATTCAAAATGCTGCGAAGGTTGTGCAACTTGAAAAATTGATGGAGTCATCAAAGCGCTGAATACAGCATCTGCAGTGACGGCTACAGCGTCAAGAACGTCATTACTAGGAGCAATAGCGGTTTTAATGAGAGGAGGAAGTTTTTCGCTCCATAGAACTCTCACTGTGTCATCAGAAAATTTTGTTTTGCTTCACTTCGCATTGCCCGCAACAATTCGGATGGGCGTTTATTGCCAAGATCCATCCCACGGAGCACGGTACGAATGCGGTCAGTATTAGATATTCCTAACCAAGTGAGAATTTCTTGTTTAATTAAATCGTAAGGATGATCAGGATCGGGATGTGCGATGATATCGCTAACAAGTTGGGCTAACTCAGGGGTAAGAACGCGACAAATGTTTTAAATTTATATTTTTGGCTCGTAGCTCGATCATTACTGAACTGAGCCTCAAGTGTAAGAAACCACAAATTGGGTTGGGTATGCCAAAAGGGTGCAGGAGTAAAACCTACGGCATTAATGTCGATGTGGCTTTTAGGCTTAGATATAGCATTGCTTCTACAAGGAGCTTGATCATCATTAACCAGAGAAATGGGATTTTTGGTAGCTAGTGCTACAGCTCGTGCAATCGCGTCATTTAGTTCGCGTTGCGAAAACATTTTGGGGGTCTCTTCAGGTACTGGAAAAATACTGCAAAAACAATATCTCGAAAACCAAAATAAAATAAAAATATAGAGCAAAAATATCTTAATACAAGATAAGCATATAATAAATTAAATGTATATATTTTAAAAATTAAAATTTAGAGTAATATGAAGTAGATATAATAAGTAGATATAAATTTTAATTGTAGTAATAATATTATTATTTAATAATTAAATTAGAATAAAACGAATTAAACCAATAATAAAATTAAAATTTTCTAAATACTTGGTTCTTGAATATATATAGTTGTGTTCCTGTTGAAAAACGGGGTCACCAATTTATAGCTCTAGTTGTAGCTATATAAAGTATTGAATTTACTCCAATCCTAAAAGCTAGTAGTTCTCGCTGTAATAATTTTCCATCGTTATAGCTAGTCATTCACGCTATAGTAGAGTATTACGCCTTGATATGTGAGTATTTACTATAACTCAACAGCTCGCTATTCTCGTTTAAATATTGCTCATAATATATTTCAATTCGATCTTAATTCAACGAATTTAGTTAGAAGCTATCTC
>OY856186.1:167872026-167933564 GCA_963693315.1 Diogma glabrata
TTTGGCAAAACAACGTGGCTTTGACGAAATCCTCATTCCGATGGGTCATGTAGCAAAAAATCAATACAAATTCTAAATCGATTAAAAAACTCTGAGTTTTTTCTGTGACAAAATCTTCTGTGCTGGGACCTCAAGGTTTTGAACCATTTTTTGTTTTTCATCAAACGAAATCTCTGGGTCGAAAAAAGCCAAGCCAATATTTGCTTCCGTTAAATAGTTAAGATGATAACAAATTTTGTTCAACATTTCTTCTGAAACTCTTTGGTCAATTTTGATGAAATCCAAATTCTGATATGAGGCTGCTGTTCCATCTATGCATTTGAACCAAATTTTTACATACAACATAATCAGAAAAATGCAAACGTCTCGAAAGAATGCAAATGGCGTGACTTGTCGGACCTGGGCGTTTGAATTTGTAATTCTCAATGATTTCGCCAAGAAAAATCAATGTAACTTCCAAAAATTCTTTATATTCGCTGCGTGGGTGTGATTTTTCCAACTCTTCATGACAAAAAATTACTAGAGCTTCTCACGAGTGTTTTGGAATTTTCTTTTCCAGTTTTTTGTCCGATATTCCATTTTTGAACATTGTTGGATTAATTTTACCGTCCCATGCCTTCTGAAATTTGTTGAGCAGATAAACATCGGGTGCTGTGGTCTTTCCAAATTTGAGATAATAAACAGCCCGTAGTTTAATCTCCTGTATGTGATGACGACACGGGAATCGAATCAAGTTGTGGCCAATCTTTTTTTCCACCTTTTTCTGTTCCAGCGTTACTTGATGTCGTGTCGTAACACATGGCTTCGACTTTATCAGTAAGATCCCATTCTTCAAGGCATTCATATATCGCATTCACAATCGATAAGCCGCTCTGTTCTTTGCATTATGGAACTGTTAATAACTTCTCAATATTACCAAATGTTACAATGGTTGGCAAACGATCTACTTTACCATGTCCAGTTAATTCTGCTAGCAATGTATCCAAAAATAAAAATTTGTGTTACTCAAACAAAGTCTAAATCTAACATAAAAATTAATTTTTTCTGAATTTTCGCAGAAATTTTTTTTTTTGATTTAAGAAGAAGAAATTCGATAAAAACGCTTTCCTAAGATCAATTTCTACATACTTAGGCTCGTTGGAATCGTAAAGTAATTAGCTTTTAATAAAAAATCGAAATTATGAGATAAATTATATTTTATGATCTGATAAAAATAAAAATCCTATTATTCTGCTAATTTTCTTATCTTCGACGCCACTGCGCGGTGGGTAATTATTATCCGATTTCAGTAAAACTGCATAAACTTCATTTTCGAGTCAAAAGGAACATAATTAGTCAGTGGGAGGGATGAAAATAACAAATTCATAAGTAAGGTCATGTCTAATATACATATATATATATATATATATATATATATATATATATATATATATATATATATATATATATATATATATATATATATATATATATATATATATATATATATATATATAAATATATATATATATATATATATATATATATATATATATATATATATATATATATATATATATGTATATATATATATATATATATATATATATATATATATATATATATATATATATATATATATATATATATATATATATATATATATATATATGAGCAATTTCACGCAAGTTCAGCAAATTTTTGGGAAATTTTGACTTGACCCCTTTTAATTTTGGTTATTTTTTGTTTATAGATAGTCTTTCATAAATAAAAATACAAGTTCTCTTAGAATTTTTTTTTTCGACCAGGGGTCTTCACAGGGTGCCCCTCAATTTTTTGTTATTTTGTGATGTGAGCGCATTTTGACGAGCGATTGTAGAAAAACTACTGAATCGATTTTCATAAATGATATGTCGTTGAATAAGTATTAAAACAAAGTTTTTAAAAATGTACATTGTTCATTTTTTGAAATAATTTTTAACAGTGTAACATAAGAAGAAAACGGTGTAATTGAAAAAAAGATGGCATAGCCTCTTTTTTTTTTTTTTTGTTTGAACAAAATTAAAGCTTATTTTATATCTAACAACTTGTGAAAGTTTAGGACACGCGTTATTTTTTGTTTTAAAGATAAAATTCGTTGTGCATATGACTGTCGGGAATCAGTTTTTTTGTTCTGAAGGAAAATTATAAAAATGGCGTTATAAACTAAGAGATTTTTTTTTATGTTAAATATCAAATATTTTATTATTAAATGAACTTTTTAAAAAGCAATTTCAGTCAAGTACAGCAAAATTTTGCGACATTTTAATCGAAACACACTAATCGAAATATCTTTGGCAAACTCGGTCGTTGATCTGGCAACAATCAATAGTCATGTTTTGGTTGAGTTAAAATTGAACATATTTCAGTCACCCCAATTGGAAACTTTCAGGCTATCATTTACATTTATGGCAGAGTCTCTCCGGGCGGGCTTTATTCGTTCATATTCGCTAATGTGGAGTTTAAAAATAAGTTTCCTGATGTGAAAATAGGATTTACTAAATTCACGTCCCTTCGACCACAAGAATGTATAAAATTATCCCAAGGAGTTCATAATGTGTGCGTGTGTACCATACATCAAAATATGAAACTAATGATTCAACACTCTAAGATGTCTTGGATTACTGATGCTGCTTTCCAAAATTATAAAACATTAATTGAATTTGTTTCATGTGGTAAATTAACAGAAGATTGTCATAATTTGAAGTGCAATGAATGTTCAAAAAAACTTCAACAACTGAAAGAAAAATTACTAAATGATTTTGACGTTAAAGGAATCCTTCAAGTCAAATATCAACAATGGAATACCACTGATCGATGCAATTTGGATACTCTAATAGAAACTGTAGAAGAATTTATGAAAAAAATTTATTTACCGTTTACAAATTTTGATACCACACAACTTTATAGCAAAACAACAATCTACATTCATTGAGGAAAAAAAAAAATTTAGAAGCAGGAGAGTGCTTTGTTCAAGGTGATTTTTCTGAAAACTACGGCTTCATAATTCAGAATGCGGTTCAAGGCTATTATTATAATAATTCACAAGCTACTATTCATCCATTTGTCATTTATTTTAAAAGTGCCACAAGTGAATATATACAGCACCGAAGTTTTATACTCATTTCGGATATAAACGATCACAACAGTACTACAGTCCATCTTTTCATTACAAAACTTATTGAATTCATCAAAACGCATATAAATTCTAATATTTTTTTTTTTTTTTTTTTTTAATAAGAAGTGTTGTGTAGTAGGAATTACAAAATGTGTCACAACAACACATAGATACCTTTTAAGACGTAGGTCCCACAACAACATGCGTCTTGAGGTATAGGTGGACGCTTTTTTTAAATTTTTGTGGATTGAAAGCACTCGAGACTATTGATTCGGGCAAAGCATTCCATGTGTACGATGTACGCACAAAGAAATCTCTTTGCATTCTATTACTATGACAGTGAGTAATCTCGACAGTTCGACCGCCCGCACACACCGATTGACGAGTAAAACGGGGAAAAACATATGTCTGAGGCATTATGGACCCGATTTCATCCGAGCACTGCTGGTGACGATATTTATAAAAAACAACGAGATCAGCAACAGTGCGACGATGTTGCAGGGAATCAAGACCTAATGTTAAATCTCGATCACCAACAATTCGTATAGCTCGCTTTTGAACAGAGTCCAAAAGAGCCAGGATAGTAACAGATGCAGCGCCCCAAACTTGACAACAATACTCCATACAGGGACGAATATAGGACTTATAAATGTGGAGTAATTGATGCGAAGTAAAATATTTTTTACATCTATTGAGGAGGCCGAGTTTTCTTGACGCGCTCTTTGCCATGGCCATTATATGATCGTTCCAGAGTAAGTCATTGGATATTGTGACTCCCAATAAACGAATGCTTTCACATTCGCGTATTTGGTCGTCACACATATTAATTGAAATATCATTGGGAAACTCGGTCTTTGATCTGGAAACAATCAATAGCTGTGTTTTGGTGGAATTAAAATTGACCAAATTTTTGTCACCCCAATCGGCGACTTTTTTTAGGTCCTCGTTTACATTTATGGCAGCGTCTCTCCGGACGGGATTTATTCGTTCATGCATTTTACCCTTTGAAGATAGGGGGACGAATGACTTGTGCAGTGTACTATCATCTGCAAAACTATTTATTGGGTTACTGGTGATTTGCAACAGTTCGTTGATATAAATTAAAAATAAAGTGGGAGATAAAACTGAGCCTTGGGGTACACCAGCGTTAATTAGTTTAGACTCAGAAGAAAAGCCATCTATAGATACCGAGATGTATCGGTTAGACAGAAAATTTTGAATCAACTTCACGACTGCGGGATGAAAACCGTACGCAACGAGCTTGTTGATCAAGTTGGCATGCCAAATTCGATCAAATGCTTTTGAGATGTCTAATGCGATTACGTACGTTTCACCACCTTTCTCAAGTATGCTATTCCAAATATGTGCCACATAGTTCAATAGATCGGTTGTTGATCTTTTGTTTCTAAAACCGTATTGGCTGTCAGATATCAAATGGTTGTCTTCCAAAAAACAAAAATAATTTATAACACAAATACAAATACATTGTTAAATCAAATAAATTAAAAAATTAATTGATGCCGTGTATCAAGTTTTCATAACACAAACAATCAATTCAGCATTCTCATAAAATCCAAATCTCAGAAATTTGATCAGTGGCGAAAACAAGAGACAGGAGCAACCAAATACCAATGGCAACCATTGACACTAACCGAATCCTAATCCTAAAATTACAAATAGAGTAGCCTATCCTAAATTAACCGAATAACATTATCTTGATGGCAAAAATATTCGAAAACAAGTTCCTTGAGCTTAGCATGTGATCTTAATCTCTATGCAAGAGGTATGGCATTGTAAACAAATGAGCCATAAACAACCACAAACAACCGTAACCGTCATTTACGGCACTACATATTAAAATTAAAATATGGTTTTGAAAACAATTTATAGAAGCGAATTATTTCCAAAACAAATACTTTAATTTTAATATGCCATTTATAAATGCCAAATATAAATATGCCAAATACAAATACAAATACAAAAATAAACATAACCTAATTAGCTTATGCCACCATAAAGAAGACTTTAAGGTTGACGCTGAATGGCATTTTCACGCTACCAGCCATGGAAAGGGACCTTGTGATGGAATTAGTGGTACACTGAAGCGTGCTGCACACCGTTATAGCATGGCGAGCGAAGATAATATTATTGATACACCAAAAAACTTTTCGAATGGGCTTTAAAATGGGAATCTACCATGAACTTTGGATACGCCGATAAAAATGAATATCAATTAACAAAAGAAAAATTACAAAATCGATATAAAAATGCGATTACTATAAGTGGAACTCAAAAATTTCATTCTTTTGTACCAGTAGATACTAAGACAATAAATGCAAAAATGTTTTCCAACTCAAAAGAAACTTTTGAATGTAAAATAAGTAAATAATTTTTAATAACTATATTTATTTTCACATATATAATTTGTATGATATTTTAAAAAGTTTATTCAATAATAAAATATTTGTAATTTAATGTTGAAAAACAATCTTTTACTTTATGATTCCATAATAACATAATACGAACATAATACTTCTCCAGTCAAAAGTTCCTAAATAGATTTAGTTGTTTATACGGCTTTTTTGTTTGCAGTCAAGACTGTCAAATTATTTTTTATAAGAGTGACAAGTGATTACTAAAAGTGACAAATAAACATTTCATTTTTTATGCCATCTAATACAAAGAAAATAATTGCAGAAGTGCTTTCCTATTCAAAAGAAACTTCTGTTTGTAAAATAAGTAAATCATTTTTAACAATTGTATTTATTTTATTTATTGTACTACATATATAATTTTTATAATATTTTAAAAAGTTCATCTAATAATAAAATATTTGATATTTAACATAAAAAAAAATCTCTTAGTTTATAACGCCATTTTTATAATTTTCCTTCAGAACAAAAAAAACTGATTCCCGACAGTCATATGCACAACGAATTTTATCTTTTAAACAAAAAATAACGCGTATCCTAAACTTTCACAAGTTGTTAGATATAAAATAAGCTTTAATTTTGTTTAAACAAAAAAAAAAAAAAAAGAGGCTATGCCATCTTTTTTTCAATTACACCGTTTTTTTCTTATGTTACACCGTTAAAAATTATTTCAAAAAATTAACAGTGTACATATTTAAAAACTTTGTTTTAATACCTATTCAACGACATATTATTTATGAAAATCGATTCAGTAGTTTTTCTACAATCGCTCGTCAAAATGCACTCACATCACAAAATAACAAAAAATTGAGGGGCACCATGTGAAGACCCCTGGTCGAAAAAAAAAATTCTAAGAGAACTTGTATTTTTTATTTATGAAAGACAATCTATAAACAAAAAATAATCAAAATTGAAATGGGTCAAAGCAAAACGTTGTTGAATCTTCGTGAAATTGCTCATATATATATATATATATATATATATATATATATATATATATATATATATATATATATATATATATATATATATATATATATATATATATATATATATATATATATATATATATATATATATATATATATATATATATATATATATATATATATATATATATATATTATATATATATATATATATATATATATATATATATATATATATATATTTATATATATATATATATATATATATATATATATATATATATCTTATATATATCTTATCTTATCTTTCTTATATATATATAAAAATCACGTGTCACGATGTTTGTCCGCGATGAACTCCGCAACAACGTAATCAATCTTAATGAAATTTTGTACAATGTGTGTATGATGGTGCAGCTTGAGAGATAGGATAGTTATTATCTTGATTAAATGCCTAGATATTTTTTAATTGCGAATTAAATGTTAAATATGAATGGTTTGTATGCCAACTTTCAGATGGCAGCGTAAATCAATTTATTCAATTGATAGTAAACTTCTACTTCATATAAGGCCATTATTAGACTATCAAATATGTTTTAGTAAAGAAAGTTTTGTTTTATTTGATAATAAACGAAAAGCATATTATGCTAAGTCAAATACGTTACCAAAGATTATTGGTAATTTTTTGCACGATCAGGCGATTTTGCATGTTTGCTGATTCGTAAATAAACATAGTAACTTTCGTTTACAAATCACTGGTCGGTAAGTAATTACTTACCAGTAAGGGAGACCTCAGGGTGTGAATAAAAACGATTATTAGTTAGATAATTGTGTACGTCTATTCACTAGCTTCAAATTTAAATAACATTCATTTAAAAATATTGCAATTAAAAGATTTAAAAGCGATTAATCTTGAAAATATATTCGATGGAAATAAGTTTTGCAACAAAAAAACCTACAGAATTATGATGAAACGCAAAGCTTACTATTTTGAAATGACATTTTAAGAAATTTTCTTTAAAACATTCAAACTTGAATTTTGTGAATGAATTTTATTATTTAAATAATTTTAATTGAATTTTTATTAATCGTGCAAAAAATGTAATAAGCATTTTGGGCATTAAGAGTATTACCGATTTCGGATATATTAGAGATCTCGACTTCGTCTCGATCTCAAAACATATATCCTCAATCGGTAAAACACTCTTACTGCCCTTAATACTTAAATAACTATTGTGGAGGTTATAAATTAATTAAAAAGTGTTAAAAAGTATCGAAACCTGTAAAAAATCTATTGTATTGGTTTTTATGAAGTTTGAATAAAAATAAGAGTAAAAATTAAAGAAAACAATAATTTAAATTTATTTATTTATTATTTTAAATTTTTCATTGATCTTCAATGTTAATTTACAAAAATCAATATCAAATTGAAAAATACTCCTATTTGTATTGCTCATTAAAATATAACGATTAGAGGTAAAAAAAATTGTCATAAAAACTGGATGAAAAACTAGATAGCGAAGTTTATTTTACAACGTTTGCACTCTCCAATTTCATGTTATATTTTTTTTATTGACCAATATATTTGATAGTGTGATATATGCCTCATAAATTTGGGTTAGCCAATAGATGGTGCCGTATTTGTATTTAAAACGTTGTTTTTAACGTTGAAGTTTGTGCAAATACACTACGATTTGCTTTTAAAACTGTCGTGTATTATTTTTTCATTGGTGATTGGTGATAATTATTTTAATTGGTTTTTTATTAAAATATCGGTTTATGCGCGTAGTTTGCTTTGATCAATGTTTTTAGACTAATAATTAAAAAATTACATAACGAATTAAATATATACTCCCGAATGAAGATTTGTAAAATTTTAAATTTTTGATCTATGGGTGTGACAACCCCGCGTACTTAGATTCCTGCTATTTGCATATGAGTTCGCTTGAGTTATCGTAAATCACTGGCAATGGCAGTGAGATATCACTAGCCAAAGTGATATCTTAGGGATGTTGGCGGATGAACTTTTTTCAATCAACGATAGCACCCTTAGTTTTAGTTATAGAATATTCTTTGAGGATGACACGCTATTTCTTTTAAAATAAAATGTGTTGGGTATAGTACGAATTACAATGTGAGCAACAACAACTCATGACAACCTTTGAAGAATAAGGTCCACAACAACGTGCTTTTTAAGGTGTTGATGGACGCAAATTTTTTATTTTTTTGTATTTTTTTAAAAAATGAACTTTTTCGTTTGCTTGAAGAAATAAGCTTTCATATAACTATTAAATATGCCGGGTTTAATCCTTCAGCAAAACCATGTTAACATGATCTTGGTATATGCTTCTAGCACTATAAGGATAATTGGTAACCCAATTTAGCTTTGTTCCTACAGATTTGAAAAAAATAGTATTTTATTTTTAGTTCCTCCATTTTATCATGAAATATTGCCCTGTGTTATTTATTATTATGTGAAAGGATTTATTATTTAGTTTTCCATTCTCTAAAATAAATATAAAAACCAAAAAATAAGAAATTTGCGTCCATCATCTTAAAAAACATGATGGTGTGGAACCTAGGTCTTAAGGGATTTATGTGTTGTTGTGAGACATATAGTAATTCCAACTACACAACACATTTTATTAAAAAAATATTTCAAATATTTTGAAATAGCACAAATCTTTTTGAAATTCTTTGGTGAAAAAGATGATGAACAATGTCATTGAAGCTACAATTTTGAATGGAAAATTCAAAGAGGAAGATGTACTGTTGCTACTTATTTCAATGATCCCAACAGATATGGAATTTGAATTCAAACGTTTATTTTCCAGTGCGACTCGCTTTTGCAATGACCATCAACAAAGCACAAGGAAAATTGCAGCAAGGATGTGGACCAGGTAGATTTGGAGAATCCGTACTTCTCACATCTGGACAACTGTATGTGGTCAGCTAACGTCGGAATACCTTCTGATTTATTCGTGTACGCATCTAGACGGAAAAACACAAAATATAATGTGTGCCCACAAGCACGAACAAAGAAATAGAATTAAAACAACATTTTGAAATATTTTCCTTATTAAAATAAATAATTGTTGCAATAAAAATGATACAATCTAAATTGAATGTTTGGTACGTTTAGTTTGACTGAAACAACTGAAAAAAACAACAACAATTGTATTAAATTTTTCGTTGTTTCAAATGCTTCAGTCAAATCGAACACGGCTGTTATCAGAACGAGTTTTCTTAAATTTCCTTTCTTATGAGATACCGACAATATGCACTTATGTAAATTATGCACTTATGTACAATTAAAATGATTACTAGAAAAAAAAATTGTTCAATAGAAAATGAATAAAAGAAAAGACTAATATGTTTTTTAGTTTGCGAGTTGTTTAGCAAAATGTTTTTTCAAAACTGGAAAATAGACATCGCTGCCTCAAATCAGTTCTTATATTAATGCTTGTGTTGTGTTTCAGAATTTCTGTAGATTCTATAAATTCTCTTTTTTCTTTATTATGTTCGGTAAATAAAATTTCTATATCTTCAAAATTAAAATGATCATTATCACCCTCTTTAAACTTTTCAAGCCCATGTGTTACTAATGCAGTCTGACCATGATTTGTATATGTCTTCCTATCAGTATATTTTAAATGTTTTAAATTTAAAGTTTTTCGTTTATTTTGCTTTTTAATATTTGGGTTTTGACAATGTTCTATTATCATATTCTGATAGTCAGTAAGATGTTGTTTGGATCTTGTTCTTAATTTCTTGCTAGTTTGACCAATATAGCATCCATTACAAGGTGGTTTACATTTAATTTTATATACTAGGTTAGATTTATCCCATATATTAATTGGATCCTTAAGTTTTGTGTAAATTTTTTGTAATTTATTTATAGGTTTAAAAGATATTTGAATGTTGAACTGTTTGGCTATTGATTTTATTTTTTCTGATAAATTGCATATATATTTTAAACTAAAATAATGTTGTGTTGTTTCAATTTGTTCTTTTTCTACTATATATTCTGTTGTCAGCAAATTATTTTCATGTTTCACTTTCTTGATTGCATGTTTAATAACAAAATCTGGATAATTATTAGTTTCTTATATGTTTCTAACAATTTTAATATTTTTTGAATGATGTTTTTTATCACTTAATGTAAGTATCCTTTTGAAAAAGTTAGCCGCAATATTTTTCTTCATAGAAAATGGATGGTTGGAATTATAATTTAGTATTCTACCGGTTGAAGTTGGTTTAAAATACCAATCTGTTGTTAATTTTTGATTTTCTCTTGTTACCAACCAGTCTAGAAAGGGTACAGAGAAATTATTTTCCTTTTCTGTTGTGAACTGAATTCTAGGATGAAAACTATTGATTTGATGTAAAGTTTGTTCAATCATTTCAAAAGGGATATCTGTGATTATATCATCAACATATTTAAAAAGGAAAGTTGGTGTATACAACATATTTGTAGTTGTAAATAATTCTTCCAATACAATATCCGAAAGTATTGGAGAAAGTGGATTTCCCATTGCAAGTCCAAATTTCTGTTTATAAAATTTTCCATTAAATTGAAAATAATTATTATCTTCCACACAGAATTTAATAAGTTGAATAAAAATTTCCATGTTGATCTTTGTATATTGCTCCATAATGTTCCATTTATTTTTAATGATGTCACAAGCCAAATCCACCGGAACATTAGTAAATAAAGAAACAACATCGAAAGAAACTAATTGTCTATCTGATGGTAAAACTATTGTCTTAATTTTTTGTTTGAAATTAAATGAGTTTTTAATATTTATTAAGCTATTTTTTGTCAAATTATTTAAAATACTATTAATAAATTTAGAAAGATTATAACAAGGTGAATTAATGTTACATACCACAGGTCTAAGTGGATTATTTTCTTTATGTATTTTAACAAGTCCATATATTTTAGGCGAAATAGCTATTTCATTGGTTAAAAATAATTTAATTTTTTTATCAACTAAATTTTTATCAAACAGATCTTTTGCAATTTTTGTATTTTTATTTATTAACTGTTTTGTTGGATCATTATCAACAGTATAATAAGTTAAATCATCATTAAGAAGATTATTCATTTTATTCTCATAATCATCTTTATACATGACAACAGTTCCATTACCTTTATCTGCATGCAATATATAAACATTCGGATTATTTTGTTTAAATTTAATTGTATTTTTAATAGCTATATTAATATCAAGTTTATATTTAGGAATATTAATTGATTTATTTAAATGACTGTTAATTGTACAGTTTATTTCTCCTCTTAATCTTTGTTTATCTTCATCAATTAATTTGTTATTATTTGTTATTATTAATAAAAAATTCAACATCCGCCAAAATGTGTTCCAAAATTCAACATCCACCAAAAATTCAACATCCGCCAATATATATATGTATATATATACTAGCGGGACCCGGCGTGCTTTGCTACGCCTATAAAAAAGTTTGTGCGCGTACATTTTGTTGAATTAGCAAAAATAATTTCAAAGAGTCGGAATAAGAATAAAAAGCGAATTTTTTAATTTTTCCGTTTGGGAAATATGAATAACAGAGAGCATTAGCATTCTAGCTGATCAATCTAGATGGATTGAGAATCGAACGGCATGTCAAAATTTGAAAGTGATTGGTAAAGAGTTTTGGAGAAATTTTTAAGCTTGTTGTCGAATTTCCAATTCGATTAGCATTCGCACTATTAATAAGTCACAAGGCCAAACAATGTCAATTTGTGGGCTGGACCTAGAAACCTCGTGCTTTTCGCATGGTCAATTACATGTTGCGTATTCAAAGGGTTGGAAAACCTTCAAGTTTTATCGTATATGCCCCTGAAAATATTGCAAAAATTATAACAATATCAAAATTTGAAACTTTTTACAAAATTTCAAAAATTATAAAAAAATCAAAAATTCAAACTTCTTCAAATTCTAAAAATATTTCAAAAATTCTTACAAAATCAAAAATTGAAGCTGTTTTCAAAATTCTAAAAATATTTATAAAATTCAAAATTCATAAATTCAAAAATTCAATTTGTTTTCAAAGTTATGAAAATATTAACAAAATTGAAAATACAAACTTTTTTCAAAATTCCAAAACTTATAATAAAAACAAAAATTTAAACTTTTTCAAAATTCTAAAAACATTCCGGAAATTCTTACAAAATCAAAAATTGAAACTTTTCCAAAAATATTGAAAAAATTTAAAATTCACAAATTCAAATTGCATGTTCAATCACATTTTATGACATACAAATAATTAATTTTATTTTTTTCTAAAAAATTGGGTAAAATTAAATGAAACATTCTTTTGACACACTGACAATATTTTTTTGACAAACTTATAATGAAATAATCTACTTTTTGATCTCACATACGAATCCCGACTATCAAGATTTCTTTAAACTCAAGGTTACTGAAATATCCAATATTTATAAAAGATACTATTAACTTTTACCTGTGGGATTCACTATCAGATTTTATTTACATACACTATTGAAAAGACTCTTGATATAATAATTAGACTTTATTCTGTCACAGGTTTATTTAGACTGATTTATTATAATTTTGTACAATTTAATATTTAATTAAACTAACGGTAATCTCGAATACACCGTGTGACATAAACACAATATATATCAACTTTCCTCCTTTTAAATGAGAATTACATTATTACATTTTTAACAAATATGTACAACATATTAATATAACTTAAACACTAATTAAGTACAATTATACTATAATTTAACAATGAACTATCTTAATAATTTGGGTCCCTAAATTTTCGATAATGGAACCTTTTCGGAATATTTTTTTCTCTTTCAGACCTTCGCAGAAACACTACGTCATTATCTTCTTCGTCGGATGTTTCAGTTAGTTTTCTTTTCCTATTTAAATTGCTTTCCTTTGAATTTTTAGTATCCTTTGGATCCGATATAAGCTTTTTCGAGAATATCTCACCAAAAGGATGATATGTATCAGCCAGTGTTGATTTTCGAATTTGGTTACAATGCACATGGCGTACTACGTTATTTACATTAATTAAATATATATATTTACTTATGCGTCTTAACACTCTTCCCGGAATCCATTTGAGATATTCTCGGAAATGATTTCTGTACATAATCTTTTCCCCTATGTTATAAAAAACTTCGTTCTCTAGCTTTTCTTTTTCATAAATATGAGTTGTGTTTTTACTTAAATCAAAGGTAATTTGCTGACTATCACAATATTTTAGTTTCTGTTGTTCGACATTTGCTTCAGCTACTTTAGGATTGACAGAATTTATTAACGTGCGAGGAGAATATTTGAATATCACATCAGATGGTGACTTTGACGTAACAGTTGATGGAGTATTATTGTAAGCCATGAGAAGTTTATTTAATTTTTGTTCAATAGTAATATTTCTAAATTTATTATCAAGTAAATATTTTTTTAAATAATTTTTGACAGTTTGAACAGCTCGTTCAGCCATCCCGTTTGACTGTGGGTGGTATGGAGGAGACTTTATAACCTTTATTTGATTGATTTCGCCAAAATCAATGAATGTGTGAATTAAAAGGCGGCCCATTATCACTACACATCTCTTTTGGTAGTCCAAAATAAACAAAAATTGACTGGAGCCTTTCAATTACTTCACCTGCATTAGATTTTTTTAACATTTTTACATCAATAAATTTAGAATAAGAATCCACTACAATAAGGAAGGTTTTACTTTCGAAGAAGAAAAGGTCGAGATGAATTCTTTCGAATGGATAAAAGGTTGGACCCCAAGAAGACGTTATAATTTCCGGTTTTGAGTTTTGAGTAGATGAACAAATAAAACAGGTTTTCACTTTATCTTCTATATCCTTATTCATTGTTCTCCACCAAAATAGACTACGCCCTACAAGTTTCATGCGGACAATCCCTTCATGATTTAAATGGATTTTTTCCAACACTTTTTGAATTAGTGCCTCAGGAATAACTAGTCTATTTCCATAAAAAAGACAATTTTCTTGTGTGGAAAGGTTATGTCTCAATTTAAAAAAATATTCATAGCATTTTTCTATTTTCAAAGGCCAACTTTGACTGACAAATTTATAAATTTCGGACAAAAGGACATCTTTTCTTAGACTATTTGACACCACTGTAACATCAATAGGGTATTCTTCTGACAAACTTACAACATTAATGGAATCGACTTCAATATTTGTTACATTTGGTAAAGGTAATCGTGACAACATATCCACATTTGCCATGTCCTTACCTGGACGATGCTTTAAATCGTAGTCATACATCGACAGAATGACTGCCCATCTTTGCAGTCTTGAAGCCGCCACTGTTGATGTTCCTTTCATTGGACTAAAAATTTCACGCAAGGCTTGTGAATCTGTATATAGAGTAAAATGATGGCCATATATATATTTGTTGAATTTCTTAACTGCAAAGATAACTGCCAATGCCTCCCGATGCAGTTGAGAATAATTCTTCTCAGCTGGAGATAAAGTACTCGATGCGAATACTACAGGTCTCTCTATTCCCTTGACAACGTGAGACAAAACTGCACCAACACCATATGGACTGGCATCTGCTGCCACAACAATGATTTTGTCTGGATCGAACAGTTCCAAAACGCTATTTTTGACCATTAAATTTTTACATTTCTCAAATGTTGCTTGATGTAAATCGTTCCAACTATATTTTACACCTTTTCCCAAAAGTTGGTAAAGGTCCTTTAATTCTGATGAAAGATTAGGAATAAACCTTCCATAGTAATTTAGTAGTCCTAGGAATGATTGCAATTCGGTAATGTTGGTAGGGGCGTGAGCGTTAACAATAGCTTCGACTTTTTCGGAATTGGGGCTTATACCAATTTCAGAAATTGTTTGGCCTAAAAAATTTACGGACTTTTCGAAAAACTTACATTTAGTAACATTTATTTTGACGTTATATTGATTTAGTCGCATCATTACTAGCTTTAAAACTGTTCGACACTCGCTTTCATCCTTAGCTCCAATTAAAATGTCGTCTAAATAGCACAATGTGTTTTTGACACCAGCAAGAATGCGATCCATCACCGATTGAAAAATCGAAGGAGCACTTTTAACACCAAAGGGTAGCCTTGTGTATTGAAATAAACCTTTCTGAGTGTTGATGGTTAAAAACGGTCGAGAAGTTTCAGACACCAAAAGTTGTTGGTACGCTCCAGACAAATCTATTACGCAAAAGACTTTTGAATTGGCTAGACTTGCAAACAAATCGTCCACTCTTGGTAAGGGGTAGTGCTCACTTTGAACAAACCTATTTATAGTGACCTTACAATCCATACACAAGCGGATTGTTTTATTTGGCTTAGGCACGATAACCACAGGCGATGCCCATTCACTATCTTTGACTGGTATAAGTACACCTTCTGTACAAAGCCGCTCAATTTCTGTATCAACAGCACCCCTAATGTGAAATGGCACTGTGTATGCCTTATGAAAAATAGGTTTTGTATCTTTTTGCATAACAATTTCGGCAAAAAACGTTTTAATCGTACCAGCAGAATCAGGTAAAACATTTGGATACTCCCGCTTAATTGTATCCATAAATTCTTCTGACTGAAAACAGTTCCCAACTTTGTAGTCATGGTTCAACTTTAACAGGTTTTCTCTCCATAATGGATATAGTTTGTCGAGCCAAACACGACCCATGAGTGGCCTCATAGGCTTTTGAGTCTCAATTACTAATAGCTCAAATAACTGAGGTAATTTTTCTTCATTACTGATATCAACTTTTACAAATATCCTCCCCAGCACGTTGATTCTATCACCTGTAACTGTAGAAAAGGTTGAACAAACATTCTCTAAACTTAGATTACTAAAATATTTACGATACTTATCTAAACTAACTATGGATGCACAAGCTCCTGAATCCACTTCCATCTCAATTGGTTGATGTTCAATAAAAATAGTTGTCAATAATGGCTTATCAATCCTATTTACAGATTTGACATCGTCTTCCTTTATTTGGTTTAGAAAGAGTTGATCCATCTCTTCCGACAATCCTTTTACAAAATTTTTTGAGCTTTGGTAGTTATCGTCGGGACTTTAGAATTCACTTCGTTTTGGATTTCGATTATTACAGTACTGCTCTGGACTCCTATACCGTTGACTTCGGACTGGACTTTGATATCGTTGGCTTTGATCTGGACTTCTGTATTGGCTCCTATTATTAATCGTAGTTGATGCTGATTGACAGGTTCTTGAGGTGTGTCCTATTTCATTACATCTAAAACATAACCAAGATTTAGCAGGACATGTATCAGAATTGTGGTTACGTCCACATCTAAAACAACGGTGATATCCGGTTTGATTATTACTATAACCTGTTATTCTGCTTGAGTATCTCGCACGACTTCTACTTGGTGGTTTATTTTGTATCATGACTGAATGTTGTGGTAACGGGTTTTCTTTTTCCGCCATTTCCCAAGAATTTGCAATTTCCAATGCTCGATCAAAAGTTAATTCTTTTTCTTTTAACAAGTGTGACCGTAGCTGACTATCACGCAATCCAAAAACAAAGCGATCTCGTAAAGCTTGGCTTAAAAAATCACCAAACTTACACGTTTGTGCCAGTGATTTTAGTTGGACAATATAATCACTAACACATTGACCTTGTCGTTGGTCTTCTTTGTGAAAACGATAACGTTCCGGTATTTCGTTTACATCCGGTGCAAAATGTTTTTTTAAAATTGTCACCAATTCATCATACGCTTTTTTTGATGGATCCTCTGGTAGCACTAGTTTCTTTAAAATTGAATAGGTTTCTGCACCAACATGTGTTAATAAAAAGGCGACTTTTTTCTTTTCATCTACTTCATTTAATATAAAGAACTGTTGCACGCGCTCCGTATATTCCATAAAATTTTCACCAATAATAAACGGTTCAACATGACCTATCATTTTATTATGCAATGAAAATATAATTTTACGTTTATTTTTTCTTTAATTAATTTTTTTTTGTTTGTAAAACAATGATGACCGTATCGAACAAAAATTCTTATAACAACTGTTGGTTATACTGATACTCGTAACGGTACTCGTTTTTTATAGTATTATTACACAACACTGATTTATAATATGATATAACTATAATTTTTACACCATTTACTCGTCGCCATATGAAATATCCAATATTTATAAAAGATACTATTAACTTTTACCTGTGGGATTCACTATCAGATTTTATTTACATACACTATTGAAAAGACTCTTGATATAATAATTAGACTTTATTCTGTCACAGGTTTATTTAGACTGATTTATTATAATTTTGTACAATTTAATATTTAATTAAACTAACGGTAATCTCGAATACACCGTGTGACATAAACACAATATATATCAGTTACTACTCATTATCACTTAAAACTACCGTTTTTAAGCAAAAAATATGAATATTTACTTGTTTTGACACTCTTGACGATTTTTTTGACACACTTTTGGTACAGTTATCGAACATATCATCCTGACGGCTATTTTAATTGAGTGTACCTGTTTCTAGAAATAAAAGTTTTTGAAATCCTTTCAGCGGTTTTCTAAATTTCGTAGGTGGTGACGGACGACCGACCAGCAGACAGATATACATTTTTTTTTTGCTGTTTTAAAATCGTTATGACCTGAAACGTTGAGAAATGCCCTAAAAAGTGGGGGGAGGAATTTCACTTTTGGCTCGAGAATGTAATACTTATGTCTTTCAGACCGAAGTAATTGAAAAAAATTGTATTCCCGAATAGTTTCGTTTAATAGCCAAAAAATTCAAGTTATACAATACAGCCACTATTATTGATCTCAATGAATTGGAGGTAGAATGTCGATCAGAATTGATAATCGCTGACAAATGTTATCTACAAATATATTGTAGGTGGTACGAAGTTCACCGAGTGGGGTCTTCTAGTAAAAATTTGTAATTTTAATTTAAATCAGTGCTAATCGGTGTACAATATTTTTAGTTAACCTGTTTTTTGCTAATACAATAAGATTTGCTGATTTACCCACACGTGAGCATGCAACATATAGTTGCCCATGGGAGAAACATGGATTTGCCAAGTCCAAACCACAAATGGACATTGTTTGTCCTTGAGACTTATTTATGGTCATGGCGAAAGCCAAACGAATAGGAAATTGAAGTCTTTTGAATGGTATTGGAGAATCTGATGGTATCAATGGAGAATCTGATGGTATCAACTTTTTATTATTATTTTTTAATATCAGCACAATGCTTTAAACTGTAGCTAGCTTCATTCTTTATTGATCATGAGAAAAAGTTAAGAAATTTTAAACTTTTTCATTGAGAAAAATATATTTCAAAAATACATTTTTTTTCCTCAAAATAAATTTTCATACAAACTTGGTAAAAGTAATTTCATTGTGCATGCACTGTAATGTTTTTGGGGCTTAAACTGTTTTTAAACGTTAAAGGCTCAAAATAGCTAAATCATTTTTATGCCTTTTTGGACAATTTATTAACCTTTCAAAAACGTCCATGAAATAATGACTGTCCATGAAATAATGATTTTAAGCGGCGTTTAAAAGTAATATTAGAAAAGAAGTAATAAATTATGTGCAATACCCTAACAAACTATTGTTTTAATACAGATTTAGTGACAATACAAATTAGTTATCATCATTATAGCATTTACTGTTTTTTGCCAAACCAAATTTGATATTTTCCACCTTCGTGATTTTGAATCTAAAATATAAATAAAAACCAAAAAAGCAAAAAAAAACGGAACGACGTGACTTGATTCGTACTCGAAACTTTTTGGTTGATAGCTCATGTTATTGGCCTTACGTTATCTAGACGTATTTACTACTAACCGTAATTTTGGGTATTCATATAGAAATCATTAAAATTAATAAACTTTAAAGTCGTGTTGTCAAAATTCTAATGAATTTTAATGTTTTTAAGACGTTCGGTATAGTAGATTTTTTCTGTATTATTTGCCGTGACTCATTTCTCAAAAATGCTGATGAAATTGAAATTTAGTCGTTTTTCGCAGAAATATTATTTTTTGTTTTGCTTTATCTTCTTCTACAAAAATTAAATTACGAAAAAACAAATATTACATGAATTTCAACACCACAATCTGGCAAAATTTATTCAAATGCGATAGCAGAGTAAATTGAAAGGTTTGAGTCAATTTGCAGATTCAATTTCAATTTCATCGATAGTGGGCCACGGCAATTATTATTTTAAATAAAATTATTATTTTTAAACAAATTTATTAGTACTTACACAATTTTAATTTATTCTTGTAAAAAACTTATTATTTTGAAGTTAAAAATAATAATAATTAAATGATACACAACACAATTCAAAAAAAAATAATTCACAAAATAGAAAGAGCTATTCGTTAAATTAAACTTCAAAACTGTATCATTATAACAAAACGTTGAAACCAACAGTTTTTTCGGGGCCTACGCTGATGATTTAAAAAGTCCATGATAAAGTTGTGTCACTTACATTAAATGTGTTTACGAAATACATTTAACATTCAATTCGCTATTAAAATATATTAAAACTTTTAATTTAGATAAAAACTATCCTATCGAGTACATATATATTAAGCGTAATATATAAAATATTATTCTTAAGTCGCTCAAACATGAAAATTGCCAAAATTTCCCATATAACTTGTATGAAAAATTTAACCTATTTTCGTATTTCTTTTACGGACAGAAGATAATAAAGTATTTTATATATTATGCTCAATATTGTCAGTAATTGTCAGTAATAGTTCATAAAGAAACTTAAATTATTTAATTGTAGTATAATGAGAAATTTCATAAATAATTTTTAAAATTATTCAAGTTGTGTTTTGAATGAAATCCCATATAAATTTTATTGAATTTATTCTCTTTTCCCCCTTTTGCAGCGCCAAAAGAAATTTAAATTATTTAATTGTAGCAAAATGAGAAATTTCATAGACAATTCAACTCTCTAAAAAAAGTTTCAATAAGGTCCAATCAAAACGCTTCATTTACTATTTTTTAGCAAATCAAAACGATTTGTTTCGATTATTTTTTTCTGGTAGGAAGGAACAGCGAATATTTTCGAATATTTTCCGCCTACTTAATATATTAATTTAAAACCAAAATGCACATACAAAATTATGTGAAAATGCAATTTGCAAATAGTAAAAATGTCTGTTTTCATTCATAAATGATTGCATGTTTATGTTTATTTTTCAAAAATAAATTACAAATTTATAACATTTATGCGCCTACTAAGATGAAATAATATTTAATTTTGTTTGACAACAAAGGAATATGTTGTATGAAATAATGTTACTATTTCTGTTCGTTAAATTGTCTGCTAAATACAACTCGTCATCAAATTATTAGTCGATTATTTTTCAACATTACCACTCATGCCATTTGAGGTCAAAAATTTCCCTCGTGCGCTACGCGCACTCGGGACCTCAAATGACATTCGTAATAATGATTATGAAAAATAATCGACTATTATTTGACGACTCGTTATATTATATATGATAATTTTTAAAATTATTCAAGTTGTATTTTGTATGAAATCCCATATAAATTTTATTGAATATCGTTTCTTTTCCCCCTTTTGCAGTGCCATTGCAGCAAACACCGGAACAAAATAATCGCTCAATAACATATTTGATAGTCTATATGGGCCCTACATGGATGATTAAAAAGTCGATAAAGCAGGTTTGACAGTAAATTAATTAATTTACGCCGCCATCTGAAAGTTTGCTTATGAACTATCCATATTTAACATTTAATTCGTAATTAAAAAATATTTAGGCGTTCAATCAAAATAAAAACTATCCTATCTCTCAAGTAGGACCATTATACACACACTGAACACAATTTTATTAAGATTGGTTACGTTGTTGCGGAGTTTATCGCGGACAAACATCGTGACATGTGATTTTTATATATAAGATATATATATATATATATATATATATATATATATATATATATATATATATATATATATATATATATATTTATATATATATATATATATATATATATATATATATATATATATATATATATATATATATATATATATATATATATATATATATATATATATATATATATATATATATATGTATATATATATATATATATATATATATATATATATATATATATATATATATATATATATATATATATATATATATATATATATATATATATATATATATATATATATAAATATATATTCATTTATAGAATTGAATTGCTTTCTTGTTAAAAAATAAAAATAGGAAAATTATAGTAAAAAGTAAATTAATACTTGTGTTGTAATTTAGCTGTTTATTTACAAATACTGTAAATATTTTTGGTGTATTGATAAAGTGAAACAAAAGAAACTACAATTTTTTCCGGATATAATAAAGCGGAATTGAAGTTGGTCATGTGGTTATTGATTTTCGAGTACTAATGAAAGGCAAGTACTGATTTTGAGTACTGATATTGAGTACTTTTATTTTCAAACTTAATTTGTTTTGTAACATCTAATGGGAAGAAAGGTTTTAAAATTTTTGTTGTGAATATAGGACATTTGTGCATCATTATTTATATTATTTTTGTGAATTCAACAATCATTTTGGCGCAATTATTGTTATAGTGATTCATTACTGTTATTCAAAGTCACTTGTACCTTTGGCAGATATAAATTTATAGTATATTGCATTTTTGATAGTATAACTTTTATTCAATAGTGGCAGGTACATTATGCGGTACATTATATTCATATTAAATTGCCTTATTGATGTTATTATTTACATTCAACAGTCGCCGAGACCAAAGGCGCAACGTTTGATTATTTAATTATATTAATTTATTCATTATTATTGGCTAAATTACTGAGCCATGTAGAGTAGTATTAACGGCCAATAATAGGGTGTGTAAAAAATTTGAATTTTTAAAATGAAGCAAACGTAGAAGAAGTGGTGTATCTGGTGGTTTTCGTTTCTCAAACTTGTGAGGTCACCAAAGTCCCTGTTGTTTGTTAATTTTAATCCGTCTTTTTGTCAAATTTTTGCGTGTAACGTTGCATTTGTGCTGGGCTGACGAGAGACGTTCTCGAATTCACAGAATGCGCTAGTCAGCAATTTCATTTCATGCATGCAAATTTCATGGCATGCAATTCCTTTAATGTTCCTGATAATGATTCCACTATCAAAAACGCACAGTTTTCATTGCAAACATTCATTGTTTTTTTTCATGTTCTTGTTTCAATGCATAGATAATTAAGCGGCAAATCAAAATAACAAGCGATTTTGCGAATTTTTCAAATTTGACACAGCAAATCTGCCAACAAATTGTGGCGATACCGCAACATTGACAACCCTTTAATAATCAAGTAATGTGGCACGTTTTAATCAATGATTAAAGACCACACATTTCTCTGCTATCGCCAGTGTAATGTGATATCTCACGCTAATTCATGTCAATAGCAGATTGGGACTCGATTACGCGGAGCTATTACACCCGCAGGTTAAAATATTTTTCCAATGTGGAAAAATAGAAGTAGCAAAATTTGGTTTATGAGCTTTTTTCAACAAAAACACAAGCTTTCGTTCATTTTTGGACAGTGGGTTGGTCCCACTTCAAACTAATAATACTTATGTAGAAAATAATATAACAGCTGGTAAATGAAAATCAATCTGTTTGTCAAATGTTTTATATATACGTAGTATACGAAAACCGTCATTTTCATGAAACATTTATATATCATTTTCATTATTACAATATAATACAATCCTCTCAAGCAGTAGAATATTCAACAAAAAAAAAGTTTTGTCAATTTGAACAAAAAAAGCACAAAACTGAATCACATAAAAGTAAAATGAAAACCTATTTACATTTTCTTCATAAAAAACTTAAAATTATTCGTGTATGTCAATATGTGTCATGCGTGTATTACAAGTTACTTTTTTACTGTTATATTATAAAAGTGAAAAATAGAGAAGAAGAAAACAAAACATAATTTCCATACATCAAAAGTATCACAAGTGTTAAACGAAGCATGTTAAATGCTCTAATATGTGTGCTCCGTACAATTTTTATGGATGAAAATTTGAATAAAAATTATGTGCTCTTATGTTATGGAAATTTTAAGATGACAATTTTCATTTTTTTTAACTTTTGTGTGTTATGTTATAATATTATTACTTCTGTGATAGAGTTTTTATGGATGAAAATAATGAAAGGGTTGTTTTGGTTATTAACCTACATTAAAAATTACACACAAGATTATTTTTGCCTATGTTAATTATATATATAAATCAAGAATAAACTATCTGTCTTTACTTTATTACAAAAGACACCAAAGCTATGATAAAATGACTTATGCTGTGAATTTCATCAATCGAATGAAAAACCAATCATTCTTTTTTTAACAAAAGGAAATACGAATTCGATTGTATTCATCTTCATCTTCATCAATTTCAATTTTCTTTAATTTTGAAAGGAAAATGTATTTAAATATAGTAGCAACAGCAATAAATATTAAATAAAAATGAAAAATTATGACAGATTTTGATTGATTAATTTTTATTTTTGGCTTTTTTTCAAACAAAATTGAATTAAAACCGTAAGGAACAGGCACCTGATCCATTTCAATTATTTCCAATGAAACAGGTTTAAGTAATTTATAATATCATTTTTTTAACTTTGTTAAAAAGATTTTGGTTGCAAAATAATACTTTTTTATTTTTTTAATTTAATTTAATATTTTGTTTTTAGTAGATCTCAAATATGCGAGAAGTAAAGTCAAAATAAAAACTATGGATTCTGTTGCCCAAGAAATCCATTGATCTCAGATTTATTTCACAAAATTTTAAAAACTATACAATTTTATGTATTTGATTTGCCTTGTTTCGTGATGCAATTCCCCGTTTCTTTGAGGAATTCTGAGAACTTCATACAACATCTGGGTATGCTCATATATATCGAAGATTCTTGACAAGGATTTAGTTCCATGAACTATAATAGTCTGACACAATTTTCGTACACATTTAAAATTTTGTTTAAATAAACTACATATATTACAACTATCAATTCTTTTGATTTATTATAACTAAAATTAATATTATACTATTTATAATATCCTTAATATTATAATATTATAAAAGTACTTAAACAATTTACATTAACTTTTTTGTTAAATTTATCAAGTTTTTGTAGCATTTAAAAATATCGTAGTGCAATAAACATTATTCCGCCATATATAAATGTGTAGAAAGTGTGATGTACATGTCAAAACGTGAACATGTTAAAAAAATATCAGTGAACCTACAAAACTATAAAGATATGAATAGTTCGCCACAGCACTCCCACTAGTGCCATCGAATATGGGACAATATGCACTGAAATAATGAGCGAAAGTTACAGTAGCTTTCCCGGGTTGTATGATTGTCTTTGCTGGATTAAAAATAAGCTGTTTTGAGGTGGAGTTTAATCTGATCACTTTATTTGACTTAGAATCCGCGCTTGCTTTTGTTTACATAGAATGGGTAGTTATAGTTGTATTTAAAGGACTTTGATGGGAGCTACTCGAAGACGTCAATGTTTTGTTTAAGCGAATGTGGCGATAAATAAATAAATAAATAAATAAAATAAATAAAAAAAATAAAGATTATTGATTAGATTAGATGCATTTTCGTATTTTTTCCTAAATCAAGGTGTTTTTCTGTCCATGGAGTCTTGAATGTGTTTTACTTTGCAATCAATGACAAAATTTTTATCGCCACAGTTGATGAAGGAATATAGAAACCGTCATATGGATGAATAGGGTCTTCGCTTGTACTAACTATGTGTACTGACTACGACTTCGCGTACTGACTACGTAAGAACTTAGCGAGATTTTTTGCTCTGATTTTGAAATTTTAACATAAAAATGTATAGTACAGGTCCTCTGTAGATATGGTTCTCTATAGTATGGAGGTAAAATCCACGATAGCTTGTTGGAGTACAATTTGCATCACTTATAAAATTATTAGAGTTATAAAGAAACTAAATTCATGATTAAAAATTTTCTTCTATATGGTGAATTTTTTAGTTTTGATGTTCTGTAGTGTAGAACTGCATTACTAATAAAATCATTAAAATTTTAAAGGTGCTAATCATTAAAATCTTAAATGAAACAAAAATTATTTTTAAGCAAAAAAATCTTTAGAAAGCTGAGGGAAAGCTACCCAAAGGAGATTGAGTCTGCCGAGTGTATGTTACATTTTGGCAAGCCAGGCAATTATATGCCAGTTGTTCAACATCATTTTCAATTTGTATCCAAATGACTATCATCCAGTAGTTTGATAGACTTGTAGACTCCTCGATGGTATAAATGTGAAGCCTTTTAAAAACAGTTTGGCAAAATTGTTTTGTGATGAAAAGGCAATTGTTAACAGTCATAAGATGACTGATAAATGCATGAATTGACTAGGACTATGTTTTGGGTACTTTTCACAGCACTGTAACCGAGGACTTGATAAGGTGTGGCGAACATTTAAATTTAAAATTTTCAATGTTTAGTGGGCGATGTTTTGTCGTTTAAAAATTTAGGAAAAACAACTCTCTCGCTTAACACAATCTCTCCTAACACATTAGTTTTTAACTCTCTCCTAACACAATTTCTCCTAACCTTCATATGATCTAACATCGACAGCTAATAGCTTACTTTAGGTCACATTTGAAGATGGTTCGACTCAATTTTCGCCACTATTTTTCAGTCGCACAAAATAAACACTGTCTTGTACAGTCAACTGTCCACTCACTTTTTCGGACACCTTCATACTTCCCTTTTTCGCTACAATACTCGAGCATTAAAAAAGCTCTTCCCTTCTCCTCTTTCCAACTCTTACTAGCTAGTTTTCTTTGCATCTTCTTTCATCATTCCACCTTTGATGCCCTAGTGCCATGGGGGGAGTGTTGTGGCAAACATTTAAATTAAAATTTTAAATATTTACTAGGTGATGTTTTATCGTTTAAAAATTTAGGAAAAACAAATTACTTTTTAGACTTCTTGTTTTATGTATGTTAAAGAGTTTGCGTAAATTACAAGCTAAATTTGATTAAAAATATATTGATTAGAATTTGCTAGTAAAGTATATAGAAGAAGTTGAAGAATTTGCGAGAATTACAAGTTAAAAGGGTACTGTAATAAAACTTAAACGGAAGGCTTATGCTCCGTGAAGTGGGTGAAGATTTTACGTCCAGACAGGTAAAAGCAGAGCAAAATATTCAAACAACTTAATAGCAGAGAAAACAACAAGTTTAGCTGAACAGAGAAGCAACTGGGTGGTGTGAAATTGTCCTTAATTTTTATTTTTGGAGAACAGCACCAGTTTACTTAGTTAGAAATGTTGATCAGATTTCACGTTTGGTAGAGTTTGATTGACGGACAAGAGTCGTCGTCCCATTAATAGTGCCATTGCCTAGACTTTAAATGGCCTATTTGAACAATTGAATAATACGTATGAACAATATCGACAGTCGATCGATAGAAAATATCGATAGAAAAGACTGCATTTGTAGAATTTTTATAAAAGTTCTACAGATGAGGAATAAGATATTTTTCAGAAGTGTGGTGACATTTTTAAGAGAACCGAAGCCGCCGTTAGAAAGGTAAACTATAATAATTTATTCGATAAAGAAAAAAGCTTTGAAGAACCCTTGGCACAAGAGTTTATTATTTAAACGTGCTTAAACGAACCCATTCACAAAAATTTTGGGCTATAGGCTGGCTGCCTATTGCAGTAATACAAATTATAAACTATGTACACTGGCCTTACATTATTTTAGACTTATTACAAGAACGATCTTGGGAAGGGTATTTAGACTACGTTTTAAAAATAAAAATACGTACTATGCCTTAGAAGAGCAGGAGATATCTCACCTACGTAGTCCATACACTATATATATTAACATTACACACTTAAAACACACTCTTTGCTGTGGCGGTGATAAATACAAAGACGAGTTGGGAGTTCGCATCGTCACCTGAATTAACATTCGACTTCTATTCGATTAATATGCGAATGGACGATATAAATTGCCGTACTCAAGAACTTTAGAATGATCGTCGTATTCATGCACATATTTTAGACAACGCAGTTGATATTAAATACCTGCTTTTCCCAGATCTCATGATCCCTGGATCCCACATGGAGGCATCAGTTTTATTGTTTTGTAAATGTTTTTTATTTTTGATCCACGGGTGTAACAACCCCGCGTACTCTAGCCCCTGTTATAGACATACGAGTTAAAGTGAGGTATCACTTACCACTGACAATAGCAGTGACCCAAGCAGGGTTTGCCGGACTTTGCAATACGGCCAAGC
Source organism: Diogma glabrata (assembly GCA_963693315.1). Taxonomy (NCBI): domain Eukaryota; kingdom Metazoa; phylum Arthropoda; class Insecta; order Diptera; family Cylindrotomidae; genus Diogma; species Diogma glabrata. The sequence continues at coordinate 167,899,910 of OY856186.1, forward strand.
ACTGGCACATTAATGGTTAACAGTACTTTGTTATTGTTATTGAGCTATTACTGCGACCATGAACCGGCCGATCTAATGTTTAGAGAAAATAGCCAGTACACTTTACATTATATTTTTAATCAATGGTCTGTTAATGTTTATAACATTAATTGGCTATTGTACTGCAGCCTTGAATATGCCGATCTATGTCATTTTTTTTAAATTTCACTAGAGTATTATCCGTTTTAGAAAAATATAGTACGAAAAATTTCACATAGTTTAGTTATCGCTACTCGGCTGAAAGACTTTGATAATATTGGAAAGGTTGATATATGTTTTAAATTTTTCTTCATTTCTATTTTATTTTAACTATTTTGTAAATACTTTTGTATATACTCGCTAACGTTGTACTTGCTCAACTTATCCTGTCTGCTTAATCTATCATCGGTGACTATCGATAGAGTTTTTGTCCCAACCGTTCAATCACTGATCAATATTTTACCTTAAGGATGATTCTGAAAAAATTTGGAAGTATAACATCCTCAATCAGGGCTGAGTTAATTTCAACCAAACATATTATATTGTTCTCCACAACATCCTTTGGTCCACGGTCATATTTCTTGGTATTCTGAAAACCTTGTTCCGCAAATGAAAGATACGTTTCTGACCCTTCTTATACAAAATCAGGTGTTTGACAAGGTGATGCATTCGCGTGCATACTATTTAATATGGGCTTGAGTACGCGGTAAGAAAAAGCTGAATCGAAACAAAAAACTGCATTTTTAACAAATCTAGTCGGATTCTTGGCTAAGCAGAGACTTTTCTCAGACGTACACCACACGATATCAAGGATAGTCCCTCATAGCTGGAAAGAAAAGTTAAGAGACTTGGATTTTGCTTCAACACTAGCAAAACTAAACTTTTAACAACATATCGTAGAACACTTTAGGAACCTTTGGTTTGTTTTAACATCGTCAAATGACATGCAGTCAGATACCAAAGCACCGTGCCACTGCCGTTAACAGAGTTTTCTGCGTACACGCAAAACTTTTGCTATCAAAACATCTTTTTAGTACGTGAAAACTCACAACTTATAAATCATAATTTCGACCTGTGCTAATCTTTAGATATGACTGCCAACAGTTGAAAAGAAAGTCCTCGTTTATGGTATGGTACATTATTTCGCACAGTTGCTGAAAATCAGCATAGAATCCGGATAAATCATTTCATATTTCAACTCCTCATTAAATCACTTAAGCTGCGATGTATGTACGTATTATAAAGAATGATAAAAAAGTTTCCGAACCACAAGCAGTTTGTCCGAGAGGAATATCCTCGCAACACTGAAATGGCTTTCATGATATAGGATGACGAAACTGGAGTCAAATAGTCATGGAATAAAATAAATGGAAGATGCCTGCACAGACGGAAAATCAGTCTATTGGATGTAAAGGTAAGAGATAGAGAGAAAACAACATTTAGTATCTGTGCATTATGTGCCTTCAGTTCTTTAAACTGTTCAGTATATGCTATTTAAGGAACTAGAATTAGAAACTGTCGCAAAAATAACAGAAACCAGCGAGAGAAGCAGGTAGAAATAAAAGTTGATCATTTCAGTCAATGCCGCTTTACACTGGTCGGTGGCTTTTGGTTTTAGCAGATTTAGTGTAATCGGTAAGGTAAAGATTTTGGTTTTTCTAGTATAAGAAGCAACAGTAGCTGTCTTAATTTGAACAAGCGTTTTCATAATATATTATTACAAATTTATTTCTGGCATACAACAACAACTTACTTTCTAATATCCTAATCATTTTCCATTTTAGAGGCTAATGGAATCCAAACAAAGTAAAGAAGTTCAAAATAAAATAATAAAAAGAAAACTTTTTTCATCGTTTAGGTACATCAAACTATAATAAAAAAAGAAATTTTATTAATTTCTTAGTGTTAAAACTTAGAAAAACAAACAGAATAAAATAAGACAAGAAAAAAATAATAAAGGAAGAAAATTGTAATCAAAATCATACCTGAAAGTTTTAGTTTAGTTTATTTTGTACGTCCCCAAATGATTTAAAAAGATGAGAAAACGTAAAGACAAATTTATGTAATTCAAAGTTTTCTTCGTTTTTATTAGGTCTCAAGAGATTTTCCGACACTGTCCAATTATTTTTGTTATGTCTCCAATAAAATAAAGTAACAAAAAGTAGAACTCTGAACATTTTTGGGGACTAAATTGATGGTTTGGTTTATTTGATTGGTGAAATAAAATTGTGACAGTATTATTTTTTTCATCCTATTATGTGTTAAATTGTTTTAAAAAGTTTCTCGCAAGTCATTCGTCAAAAAATCACGGCACGTGTCTCACAGATTTTTATAAAAAATAAAATTTATCCAATCCAAACAAATATTTTAACAAAACAATTTCATTAACTTCATAAAATTTTTAATAAACAACAATTCCGAAGGAAACAACAAACAAATTATGAACGCTTTTGTCAAAACACAACTGAAAAATTAATTTCGATTTTCCAAGAAAACAAATGTAGAAACATTTTTGAGCTCTTCCACAAAATTGGTTTTCTAAAATTTTGCTGTTCAATTATCCTTAACGGAATTTGCGTTGCTATTTTGTTATGCTATTGACAGATACTACTGTACAGCAAAGAACGGAGAATATGTGAGGGAAATCATTCAAATCGTAATGAGATTATTTTGATTTTCCAATTGTTTTTTTCTTCTGAACAATTTCTGAAGATTTTTATATTTTCTCAAGTTTTTTGTTGTTTTCTATTATTTAGTTGTTCCAGTTTTCAGTTTAAAAATAAATTTTTAATGGCTAAAGTTGTTTGGAATTGTTTTCTTTTTTAAATAACCAATTTATCGAAAGAATTCATATGAACTTGGGTTTATTTGGAGAATTGTGTTATTGCTTAAGATTGTATTTTATAGTTAATCGTATTGCTCTATAGTTATGTGAATTTCCTAAAAACTTTTAAAATAGAAGTTAGTCAAAAAGACTCGACATTGCTCTTTTTATAATATTTTACACTCCTTCATTTTAACATCAACGATGTAACAGATATCGCCCACTTTAACTATCCGTCAATTTGCTATCCTCAACATAAACGTCAAAATTGTGGGTGCCTTTCTTTCACTCTACACTTTTATCGTTTAGGTACCCAAATAGCTCCGAATAGGGATTCTCAATTTAAATCTGCTTTTCGGATCATAACACATCTTAATAAATTCACATGAGCTATATTCTGTGTGTTTCATAATACATTTTAAAACAAACAAAAAATAAAATTGCATCTCGATAAAAACAACTTATAGAATAGGGGCAAATTATTCAATATGAGCTCTAATATAAATAATCCCGAATGAATCTTACAACCTGCAGATTTGGTCAACTTTACTATAGCCCATTCAAACGTCATTAAACTAAGGTTATATAACTACACCAGCACTTCACTATTTTATATTTGCCTCGCTTTTGCTTTTGACCTTAGATAACCCTTTTCCATAAATTTAATTCATTTCCACTTCTTCACATTAATTTTACAGAAAAGAAAATTATCTCTATAAGTTAATTTTTTATTTCTTCTCTCAATGTTCTAATAAATAAAGAATAACATAAAAAAGGTCAAATACCATATATATAACATAGTTAAATTTTTTTTATGAAGAAATTAAAATTGTATATCCATGCAACGTTTACTACACAATTACTTCGGTTTTGCTTCAGCTCAGAACCATACAAAAAAGGTGTGACATTAAAGCTATTCCCATGGTGAATGTTGTATATTGTCATCTTGTTTTATGGATAATAGCAAAACTTAGAACAATAATTTTAAAAACTTTCCACAGAAATTTAATTGGACACCCTTTTTCTTAAATTAATCATTTACGAAAGAAAATGCCACTTGGAAAATATGTTTAATTACTTTTCCCTAAAATTTTCTTATATCAAAAGTTAATTTTATTTGAATAACAGATTTCCATAGAGACAAATTTCTCAAAGTGTTGCTTTTGTGTATTAATTTAGGTTTTCACTAGAAAATATCTTAATGGAAAATTTTATTTAGACGAAAAAAATAAGTTTATGGGTTTTAATTAAATGATTATGTTGTTAATTAATTGGTGTTGGTCTATGATTTCATATTCAAAATAATTAAACAAAACTTACAGAGCTATTTATTCTTAGTGGCGTAGTGATAATTATTTGGGTAACACTACTATTTATTTGTGCTGCAAAATATGGTGCCACTACTGTTTGCACACCACCAAAATGTCGTGGAATTATTGCTGTGCTAAATAGTATAATTGTTGGGCTTAATTGTAGTGCTGTATTTGTATTCACGCATTAATTTTTATATATGTTGTGTATTTAATTATTTTATTAATAGATATATTTAATTATTTACGTGTATGCACCACCTTCCAAACGTTAAATAAAAAGTCTTTTACAAAAAGGAAATATTTTTAATATTTTTAAATAAACCACTATTTTATTGACAGGTTGTTCACATATTTGTTTTCAACGTTTATTTATATCCAATTTTAATACTTATTTATTAAATTTATTGTATTGACACAATGCACTTTATTTATGTACAATACGGTTTTTGATCACTTAGTTAACGTTAGTTTCAATTACTGGAATTAAGGTTGACGGCTAATGGTCATGAAGAAACAGATTGCTGATCGTTTGGGATTTAACTGTTTACGGTTTTAAATTAACTGTTTACGGTTCTGTATTGAAACTTTTAAAAACTTGATTATACACGATTGATTTTACCCAGGAACGGTTGTGTATCGACTTAACTATGGTAACGGTTGTGTGAGTACTTCACTTCGTAATGCTTGAAGACTGACTGACTTTTTAAAAAACTAATTCAAAAACTCATCAGTTTGAAATTCTGGAAGGGCAATTGTTTTTACAGCGCGTATTTCAATAAACCAATTACCTTGAGAATTTTCATTGGTTAATTTCCAGACGCGACATGAAAACAGGAAACTTGTATTCATTTACATGGCTTCGGCTTAAAACAATTATTTTCATTATAACTGAATTTGGCCGAATTGTTCTTTAATCAAATGCAATAATTGTTGTTTTTATTGTATTAGTTAAAGTGCATTTACCATGAGTTTTATATTTCAGAATACAAATTAACTCATATTTTGAAATAAAAGGTGAACATAGGATTCCGAATTTATGGATTTATGCTATGAGAAAACAACTGCAAGATATAACTTTTCGCAACTATTTGTCATCGCATAAATCTATATCACTATAGTGGAACTTGAAAATATGGTTATTGCATTGTCGTTCGAAGATAGAATGAATAAAATAGAATAATTATGAACTGTGATCATATTTAACTAGTGTTCAAACTAGGGTTGCCACGTGTCCTACTTTCGGTAGGACAGTCCTACTTTGGAGCAAGAATGGCCTACGTCCTACTTTACTATAAAAATGTCCTACAGTTTGCCTAAAAACTGTAATACAATATCTTACACTAAAAAAAATAGATTTTTTTCCCAACCTATTTCTCTTAAAAAACGCGTTAGCAAAATAAGTAATCGTGATTGCACCTTTACTTATATTAAATTTGTAACCGATTATTTTATTTTATGTCGAAAGGTTATAGTAACAATTAAGCAAACAATTTGCATCGCTGTGACATATGTGAATATCTATGCTTTATTGCACGATTTATTCAGGTGGTAAACCACCATTATTTAAATAATTTTGAATTACATCTACCGTAAAACCTCTGTTTTTTTTAAATAACTTTTGTTGCAAATTAGCTGTTCTTAGTATTATTAATAAAATAAAATGACTGAACTGAATTTTATTATAAAGTAAAACATTTGGCTACAGAAAGCTAACGATTTTGAAGGAAAATGTAAATATACAAAACAGAACTATTAATGAGTAACTGGCTTACAACATAAGTTTTTTGATTTTAATGGGAGTGCCAATGCATCAGCAGACGGTATGTTCAGCTGTTTTCTGAGTCCTTAAAAAGATTTTTCGAGTGTTACCTCATTGGAGGCTGATAACATAAATGCGAATTTGTATGTCATTATTCATTATAAATAAATCAATTAGCATTACAGAAATACTGTCCATACATTCATACTTACATAAAACCGAAACCAAATTTTAAAAAAAATGTATTTTATAACTGAAAAATAAAGTGGCACAAATCCAACGAGTTTTTTAGTTTTAAGACCGTAGGCGGAGTGTGTCTTACTTTGAAACTTTTTAAACGTGGCAACCCTAGTCCAAACATTGGCGTCTGTAACATGCAAACGAACTATGTATCAGCTTTTTACTGTACTTTTTTCACTTTTACACTTTAGCGTGTTGATAACAATTGATATTGTTTTCAAATCAATTGTAGAAATCAATATATTAAAATGATATAATATAATAATGAATAAAGGTAGGTAGGCACTAAGTTCTGGCTATGAAACAACTTATTAATCCTTGCTGTTAGTTGTTACTATTTTATGTGATACCTCTTCTGGTAATCCACAAGTCATGACCATTTATTCCAAAGCGATTTCGTCTATCTATTTTCGATAATTTCCATCCTTACTGAAGTCATTTGGCCATCCATTAAAAAGGATGTTTGACAAATGGCACAGCCTGGCTTGCCAAAAAGCTCTCACCACACACAAAATCCTTTAGGTAATTATCCCTCCCCTTCTCAGAGATTTTCTGAAATCCATATGGATATTATTAGTCCACTTCATACCTCTGAGGACAAACGCTTTTGTGTCACAATTATTGACTGATATACTCGATGGCCTGAAGCCATACCTATCTCGGTTATCACAGCTGCAACAGTAGCATCAGCTCTCTACTCCAGTTGAATTTTTCGCTTTGGAGTACCTTCAGTAATCATCACTGATCAGGACTCCAAACTCGAATTCAATCTCTTCAGCGAGTTGTCAAAACTTATCGGTTTTGAACGTAAACGCACTACAAGTTACAATCCGAAATGCAACAGACTAATCAAACGTTGGAACTGAACTCTAAAATCATCTGTGATAATGGCCTACGACCGAACGTACTGGACACGAATATTACCGCCAACATTATTAGGTTTACGAACCACTTGCCGTGAAGATTTCCAATCTTTATCGGCTGGGCTCGTTTACGGTACCAACATAAATCACCCCGGAGAATTTTTCAGCCAAAATTCTATCTCCACTCCTCAATCTGATTTCGTTTACCAATTCAAACAAAATTTTGATCACCTTCGTCCACCCATTGCGTCAAGACACAATTCACTAAAGTTTTCGTCTTCAAAAATCTCCAGTCTTGTTCGCATGTTTTCTTACGTACGGACTTAGTACGTGAAGCACTACAACCGCCATACGAAGGTCCTTTTCACGTCATCAGCCGCGATGGTAAAAACTTTGTCATTGACCATAAAAGTCAACACGTTTGAGTTTCAATTGACAGATTAAAACCTTGCTTTAGGGAACAATCTGGAGATGATTTAACTCAAAACTCACCTACTTCGCGTGCATATCCCAGTCGCGCAGACTAAACTTCGTCTTCTAAAGTTGTTCATTCTACTCCTTCGGACACCTTCCAGTCTTACCCTTCTACCTCTACAGAAACAAGGCAACGCGACACTAAGGCAACTGTATCATCTAAAAGGGTAAGATTTAATCCCATTCCTCAACAACAGATATTCCATCCTGCATCTACAATTACGCGAGCAGGCAGAACCACTCGTACCCCTACACGCTTCCTTCGTGCTGGAGCACAATAATTTCTATTTCGTCTAATCTTCGACGAAACTAAGAAGAGGGTGATATGTGGCAATAACTACACTACATGTTCTACGATTTGATAGCTTCCAATTACATTATGTATAATAATTCCAACAAACAGAAACTTCTTCACGCACCGCATACGTTATACATTAAAAGTGATCGATTGTTGTGAATCAGCCATACAAATATATGGAAAGGTTGGTGGTAGGGATATTAAACAAATTAAACATCGATCTATGGAATTGGACATCGGATCTATGGCATGGACACACGATACATTTAATAGATGTTTACCTTTAATGGATGTTTACATCGAATCTATCGATGATTTTTTAAAGAATTTTTCTATTCGATGTATCGATGTTTTTTATAAAAACATCGAATCAATGAAAAAACTAAACCTGGAATCTGTGAGTAGTTTTTTGATTGTTATTAATTTTTATTCTCTTCCATTTAATTATATCAGCTTTATTTGTATGTTTTTTCGATAATAATAGTATGTATTATTGTACTGTTTTCTAACCTATAGTCTAATGAACTTAACCTATTGTCTAATGAAAATTTTCTTGTAAAAAATTATCATTATTCAATTGGTATGATTTCAATTGGTCAAATTGTTTTGATTTTATTAAAATTATTTTCAAATTATAATCACAATAGCTTTGATAAGTTCGGTTCAAAAATCAAATTTTAAGTTAAATTCTCTTATTTCGTTTAGTTGAACTTGGTTGATTGTATGAGATGGGCGTTTTTTATCATCAGGGTTTTTTTTATAAGATATTAGATTTATCAATTAAAACAGTAAAGATTTATTGTTTTAATTGAAGAAAACGTTTTTATTTTTAATAATACACAATTATTTGTCAAAGAATAAAGTATTGTAATCGATTCGTGTTTAATGAATTTTATTCTCTCGCAAATTAAAATTCTTGCTCGTGCCTCGTTCAAATTATAAACTTTTGCTTGAATAAACTATTTCATTATACACTCATTGATTAAATTACTATTAATATACTTAATTTTTACATATTTAGGGTTTCGTTTTTTATACGAAACACTATTGGTGAGAGTTAAACGAGTTTTCTCATTATATCGACTATCTCGTAAACTATAAATGCTATGAATTTGAAATTTAAGGTGCGTATAAAACTAATCTGTTCACATGAAATGACGGATACAGATAAAACTAAAGTGGTTTTCGTTGTGTTTACAGGGGTACGATGTGACACTTTGAGAAAATACATTTTTTTATAGATTCAAGTCATGCAAGGGTTTCATTTCAGTATTCCTTAAAAGTTTATTTTAGAATTTTACACCTCACCATTTTTTGTATAATTTTAAATAATTACGTTTTTTTCGTGTTTTCTTACCTCGATTAGCTCCGAACCTAACTAAAATTTTCAATTGTATTTGGAATGATAGAATAATTAGTTAGTTTTTGGTAAAAAATATATAAAAGTGTCATATACTCATAATTAGATTTATTAAGGGGGTGGAAATGAGAAGGGGTAAAAACACTATTTAAAAGGTGGTCAAGTGGAGAGTCATTTGAAAGAACACCTAATTTAGAAAACAAATCAATTTTTTTTAGAATTTTAGAATAGACCGTCCCCCCCATACGTTTCGACACTGATTGACAGAAAAATTTGAGAAAAACAGAGTTAGGAAATTTGGTAAATTTTGTACGAAGTCTCAAATAATTATATTTCTGTGTACTTAGGGGACCGTTGTAGAGAAGGTAAAAAAAAACTTTTTTTGAGTGGGGGTCATTTGAAAGAACACCTTATTTGGAATTCATTGCAATTTTTTTTAGAATTTTGCGGTGTTCAGTTTTTGAGTTATTGTCAAAAAAGTGCAAAATTCAGACCGTTCCCCCCCCCCATACGTTTCGACGCTGATTGACAGAAAAATTTGTAAAATTTCACAGAGCTAGGAAATTCGGAAAATTTTGTATGAAAACTATAGTGAAGTTTCTAATAATTATATTTCTGTGTGTTTAGGGGACCGGTGTCGGTTTAGGGGAGAAAGTAAAATAAAAAACATTTTTGACCCAAGCGAGTAGGGTGTCATTCGAAAAAACACCTAATTTAAAATTCATTGCAATTTTTTTAGAATTTTTCGGTGCCCAGTTTTTGAGTTATTGTCGAAAAAGTGTAAAATTCAGACCGTTCCCCCCATACGTTTCGACACTTATTGACAGAAAAATTTGTAAAAATTTATAGAGTTAGGCTATTTGGTAAATTTTGTATGAAAAGTATAACGAAGTCTCAAATAATTATATTTCTATGTGTTTAGGGGACGGGGGTAGAGAGGGTAAAAAAACCTTTTTTGACCCAAGCGAGTGGGGTGTCATTTGAAAGAACACTTAATTTAAAAATTATTGCAATTTTTTTTAGAGATTTTAGGTGCACAGTTTTTGAGTTATGGACACGAAAGTGCGAAATTCAGATCGTTCCGCCTACGTTTCGACGATTATTGACAGAAAAATTTGAAAAATTCACAGAGTGGGGAGGATTGGTAAATTTTGAATGAAAATCATAGCGAAGACTCAAATAACTATATTTATGTATGTTAAGGGGATGGGTGTGAGGTGAGTAAAAAAGAACATTTTTGACCCAAATGAGTGGGGTGTCATATGTAGGAGTACATAATTTAAGAAACATTACAATTTTTTTTAGAATTTTGCAATGCATAGTTTTTTTTGTTATTGGAAAAAAAATATTTTTAGTATGTAGCCTCTCCACCCCCCCTAATTTCAACACTTGACTGACAGAAAAAATAATCAAATTTAATCCATTTACAAGCTGATGTAATTGAATCTTTCTTAAGTTACCAAAAACATCTATGGATAAGATTTAACCTGAATTAACATTTTTTTTGCCATTTTTGATCAATGTAGATTTGATTGTAATTTACTATTGACATTTACAATTTAACATTTATTTTGTTATGCGTCTATGGTCTGGAAATATAAAGACATTACAACACTACTTTTTGTCAATAATTTTTGATATTGTGTTCTTTTATATTCACGGAACCCTTGACGAGCGAATTTTATTCGCACTTGTTTGACTTTTTCTTTTTCAAATTGTATGATATCGAAAAATTAGTTGGTTGTGTTGTGGCTGGCAATGCAACATCTATGATTAAGGCCGTAGATCTGAATTTTAATAATAAACATATACCATGTTTTGCGCACTCTTAATTTAGTTTGGCAAAATGCAGTACAACAGTGTTCAGGTTTACGAAACTAATTACTAGGGTCAAAGGCATTGATTCATGTTTCAACTAAATTCATATATCAAGCAATAAATTAAGAAAACATCGGCTAAAGAATCAAAATTAATTCAAGAAGTTCCGAGAAGAAGGAACAGTACTTAATTTATGATTGAGAGGTTTTTATAGTAACGCGTTGTTGCCAATGATAAAATAATCCACCATTAAATGGCACCACCGATGGTCAATGTGCCAGAACTGTCAATTATTTTTTCTGTATAACAAGTCTTACGACCGTTAAAAGCTGCTACCAAAGAAGTGTCTTGTGGCTATTGCTCTGGCAGCAAGGTGATTCCATTAGTTCATTGCTTAGTTTAAAAGATTCTACTCCTTCTACTGTAGAAGACTCGTTCGACAAAGCATTGAAGTCGTTTGTACTTAATAAAATTAAAAACGAATGGGGGCTGTAGAAAAAGTAAATCCACTAGCTATAGTTACTGTATTGGATCCGAGGTGTAAAAAACTGCACTTCAGGGACTCAAGTGCTTGGTCTACTGCAGTCACAAAAATTTAAGACTTTGTGAACAAATACTACCCAAAATATCCAACATGCACTTTTTATTCCGAAGACTTCCAGTTTGACGGTACGTCTTCAGAGCTTCGGATCTAGGACTATTTCTTCGGATTTTTAAGACAAATTTTAATAACATGGAGTAATCAAAATTATAAAATTTTTTTTTTTTTTACAAAAACGCTAACGCATCGATAATTCATTGTTCACTGAGAAATTAAAATGTATGTATTTAATAAGAATTGGTGTCGGGATGTGAACAATTATTTTGACAGGTGTATGTAATCAACAAGTTTCGGCAAGTGTACAAACATATATCGACGTTTTTGGTAATCAACAGTCTAAATAAGCATACGAATGCACAGCACACATGTGGTCTGTCTGCCGGCCGTTTTATTAAAATGTTTAAGAAAAAACTAAAAACAAAATAGCACTTTAGTCTTCATCAAACACTTAATACTGTACAATCTTGCAAATTGGTGGAACAGGACCGATTTAAAAAAATTCTTTTTCCCGAATTCCTTTGACCTTCAAGAACATTCAACAGCACTAACTCCTGCATTTACTCGACAATGAGAAAATCAGAGTAGTTATGGGGGAAACCAAAGCACCCGAAATAGTACAGTGATAAAAAATTATGAAAATTAAAAACTTAACCTCGGAAACTGCTGATTACGAATCCGAGATCCAAAAACAAGTGAGGGTGGTTCGAACCACTCAAAAACCCCTAGAAGTAGCAGTGATTCAAAAAATTAATATTTCGCATGGCAAATCGTCTGACATGGGCTTTCGGGGTCGATGATTACGAATCCGAGGTGCAATTAACAATATTTAAACACCCAATGCGATGTGCGATAAAATTCCAATAAAAATTTCACTTTTTCCGTTTGCCTATCGCAAGTTGATTGAGTAAGTTGAAGAATTTCCCTTTCAAAAGTTTTATAAGGTGTATAAAACTCGGATGTTAAATAATTGCGGAAAAAAATATTTTTTTTTTACTACTTACATGAGAAATTTCAATTATTTACTCAAAAACCCAAGACAAAAGTTATTTTTCTCAGCTAAGGTTACTAATAATTATTCCCCACACCTAATAATAAGTATTTTAGCACCTTAGTAAATAATGAAAATATAATTTTTGTTCGTTTGTTACTGAGTTCATCTTTGAATTTTTTTAGTTTCTTCCTAAAATAATAATAATATATTAAAAAATAATAAGCGTTTTGATTTTATTTTAATAATAATAAATAATGAATGAATGCAAAAATTTCTTTGCAACTATAGTTTAGTTTATTTGAAATTTTAATTGGTGTTAAACAGAATTCTGTTGAAATTTAGTTTAGTTGTGAGTTGTAGACTAAAAAAATTCTAAATTTGGCTCAACAATATTGAACAGATTTTCAATTCAATTCAATTCATGTCAAAAATAAATAAAAGCTATATTTTTTAATGCAAAGCATATGTGATTTTTATATAGTTTTAAGAAAATTCATTGAAAATAAATTTCTAACTAAGCAGCCCTGAATAATAAATATCCAATACGCAATCCAATGATATGATACACAATGTTTCACCAAATCAAAATTTTTATTTATTCACCATTTGCTTATTAATTGACATTTTATTTTGTGAATAATTAAGAGTTTTAGTGCATTTTTATATCAAGTAGTAAAAAAAATAGTATATAAACCTCGGTGAAGAAAATTTTCTCCATTTCGGTGCTTAATTCGCTCGAAACTTCGTTTCTCGCGAATTAATATCCACCTCAATGTAGAAAATTTGCTTTATCACCTCGGTATATAATGTACTATTCATTTAATATGTATTTTGAATAGAGATACTCGAGAGTCGATAAATTTACGTAATGTTGCGGATTCGTTCAGAGAGAACTTTGAGGATATTAATCAATTCTTAGATATAGGAATCCTGCAATGCTTGTTAGAACTACACAACTATAAAAATAATAAATCAGATGAGAATCTGCCTGCCAAGGAAAAATTGCGCTGCGCCAGATACAATGTTTATGAAAAAAATACCGAGAATATCAAATTTAAATCAACAAAAAGGCTACAGGATTGGGGTTAGAAATTAATCGATGGATGCAATTATGTGTGGGTGTTAAACTGGATGTGGGGCAGCTTGTGGTTTCAAGAAGAATGGCGTATGCTGCTCACAAACTCATAAAGGTTGTTATTGGGCCAACTGCAATCATTTCGATTCACCTAAAACTCCTGATATTTCAGTGGTTGAGCTGGTTTGGCTGACTGAAATCATAATTGAGCAAGGGAAAGATACTTTGAAGAAGGACCCAGTAGTCCTATATCAGCAATTCTCAAATCCGACTCTGATTACGATTGATGTTAATTTTATTTATAAATTATAAGTTTACATCATTGGGCAGTTAAATTTCGGGCAGTGACCCCGAAAACTTCCAAAAGCCGACATTTGATGCAAAATATAAACCTTTTGATGGGTTGGAACGTATTCAGTGACCCCAAACACCCCGTAGAGATGATTACCGAGTTGCAATTTTTCCAAAAAAAATATTCACTGTTAATATTTTATATACTTTGGCATGAGAAAAATAGGCAAATTTTTTTTTTAAATGGAACCCCAGAGCCATTATAATTATCTTAAGGGGTTCTGCCTAAATGTTGATAATAATTTAATTTGATTTTTCTGTAAATATCGTTTTATACGGTCAGATTCCTTTATCAATTTTTTTTTGTTGAACATAATTTAATAAAATTAAAAAATGAAAGTATAATCTGAAACAATTACATTTATATATCAAAACTATATGTATTTGAATTAAACACATAATGATGTTACAAGTTTTATCATTAATGTTACAAATTCTATCATCTATATGTATGTAATAGATGTCTCTTCAACTAAGAAAGATAGTTGATAATATTGATTAAAAGCTCAAAATTACGAAATGGAATTCGCACAAATACTATACAAAGAAGCATAGCTTATGTATGTATGTATGCATGTGTATATATAATCATACATGGATAGCAATTATGATAAACAAACTAATTAAAAATGTGGCCCTTAGTCGGCAACACGTTTACAATAGTGATTTGCAAACAGTAACAATGCATTAATACCAATGAATTTATAATATATGCCCGCCCGCAGGAACATATGTAAAATTTAAAATTTTGGATCTACGGATCTGACAAAGCCGCGTACTTTAGTACCTGCTATTGGCAAATCAGTTAACGTGAGATATCGTATACTACTGACAATGACAGTAAGATATCAGTTATATTAAGGGGATAAGTGATATTTTAGGGGTGCTGGCAGATGTACTTTTTTCAATCAACGATAGTACCCTTAGTCTTAGTTATGGAATATTCTTTGACGATAACGCTCTATTTTTTTTTAATAAAATGTGTTGGGTAGTAGGAATTACAATGTGTGTCACAACAACACACAAGAACCTTTTAAGAAAAAGGTCTCATAACAACATGCTTTTTAAGGTGTTGATGGATATAATTTTTTAATTTTTTAAAAGAATGAACTTTTTGCTTGCTCTAACAAATGAGCTTCCATATAACTATTATATATCCTGGCTTGAGGTAAACAATGCGTTACATGATCTTGGTATATGCTTCTAGCTCTAGGATAATTAGGAACCTAATTTTAGCTTTGTTCCTGCAAATTTGAAAAAAAAAGTGTATCGTTTTTATTTCCTCCATCCTATCATGAAATATTGCCCTATGTCGTACATTATTATGGGAAAGGATTTATTATTAAGTTTTCCATTCTTTAAGAAAAATAAAGAAAAAAAGACATTAGCGTCCATGAACGTCTTAGAAAGCATTATGTTAGAACCTAGGTCTTAAAAGCATTTTATGTGTTGCAGTTGTGACCCATATTGTAATTCCAAATATGTCACATATTTTGAAATTGCACAAACTTTTATGTACTTCGGTGAAAAAGATGATGAACAATTTCATTGAAGCTACAATTTTGAGTGGAAAATTCGAAGAGGAAGATGTAGTGTTGCCACGACAGACAGGCCACATATTTCAATGATCCCAACAGATTAAAACGTTTAGTTTCCAGTGCAACTCGCTTTTGCAATTACCATCAACAAAGCACATGGACAGTTACTGCAAATATATGGACTAGATTTATAGAATCCGTGCTTCTCACATGGACAACTGTATGTGGCTGGCGCGTTAGGAAAACCTTCTGATTTATTCGTGTAAATATAGTGTACCCACAAGTACTCGAATAAATAATATATGGAGGGGCTGAAATCTCACAGCTCTGAGATATCAAGACTTCGGTCTGGGTTAAGGATTTTGATATAGTTTTCGGCAAAAAACTTTTATGAGGACATGGTTTTTAGTTTTGGGCAGCGATGTATATCAAACATAACTCTTTGTCAACGAACTAGTATTTTTTTATATCTGTTTAAAAGTTTATTACAAAACTAACACGAAATATCAATACGCTGCCGGAAAATTATAATCAATATTCCAAAAATATTGTTAAATTAAATAAAATCAAACTTTTTCAAAATTCCAAAAATTATAATAGAATCAAAAATTTAAAATTTTTCAACATTCTAAAAATATTCAAAAAATTCTTACAAAATCAAAAATTAAAACTTTTTCCAAAATTCTAAAAATATTGCAAAAATTATTACAAAATCGAAAATAAAAACTTTTTCAAAATTCCAAAAATATTTCAAAAACTATAACAAATTCAAAAATTTCCATGTCCAATTTCATTTTAAATTACATTTACGTCATAAAAACAGCTACATTTTTTTCCCAAAAAATTGGCTAAAAAATTAAATGAAATCATTTTTTGACACACTTGACATTATTTTTTGACAAACTTATAATGCCATAATTCTCTATAATAATAATAAAATATCATGTCATACGAGCAATTAATTTTATTTTTTTCTAAGAAAATAGGGTGAAAATAAATAAAAATCTTTCTTTTGACACACTTGACAACATTTTTTGACAAACTTATAATGCCATAATTCTCAATAATCATAATAAAATTTCATTTCATTTCATTTCAAAACAAACAATTTTATTTTTTTCCAAAAAATTGGGTAAAAAACTAAATAAAAATCTTTTGAAACACTTGACAACATTTCTTTGACAAACTTATATTGCCATAATTCTCAATAGTAATAATAAAACTTCATTTCAAACAAACAATTAATTTTATTTTTTTTCCAAAAAATTGGGTAAAAAAATAAATAAAAATCTTTCTTTTGACACACTTGACAACATTTTTTTGACAAACTTATAATGCAATAATCTAGATTATGGTCTCACATACCAATCCCGACCATCAAGATTTCTCCAAATTCACTGTTTCTGGCTGTTTTAACATTTTGAAGGTACTGTTAGTTAATCGTTTTGTATTTAAAAAAAAAATAATAATAAAAAAAGTCTTTAAACTAATTATAGAGTAAATTATCCAAAAATTAAATAAAATATAAAATAATTAAATGAATTATCTAATACAGGATAATATTAAGAATTTGAGCATATAGTTATTAAATTAAGTTTGTGTAATTAAGAACATAAAAAAAATCTTGTTTATATAGTAGTAGTAAATGATTTGTTTTGATAGACTGTTTAGAGCTATATTTTGTATGTAACAATTTAGTTTATTTTTTTATTAAATTATGTAAACTTTTGTACATATTTATGCATTTTTCTTTGTATGTGTTGAAAATTTATTGAAAAGCTTCTCACGTGTTTGAAGGAAGTAGAAGGCCCGATCCTCACCAATAAATTTAATGTGCTGGCACCATTTGGGAGTATTACAATGAATGTGATACTTAAGTCTTTCAGACCGAAGTAATAGAATTAAAACGACATTCGTTCCATATTCGTTCCATATTAAAATAAATAAGTTGCAATAAAAATGACACAATGTAAATTGAATGTTATCTTTACGAGTTTTCTTTCTTATGAGATAAAATAAACAAAACTTTTACGCTATTTGGTGTAAAAAATTTAATTTTGAGAGATTTTGTGAGTGATTAAGATCAAAGTAATTATTGTAATTCACTATAATTTTGCAATTTGACAGTATTTTTCATTTTCTCTCAGAAAAACTTCTTTAGAACAGTTTTTGTGTATTTCGTGTTGGGTGATTATTTGTGAATCTATTTTAGTTCTGTACAATATTCTATATAGAGATGAGTGGAGTGATGGCACACCTCTACTAATTCAACAAGTCATTTAAATTTTTTTATAGCTTGCTCGAAAACTTATTTGATCGTCAATTTTTCATATATCCGAACTGATGAGCTAAAGTACTGATTATTTTTCATTCATATTTTTAAAGACAAAAATTAAAAATTACGCTAGCATTGCCCATTACCATTTTTTGAAATTATTGCTACTACGTCAACAAAATGTCTGTGCACAATCTTTATTTATAAGCGTACCAAAGCACGCCGGATCCTGCTAGTATTTTATAATTACTTTCAGGTTGTTTATCGAATTTATGGAAATTTAATGAAATCTTCGGGTTTGCATAAAATTTATTCGGGTTTATGTTTTATAATAGTTAGTCATACAGTTCTAATAAGCCAACACTCATGAATTAAACAAACCCTTACAGTTACTTTTAGTATACCTATGTTACTCTGAGTCTTTGTTCACGCGTACCGTTTCAAACGAAAGAACTTTTTGCGTTCATTTTGAAAAGAATATTGTTGAAAGTATTCGATGTCGAAAAAACATCGATATTTTTAAGCTAGGTATAGAAAAACATCGATTCAGGGTTCCGATGTTTTACATCGATGTATTTTTAGTCTAGTTACCGGTGTTGAAAAATGCAGGTTAAAAGTTAAGTTGTCATTATCGTCTGTCAACTTACACCAAAAAATAAAATTCGATTACCATACCACGTTTTTTTCTTATGTTGGTTCTAACAAAAATTGAATTTAAATCTAAAACAATTAAACTTGTAAATAACTTAAATAATCATATTAACTCCAATTAAATTATATTAAATATAGTTCTATCGTAAAATATTGTTATTTATATTATTACTTGGCTTATGTTGTCTGATCTAAAAACTGATCCCTTCGCATGGAGGGATCAGTTTTTATTGTTTTGAAATTTTTTTATTTTTAATCTACGGGTGTGACAACCCCGCGTACTCCAGTCCCTGCTATTGACATACGAATAAACGTGAGATATCACATACCACTGGCAATAGCAGTGAGATATCACTAGTCAAGGTGGCGGATGAACTGTATTCAGTCAACGGTAGCACCCTCAATCTTAGCTGTAAAATAATCCTTGATGATGAGACGCTATTGCTTCCTTGAGAAAACGAGTTTTCTTATAACTATGTGTAGGCTTTAATATTCAAGAAAAACAGTGCATCACAGGATCAAGGAATATGCAACCGGTTGGATTATCGGCCACTACATTTTTGATTTGTTTCAGCAAATTTTTGTAAAAATTTGCTATTTACTTTTTAATTTACTTTTATTTTCTCTATTCTATCATAAAATATTGGCCTATGTCATATTGTGTCAGTGATAGGATTTTTTGTTTACTTATCCATTCTTTGATGAAAAATATAAACAAAAAAAGAAAGATTTACGTCCATCAACATCTTTGAACGTATGTTGTTGTGGGACCTTGGTCTTAAAAGGTTCTTATGTGTTATTGTGACACATATTGTAATTTCTACTACACAACACATTTTATTAAAAAAAAGTGTTAAATCAAAATTCACGAAACTGGAAAAAAACAATTGAAAAGTTTACATTTACCGAATGCATTTGTTGTAGAGTTTGTATTCCCGGGATTTTTTGCAAAGGTTTTTCCCGGGACCCCGGGATGCATCATTTTTTTACTTAAGTATTTTCGCAGTCATAGAGTGTTACCGAATGGTAATTTTTTACTTAAGTATTTTCACAGACACAGAGTGTTGCCGAATGGTAAACCAAATAAGAAGTTCCAGAAATATATCTCACTCACTACATATGGTGTCCAGTAGACCACTCCACCCTGACAGAAGACAGAGGAACATATTGGTTAAGATAATATTGCTGAATATACCAACAATCACCAACAAAACAATCCGGAAGAAGCATTGCAGAGCACATGTCATGGTAAGAAATTTTGTAAGAAATTCACGAGAACAAAGTCTGTCGGTGACTAGAAAGAAGCGTTGAAATACATTGGGTTTGATTCAGATAGTGGCAACTAATAACTATGGTAAACTAACAAAGTTGGTATCCGAAAATCTTCTACACGCTGCTCTTGGAGCCCTTTCCGGTACTTATAAACATTCAGTTGTTCTATAAAAGCACTCTAGATGGCCCGCAAGGAACTCTAAACCACGATCCTGGGATTAAGCTATTGTCATAATTTGTTTTGCAACACTTACCACTTCGATATGTGAAGATCTTTAATTTTTTCAAACGTATTATTATTGAGGAAACATTTTGTTTTTGTTTAAAAAATTGGGAACGTGTACTAATTAGATAGAACATAATCAATCGATGATAATAGTATATTATTTAATTAGGAGCTAAAGTGCTACTCTTTGTGTTGATTCTATAGTTCAGCAATCGACCATTATAGACGATACACAAAAAGTCACTTTAACTCCGAATTAAATACACTATTTTTTCGGCAAACGGTTAAATTTTTCATATATATAAAATAATTCAATTTTTTTTAATTATGGTTTATTGCCGTCATAATTACGTCTAAAAAGTAAAAAACATTTAAATTTGTATAAATAAATTTTCTTATCAATGCAAGCTCCTATTCAAAATTTCATTATCTAATCAAACTATTTGTTATCTTTTGTTGTCATAGGTACACACAATAATTCAAAATTTCATAATCCAATCAGAATCAATTGCTTTTTTTTGTTGTCATAATTATAGAATTTGTTTGAAAAAATAACAAAATAACAAAAGTTACTTTACTGCCGCAGTGAAAATAAAATAAAAGTGGCGTTACTTTACAGTCGCCTTAATTATAAATAAAAAAAGTAAGACTTTAACTAATTTCCTAGGGGCAGTAAAGTTAAACTTTACAGCCGTTTGCCGAAAAAATCAATTACTTGAGCATAAAAACTTACTCTCAGAATTATATAAGTTTTTTTTGTCACCATATCATAATATGTACATATCGTTACACCATAGAGTAATATTATTCGAGTAATATTATTAATATTATTAATTTTATTATATTACTCTATATGGCATAAGTATTAGGTATGATTATTTATTCATAATTTTCATCAAACTCTTAAGTAAATTTGTTTTCTTAAATTATGATTTTGTTTCACAAAACAACGTAAAATTTTAAAAAATTTAGGAATAATCCACGATTAAGTAAGAATGCATAATTCTTATTGTCTATAATATATGATTAATAACCATAAAAAACAAAACGATGACGTTTCTGAAATTATGACAAGCTTAATCATAATCTATGATACACGATTTTTCTCCGTGTATTCTGATAAATTCTGCTATTTCTTTACTTTCTTAGGTTATGTAGAATTTAAGATGCTAATTAGATCATACTTAAAAAATGTTTAGAATGTTCTTGAAAAATTAATTACATTCTAGGTTTTATTCACAAAAATTTAAGAACCTGCTAGGGAAATTTCAATCAAGTAGCAAATGCTGAAATAAATTTTAGTACTCAAGCAAAAGCAAATACTTAAAATTTTATTCACACATTTTGTTCAAAAATGTTCTAAAACGCTAACTGCTGATTTTATCTGAGCACTGTTGACGACGATATTTGTAAAAAAACAATGAGGCCAGCAAGAGTGCAACGATGTTGAAGGGCATCAAGTTTTGATGTCAAATCTCGATCACCCACAGTTCGTATAGCCCGCTTTTGAACAGAGTCCAAGAGGGCCAAGATAGAAACAGAAGCAGTACCCCAAGCATGACAACAGTACTTCATACAGGGACGAACATATTACTTATATACATGGAGCAATTGGTATGGAGTAAAACATTTTTTGCATCTATTTAAGAGGCCGATTTTTCTAGACGTGCTTTTTGCCATCTCCATTGTTCCAGAGTAGGTCATTTGAAACTGTCACACCCAATAGACGAATGTTTTTACATTTGCCTATTGGTCACACATAGTGACTAAAATATCTTTGGGGAACTCGGTCTTTGATCTGGAAACAATCAACAGCTGTGTTTTGAAACAACCTGGTCAAAAACTTTTAATTAGATCATCCTAGTCAGAATAAAAAACTCATAAGAACTTATTGAATTATCTTTTTTTTCGTTTCACACAGCACACGCTTATTTCTGTCATTGAACTTTATCAGCAGATTCATCGGGTTCTCTTTGTTCTATTCGTTGATTTTTTAGAAAAAAAAAGTTTATCTTATTCACAACGAAATATCTTACCTTGACACTGAATGATTGTTTTAAGTATTAAATTTTTTGTTTATTATCACGGAATAAATTGTAGACTAATGTTATTGTATTTAATTGCTAATGTGAAACTAGTTTAAAGTTTTGTTTTTCTGAATATAACGAAAGTCATATAAAATGATCATATTCTTAAGACTCGTTGCTGTCATTGTGTGAACATATTTTTGTGACTTCCGTAAAATTGAGTTATTTAAACCTAGTAACCTATTCATTGGTGCTTATTCATTATCTTAGCATGTTACAGTAATTGTGTTTGTGATTTTCGTTTCTAACAATAAGAAGAAACACTTAGTTATTATTCCTCATCCCAGCTTGGAAAATCAGTCACAATCCCAAATACACAATTCATCATAAATTCATCAAACATTTTTCATTTATAATTAATTTCGATTGCATTTGCTTAAAATATTTTTAATTAATAAAATTAACTAATAACTAATTTTATTATAACTCAGCATCTTATTAATTACTTCAGTCATAGTACTCAAATAAATTACAAAATACAAACAACTAACTTCTCTTAATTTGTATAACTTTTATTTCGATTAAAACAAAAACAAACGATAATCAAAACTTGAAATCAAAGATCAAAATAACATATGAACAAAAACAAAATCTCGTCTGACCGACCGATCAACATGTTTGTCATTCATTATCACTAGATTTGTTGTCTCTTTCATAACATTTTTAGTTTTCAAATATTTACACCAAGTTAATTTTTTTTTTGTTGAACTTTTATTTAAAATTCGATTGTCGAGTGACTCGGATGAAATTCAACAGTTATAAGGTTTATGTTACCGCTACGCACTAACAAAACAAACACGTTTGTTTCTATAAAATAATGCAATAATAAACAGGCAGATCGATAACCTTTTCGCGATCTTTGTTTTGTTTTTGTGATAAAAACTCATATCTGTCGAATGTCAAATAATATTTGTTTTAGTGAAAAAATAAGAAATAATTTTTGACAAGTTAAATCAGAAAAAAATTAAACTTGATCGTTTTATGAACGAAAGTGACAGTTAAGTTTTGTGTTTTTGTTTTATTTTGATTAAGTCGACCTTCAAAATGACTTCACTTTATACATGTTTTCAATTATTAATTATTATCATATCCGTTTATACCGGTGTATGTGGTGGTTATGAAAGACGTGCTTCCAATCCACAACCCCATCGTAGACAACCACAAACGTTACCAATCAATTCGAATTATCGGATTCCCACAGCTTATATTGAAGCTTTTTCACCAAAAGGATTAAAAGTATCGATACCACATGAAGAAGGAATTGAATTATTTGGATTTCATGGAAGTGTGAACAGGCCATTGAATGGATTTGCGGGTGGAGTAATTAACGGCGATGTTTCACGTTCAGAAAATGGACGATGGACGTTTTACGACGGGAATGTAAAATTGAAAAGTGGAGATGTTTTAAATTATTGGTTATTTGTGCAAAAAAATGATTTGGGATATCGGAAAGATAATTTGAGATTTTCAGTTGCTGGTAAGATTATTTTTTTTATCTACATATATTTAAAAACTCACGGTTGGTTGTATTCAGCTACATAACAGTAACATCATTTAAATTTTGCATAATTTTCATAATTAAATAAAAATAAAGAAACAAAGAGCAATTAAACAATATATTTTGCGGTCGTTGGGATTTTCCTTGGTTATTAATTTTTATTGTATGATTAAAAACGGTTTCCTGGAGAAACATTCACCTCTTTCATTGAAATAACTAATGTACAAATTTACCAATTTACCAACTTGTTGTTGTTTGTTTTTATGGAAACTTACCCAAGTCACTTCATTGGTCAATCGTTTTCAAATCAATATTTTTTGTCAAAAATTTAAAAACTTTTGTTTAATTATTTTTAACTTAATTTGCATATGTCAGATTACTATAGTTCATGTTGAGAAACCAAACATTCACGTTTGTTTTTAAATTTGTGCGGCAAGAGTTAAGGTCAATAGTTAATTCTAAGATAGAAAAAAGTTTAAAAATTCAAATTCTATTTATTGTTGAAACAGTGGAAATTTATTCGTTAATTGTAATGCTAGGACCTTGAAAACGATTGACATATAATTATGTTAAGAAACTTAAGTAAACCTGCAATGCAG
This sequence comes from Diogma glabrata, assembly GCA_963693315.1. Classification (NCBI taxonomy): domain Eukaryota; kingdom Metazoa; phylum Arthropoda; class Insecta; order Diptera; family Cylindrotomidae; genus Diogma; species Diogma glabrata. Next base: position 167,924,041 of record OY856186.1, read on the forward strand.
AAGGGATTAATCTGAAATAAAAATGTTTTCATACGACATGCACAAAAATTTAATTTAGTTCTAAAATTAAATAACCAATTATTTCTATGGTACAGATACACCTAAAAATATGTTAAATAGTAGATTTCGAAATCTGCGAAAATATTTAATGTGCACGAAAAAAATTCATAAAATTGTTTTTAAAAATATAAGAACTGAATCTAAAAAATTATGGTGCAAATTATGAAACTTTTTGCAATCCATACAATTTTCGACCGATCTAGTTTCGAACCAATGAGAAAATTTTAAACTTTAAATAGTTTATCATTCTCATCAGGGTTAGCCGAGTAGATAAACTACCAAAAAATGTCAACGCTAATATAAACCAAAAATTAGGTTACATTTCTAGCGAAGTATAAAAAAACAAAAAATTTACATAAACATATATTTAATAGATTCAGGTTTAGTCAATTAGTTTCTCTAGTGATCACTGTTTTGTGATACTCTAGACATACTAGTAATGAATATCAAGCTCGTATCGGCGAGAAGAAGATGACTAGTAGGGCATGGTCGATTAATCGATTGGGACTAAATATCGATTAACGATTAATATGAAAATTTTAACACCGATTAAGTAATCGATTAATCGATCAAATAAAATTTTCACTAATTCTCATATTTTTAATTTTTACTAAATTTTTTTAAACAAATACGCGCGGTATATCATATTTAAAAGTTCAACTTTTACAATGACATAAGAAAAATAAAAATTTAATAGCTATCTATGTATTAAGGGCGTAAAGTAGGTCTTTTTTGCATAAGAGTGAAATTGTTGCTCTAGGCGTTAGCCAAGGGCAGCAAACACAAACACTCGAGTGTTTGTGTTTGCGATTTTGACTGTTTGCACAAACCGATTGACGAGTAGAAAGGCAAAAGGAATGTGCTAGAGACATGATGGATCTGATTTCATTCGTGTACTACTGAAGAAAATAGAATGGGGGAAGAGAGAGTGTGAGGAGATTGAAAGCATTAATAAAGCCTATAAATCGCGTAATTCCTTTCAACAGGTTGAAACCTGAAAGAAAGTACCTCAAACAAGATCGACAGCTATTTCAAACGAAGATTGGGCGCCCTAAGTAGACCTTAAAAATATTTTTTATACTTGTGTTATTTTGAGAATATTCTTAAAATAAGCGACCAGTAGCAAGTCGGGTGTGCAAACTTTATTTGTGCGTAAAAGGTACATTTAGACAAACCTACAAAAAAAAAGTTTAAAATGGCAATGTCAAAATTACCAACTGTAAAGCGCACTAAATTTTCGTTAATTTCATGCAGGCTTACAAATCTCTCAAACGAGAGACTGTATGGTCTGCTCTTGTGTCAATGGAATTTTTTGAGGACGAACCTACAAAAGAGTAATTTAAGACGGCGATGCCAAAATTACCAACTGTAAAGTGCACCAAATCGTTTATTTTGGGCAAACCTACTATTTTCTCAAAAGAAGTGTATGGTCTGCTGTTGTGTCAATGGTAATCCTTGGAGAACTTTCAATGCTTCCAACTACCGTAACTCCCAATTCTGGCCTTCAACTTTTTTTCAAACTCGGTTTATGTAGTTTTTGTAATGTTTCCAATTTAGTTTTGCATGCCAACTTTCATAATATCATTTTCGGGTTTTTCGATGATTTTTAAGGTTGTTATCTTCAGTTATAAAGCAATTTTCATAAGGCGAAAGTAAAAGGTAGCAAACATTTTTTAAAAGATTAAGCAAAGTATTGGGAACTCCGAAGCACATGTTTATTTGAAACATTTAATTTCCTGTTAAATTTCTGATTATCGATTATCATGAAAGTTGGTAAATACATTGTTAGTATATGCTTTTCATTAATTCTGCATGCGAGCTTCTGGTTTTTTAAGTTCAGGTAAAATAAAATTGTCTTTTCTTGTAAAACAGTTATCTACACTAACAGTTACCTTTTAAAAGATAATAAGAAAAAACGTTTAAGTTTTTTTATTTGAACGTAGTCCTTATGCTCGATAATAAAAATTGAAGTCTAATAAAATTTATTATTTCTCTTTACAGAAGTAAAAGGTAATCCAGACTTTTCAACTATTACTAACACAACATTGACTTCATTGAATCATCCAACACAAGCTCAACAACAATCATCTTTAATTCCACAACAACAACCGCAAAATTCTCCATTTTTCCCCAATCTACCATTACAACCGTTACAACCACTTCAACCTTGCCAAACTTCCATAGGATCTTTCCGACCACAACAACCACAAACATCACCTGCATGTGATCAAATTCAATGTTTTCTAATCGAATTTCAATTAAACAACACACTGCAGTCGATATCTGAATTAAATGCCAAAATGGAACCTTTAATAAGTGAAGTAAAAATATTACGGGAGATTATCAATGACATAACAAAATCAATTTCACTTAATACAAAACTTATTTTAACCTACACTGGAAACCGATCCCCTGGAAGTCCATTAGAATTCGTCCGTGCACTTGTAGTTGAAAAATTACGTCTTATAGATTTGTATAATAAAATATTGTCTGCAAAACCAAATCCAAATGGAAACGGAATTATTTTTGAAGTAAGCTCACTGTACGAAAAACGATTAATTTTATTAAGAGGCAGAGAGTTATTAAAAGACTCCAAATATAAAATTGAAGATTTTACTGAAGAAAATATTGAACAATTGATAGGTTTAAAAACTAGCTTTGAAGATCAACAAGAAATAAAACAAACAACAAATGGACAAAAAGATGTTCAAGAAATTTTAGGGGATGATGAAATTGCTAGAAACATTGATGTTAGAAGTTCGGCTGATGAAGTAGTTCCCGTTGGTTTAAATTAGATTAATTTTATTATTTATAAAAATTTATTTTTATGAAATAAAAATATTTTTTATTTAAAAATTTTTTACATATTGTTACGTTTTTCCACCTTCCTTCGAATTGGCCTAACTCACAATTCGATAAACGCAATTCCCAAATCACTTTCTGGATTCGATCACTGATTAGTAAGCAAACACACCAGGAATATTCTTTTAACAGTTTCAGAAACTCCAACGGTTGATTGTACAAATTTTCAGTAACACAACGTTCAAAATAGTACACAAAATATTTCTACTCAATAACACTTAAATCTTTATTCACAAAAACTAATTTTAAAATCACTTTTATAATTTTAACTTTACTATCACACGTTTAAAATAAAACTAATCCATTCCACAAGAGGCAGATTGCTTATATTATACTATTCTGCAAAACTTCTAGATAATTCGAGGTCACTTTTTAGAAACCTTGAGAACATATTAGAATATTCGATTATTTTACGTTATTTTGATTTGATTCATAAAATCATTTATTTTATTTTATGTTGACCCATGTTCTAAGAATACAACACAAGAGCACTATTCATTTCATTAATTTGTTGATTTGATTTTTCTGGAAGTGACTGTAATCGTCTGGATTTTTCTGTAATCGGAACAATATAAATGTTCATCTTGTATATAGTTAATATGAACACCAACCTATCCGTGACTAAATAGTAGCTGTTTTCTTTAAACTACTTTTTCTTACCGCAGTTAGCAGGAAATAATTTTTTCTAGTAATTATTACAATAGCATTTGTGCTACTACTTTTTCTTACCGCAGTTAGCAGGAAATAATTTTTTCTAGTAATTATTACAATAGCATTTGTAATAGGCCAATTTCGATTTACTTCACACGTTTTTAGAGATATTACGTAATTAGATTATTTAAATCGTTACTCGCTCGTCGAGGGTTCGTGTATATAATATTCTACGGGAATAGTTTTTCTCAAAAACACAATTCTGAAAATAAATAAAAAACGGTGATTTCGAAAATTACAAAATCTGTTGTTTTGAAATTCACCTTGGAAAAATTCACCTTTCATATGACACCTCACTTGTCCAGGTCAAAAATATATTTGTTTAAAAGTTCTACTCTCAAACCCCTCTCCTCAAATACTATTTTAAATAATAAGTCAACCGCTATGGTTTCATAGAACCAAATCAGTCGACCAGAGGACCATGGAGACCAAAAAAAAATTCTCATTTTTGAAAATAAGTCGAAAACTGTGTTTTCCAAAATAATACAAAAAATTTCTAAACTATAAAAAATTAACCTTCCATTTGACAACCTACTCGACAAGGTGAAGGTGCAAACACCACAAATCTCTTTGACACCCTAGGGCCTAGATACATTACAAGAACGCCACTTCTCGGGATCTTTAGGAGTGAGTGCGGAACAAAATGTAAATGAAGTTGCACAGCCGCCTGATTCTGCAACTTAAAGTATTGCACATCATTTAGCCAACATAATATTCATCCTTAATAGGACGTCCTATAACCTATAGTCCCCTTAAGGTAATATAAATATCTGAAAGTGAAATATCTGTTTTGCCTGCATAAAGGTATGATAGATTTCCTTCCATATCTCACAAGTTAGTGTAAATAAATTTTTATCTCGAGAGAAACTAAAGACATTTTATACCCAAAATAGGTAAAAAACCAAATGAAGCCAAACTTTGTAGACCAATAAGTCTTACATCTATTTTATAACAATATCATTAAAAAGGTGCAAGACTAATATATGTATGTATGCCTAAAACCCTCTTAACTCTTGTCAGATAGGGCACTATACAGAAACGGTGTGTTGTATAAAAAGGTGAAGAAGTTGATATCACCCTACACTCCAAAAAATAAAAGAAACGTTTTTGTTAAAACTACAATTCTTTTTCCTTTAAATCCAAAAATAAATCGTAAGTCATATAAATTCGTGGTTTTCTCAAATATTTTTTTTTGTAATAAACAAAATTGTTGGCACAATTATAATAATTTTGTGAGTTGTATCTTTATAAACAATTTGTAAAATTTACTTACTTTTTTTTTAGTGTAAACTACAAGAAAGCACTTGCATTTATGGACATACAGTTACAAGCAACGTACGATAATGTCCACTGTTGATGTTGGTTAAATCAAGACAGCCCCTTAAACTTGTAGTAAAGGAGTGAAAACAATTAGGACTGTTGATCAAACTGAAAAAATAAATGTTGGTATTTTCAAAATAGGAGAAACTTCGATTTAATTTCTCCTGTTCTTTACGGCTAACTCATACAAATACAAAAAGGTGTACAATACTTTACTTTTATGCTAAAACACAATTTCTAGTGTTAATTTCTATAGGTGCAAAACCGCATCAACTTAAGCATAGGAGTTTCTTATCAAAATTTATCCATTTTATACCAATAATATGTTTGTAGCGAAGTTGAACGCTTACAGTATGACGAAGGGAATTTCAGACACACTACTTTCGTGTCAAAGATTTATTATCTTCCCTTTCTTTAATTGGATAACTTTGATGCATCATGACATTATACCCATTTCTCAAGAGTTTGCCAATGTTTTGTTTTTGCACATGATGCAAAAACACCAATAATTAGACATTTTAATTTAAAAGTTCTAAACTGTAACAAGATATTTAAATAATAATAAAATAATAAAAGCCTTATTCTTGTTAAACTGAGTTTTATTTCACTAAATACGCATTTCGAAAGCTACACTTTCATCGACAGAGTTTTTAGATACTACTGTCGATGAAAGCATAGCTTTCAAAATACGTATTTAGTGAAATAAAACTCAATTTAACAAGAATAAGGCGTTTATTATTTTTTCTATGATAGCATATGGAAATTCTATTTCATGACGCTTATTTTCTTGTGAAAATGGGTTCTTTTTCAACTCCAGTGCAAAAAGAATAACAAATTGTAGTTGCTATGGTTTTTCATATAATTTTTCAAAGCTTTTTAAACATGGCAACCATGAAAAAATAGAATATGAATTTTTAATGAGATGTCAAAAACTTATTTTATAATTTAAAGTAAATATCGATAATATATATACTATCATAAAAAAAATTACATTTCCTACGCGAGATAAAAACGTTTTTCGTTCGTAAACATGTCTCACTCGACGCTAGCGCATCTCGTGAACAAATGTTTACTTGCGAAAAAACAATGTTTCCATCTCTTGTAGGAAAATATACTATTATTATTATTTTCAATAATTAGAGATAATTAGAGAAAATTTTCACATGCTTTGTTTTCTGTAAATTTTACAGAAAACAATAAATGTAAAATTCTGGATTAATATAAGTTGTAAACCAATTTCACTTTGTTTAATTCTCATTTTTCTTTCTTTCTTAAGTCTGAAATTCAGCCTTTCGTTTTTTGTTGTAATTAAACAGGTTTTCGTTTATTTGTGGGAAAGTTCCCACAATTTGATTAGATTCTGGAATTAATTTTTGTTTCTCTTGTTATTGTTACTCGGATAACACCGAGGTGTTGACTTGAGTAAGAAAAGTTTTGGTCAAGACTCGGATTCTAATTGTCGAGCAAGACAATTTGTCGTAGTTTTGGTCGGGACGGAATGTTAAGAAGTGTGAGGCTACAGTCGTATCTTGTTCTGTGTTGCTTTTCTTCTCATATATATAGTACCTTTTGTTTTTTTTTTAAATAATAAATTTGGGGAATCTCAAATTATTTGTTAATTTAATAAAGATTTAAGTGAAAATAAATAGTAATTAGTGCAAACTACTAGTTAAATTGTTTTGTTGGTTTTGCTGGTTAAAAAAAAACAAAAAAGATTAAAGTGCAAATAGTAATTAGTGCGAACTCCCATTGTAATACTAAAAAAAAAGAGAAATATGTTTATATTTTTCGACAAAAGTTTTGTTTGGTTAAGATAAAGAAAGTTTTTGTTTAGTTGCGAGAAAATTGTAATAATAAAGGAAAATAACTATGTTTACCTAAAGAAGATTTGTTTTGGTGGAAAAGATAGATAAAAAAAAAATATTTTCTAAACTATATACCAGAGATAGCCAATCTTCACTACACGTGAAGCCGCAGTACAATAATCTCTCGTTACGAGAGCCAACATAAAAAATAAAAAATTTCAAAAGTATCAGTTGTTTGGAAATATTTATTTTATTGAAAACCAAATATGTACTTATGGTTAAAAATCCACACAAATACATATTTAAATTTTGTTACATGACATGCTTGCTGGTAGATGGCATGTTTGTTTGTAACTTGGCCGTGAATTTTCTGAAATCTGGTTCATAGTTTGTTAGCACAGTATGAAATAATTCCGTTAAATGCTCATTTGTAAGTTGGTTTGATTCGGTGGTTTGATTTTATAAACTTCATTGTTGAAAAAAGTGATTCACAACAATATGTTGTACCGAATATGGACAGTAATCTGGCAGCAGCTTTTTTCAAATTGGGGTACATTCATTGAGACACTAGTTTCCAAAACTCATTTGGAGATTGTGGTGCATTTGGCTTTGTGATGCATTTTAAGAATGTGATCTTCCTGTAGCTCTAGTAATACCATTTCTCCTGAGCCACTGTTATTTAAAATATCACAAGGAATCGATAAGCCCTCGTTAATAATGTCAATCTAGAATGGATTTATAAGTAAATTAAGAGAAATATTTAAGTTATTCAGATCATTAAATCGCAAATGACAGTCTTTCAATAATTCTGCTAATTTACAGTCGTATTCATTCAGTTTGTTATCATTAATTTTAGAGAGTCTGTTCTTCAGACGAGGAAAGTGGTTGAACACTTTTGTTGTTAAATCTCGTTGAAAAAGTTGAATTTTTTTCATAAAACTCAGAATCGTTTGAATAATATCAGTAATAACTTTATCTTTTCCTTGTAATGCTAGGTTAAGGGATTGCAGATGCTCCATTATATCAGTCAAAAACATACAGTCATTAATCCATTCATCATCCTTTAATTCCAGATAGTGTTTTTCTTTTCCTTTGAGGAAATTTCTGATTTGTTCCATTAAATCAATGAAATCACCGTTTGTTTCTTGCAATTTCCTTATGTTTTTAATTTCTTTATTATCAATTATTCATTTTTTGGTTTAGGCCTTAAGGCAATATCTTGTCGTAGATGTAGAAGCGGTTGAGGTAGCATATGTCGGATTTGCACGTGTATTTTAATTCTATTTAATTATGAACTTATTCATTTTTTAATTGAAATATTAAAGGACACATTAAATTTAACGTCGGCAAATTGCCTAAAGATAAAATATCAAAAATATTCTTTATAAAAAAATTGCAGAAAAAGATAATCATAGAAAAACAAACGAATCCAAAAGGAAAGTCTTTTGATTTTGAGAAAGATTTTTGTGCATTAATTTGAGACAAATACAGGTGATTTTATTTTATGTCCACTAGAATATGTTGAACGTATAACCTTAAATAATAAAATTAGTTAAATTTATTTATAACAGCGGATTATAAACTTGATTCGCGAAGTAAAGTAGTATCAAACTAAAACAAAGCGCAAAAAACTCCAACAGTAGTAACTTCGACAGGACGGACCTAAATATAGTAATATGATTGTATTAAATCATATTATATTAAACAGCATCATAAATTATATGTATTACTTCTGTTACAATTTTTATGAATTATTAAATATTATTTAATTTTTTTTTCATTTTTCTTTTCGAGAGCCGCATTTATTCTTTCAAAGAGCCGCATGAGGCTCGCGAGCCGCGGTTTGGCCATGTGTGCTATATACATATATGGTTTTGAATGAATGCTGTCGATGTCAAGAACTACCTAAAGAATGAGAACAAACTGCAGGATTCAAAAAGGTAAGGCAGTCTAATAATTTAGTTATATGTGCTTTTACTTTTACTTGTCAAGTTTATACCGGGTCAGATTAAGCAATAGTTCTCTTCTCTTCTGCAATGTGGGAATGACGGTGTTTATTGGGATGTGGGGGAACTATCACCTAATGGATAAAACTCGGGCCACTCCACAACCATGGGGTTGATTAATCAGTTAATTAGTAGATTTGTCAGTTCTAAATAAAAGAGAACATGGTTTATTAGATTCGATGGTAAGTAGGGATGGTAGTCTAATTACAATCTTGTATATGTTGTTCTAACCGCTCATTACTAGGACTACATGGTTGCCGGATAAAACCCTTGACAATTATCGACTGAGCGAAGTCGAGAGTGGTTTCTGAATCCACAGCCAGATGGACAATTCTTTAGCGTTAGCTAGTGCAATCTTTTCTCCTATCTGAGGATCGAGGTTGCACTGCTAAACGTCACAACAGAATGCAGGTTACAAAACGGCTCAAGGTAGATAAGTCGACTGGCTACGTTAAAATCCTTGCCACAACACTTTACATTCCTGTAAATGGTTGCGTGCCTTGAGATAAAATTTCCAACAAGCTGTAGACTTAGAGTTCGAGTATGCCTCTCCTCAGCCTATTAAAAAATGCTGAATCGCACGCAACAATTTCACAAGAAGATGAATTCAAATGAGCAAAGAATAAAGACTCTGATTACCAACAAGTTTTTATATCAGTTTTATCAATATAGATTAAATTCCTGATAAATGGTGACCTTACTAGACGGTTTTTTTTTAAACTTTTTATTATCTCCGTTCATATACTCCCTTCATCCATAT
>OY856186.1:167933764-168041312 GCA_963693315.1 Diogma glabrata
AAACTACCGATGGCATGTAATGCACAACTAGATACCAAGTTTCTACATAACGAATACAAACACCTGTTAAACTTGAAAAAAATTTTTTCAAAAAAGCCAACGTAGCTTTTAAGAAAGTTTTTTATTTTCCTAGTCTTTTTGTTTATATAATTTTTTCAATTCATTTAAGTTTTTTCAATTTTTGTGTCAATTTTTATAATATTTGTATTTAATTTTTGTTTAGCTTGAAAATGGCAATGTGCCGAAATATTGTTTTTTATTAATCTAATAATAATAAAAAAATAATGTGAAAGACTGATTAGTGTAAAAAATAAAATAAATATTATAATCGAACAGTCTAAAAAAATTTTCAAAAAATATATAATAGTACATTATGATGCTAGGACGTAAGGCTAAGGATTTTGGACGGATGTAGAGTTTGCAAATCGAAGCAAATCACAGTAATAAAGTTACACTTTAATATGTAGGCGAATAAAAACAATATTTATTATAAACTATTAAATTAGAAATCGACAACATAGCCTCCAAAATTGATATTAAATGTTTTCATGCTTGCTTTGATTTAAAAACTTTAATAAAATTACATGAAAATACCATAGATATAGCAATTTATTATTTAACGAAAATGATTTTACACTAGTTGAAAAAACATTTTCACAAGGGATTAAGCCTATATGAAAATAAAAATTTTGTATACTAACGTAGAAAAAAAATTTTATTTGTGAAATAGTATTCACATTTGAGGAGTGAAAACAGCACTCGAATAAAATAAAATTGTATTTTTTATTTAACCATTAAATTTATTCTGATGACCAACGATTGAGAAACACTTTTCTAGAGTATTAAGTTCAAAATAGAGTTTGAAAAACATGATTGAGGAGGATCCCGAAACGACCGAAAAATCTAATATAAACTTTTGGATCTTAAGGAGCTTCTGAACTAAATCTTGGCATTTTATTTATGGTAAGAGACTACCAATATTAGCACAGACGGTGAAACACGTCATAATTTTATTTATCTTATATTGAAGATCCCTCTACTCGTACTAAGTTAAAAACACATGCTATTAATTCAACCCTTATCACATGTAGGGCACTTTTTATTGTCTGTTACTCAATTGTAAAACTTTTATGTTAAGCTACAAACGGAACCAAAGGACCACTTAATACCACTTTTTTATGTTTAATATAGCATAGATTCCGTCGCTAAAGAACAAATACATGTGCCTTCCAAAACAAAAATGCAAGGGTCCTAAAGAAACATTGGTATGATCCAAATTAACTTGGAAGATGTAAGTGGAGTCATTTCAAAATTGGACAGATGGCCTAGGTCTCCTGCACATCTGTAAGTTTGATTCTTCAATAACTTTAAATCCTGGATTTCGATCGTATTGAAACTTAGCATATAAGATTTTAATATACTGATTTCAATATTTCAATGTCACTTCCAGTAAAAAGTTATTTTTTGCGGTGTTTATTCCTATTGTAGCCTTCAGCTACGAATACATTTTTATGAAACGTTGGTTAAAGGTTCTTAAAGGAGAAAGATTTTTATATATTGTAATTTCTATAACACAACAATTTTTATTAAAAACATCTTTGGACTCCCTCTAAAATTTTTTCTGTGTGCGCCCATGGAATGTAGCATGTATTGTTTAATGTTTAGTAAGAATACAGTAAATATTTCTTTGTCAAGACAATTTTTTTATTTGCATATATTTTGGTGATTCCCTTATTTTATATATTATACAAAACATGCAAGATTCATTTATGCTATCGGCCACCAGATGTCACTTTTGTTATTAGTACTAATAAACAAATGCTTATACTGATTCCTACAAGCAAAAATGATGCTAGCGTAAAAGTTTTTTCCATTTATTATATATTATCTCTTCCAAAGCAGCCAGCTCAACAAAAATTTCGTATCACTACCTCAAACCTTTCTTTTTTATTTTTTAGCGTGCCAAATTTTTTTACTGCATTGGTAGTATGGATTTTTTTTGGAGAAGCACAACCAGCACAACCCTAGAGAAATACAGGACAATCTTTGCTTTTCAATTTTTTCAAAATGGCGGGGCTAACTTCTGTTCGAAAGCTTTCTGCTCAAAAAACTTTGTTAACGTATCGCCTTTTATTCATGGGTGATATGGAATTTTTCCTGAGTAGCACATCCAGCACAACTATGGTACAATACAGCACAACCTTCTATTTTTATTTTTTGTAAAATGGCGGGGCTAACTTTTACTCGAAAAATCGTTTTAGCGTGTTTAAATTTTTTCCGTTGGTGGTACGAATTTGATTTTTGAGTAGCACACCCAGCACAACTTTAACACAATACAGCACTCCTTTTATTTTTCATTTTTTTAAAAATGGCAGGGCTAGCTTCTTTTCGAAGAAATGATGTAACTGGGATCAAATTTTTCTGTTAGTGGTACGAAATTTTTGTCTGAGTAGCACAATCAGCACAACTCGAGTACAATACAGCACAATCTTTGCCTTCCATTTTTTCCTAAATGGCGGGGCTAGCTTCTGCTCGAAAAGTCGTTTTAGCGTGCCAACTTTTTTTGTTGATAATATGGAACCGTTTTAACATTCAGCACAACCCTAGCACAATACAGCACAACCTTTGTTTTAAATTTTTTTCAAAATGGCGGGGAAAACAAACAAACAAAACTTCAACTCAAAAAATCGTTTTATCGTGTTTAAATTATTCTGTTGGTGGTACGAATTTGTTTTTGAGTAGCACAACTAGCACAACTCCAGCACCGTACACAACACTCTTTGTTTTTCACTTCTTCCAGAATGGCGGGGCTAACTTTTACGCGAAAAAATGATTTTAGCGTTATAAAATTTTGCCCTAAAAAGTTATAAAATTTTGCCCTGTTTGTGCTATTTAGAAATTTTTTTCTAAATAGCACAAACAGCACAACTTGAGCACAATATAAGGCAACCGTTGTTTTTCAGTTTTTTCAAAATGGCGGAGCTAACTTCTGCTCGAAAAACTGTTTCAGCGTGCCAACTTTTTTTTATTGGTGATATGGAATTCTGTCTGAGTAGCACATTCAGCACAACTGTAGCACAATACAGCAATCTTTGTTTTTAATTTTTCCAAAATGGCGGGGCTAAGTTAGGTGACAGAATGAATAAAAAGAAATAAAAGTTTGTTTTATTTTAAACACAAAACAGCTGACATTTTTTTTTTGTTTCACCGTATTACAGAGTAATTCGTAGTTTACTTTTATATACATATTGTTTTTATCTACAATACTCGTAAACTCAGTTTTGCCCTGTCAGTTTTTGTTTCAAAGTTAACATCTACAACAAAGAAAATATCCGTGCCTACTCTGGTTTCAATTTTAAAAATCAATTCGATTGAACTTTTCTTTATCCAGATCATTTCATCCAGCTGGCATATGCTACCTTCGCATCAGTTATCCAAACGGTTCTTTGAGTTTTTTTAATAAAGTTTGCATTTTTGAGTACAACTCAGAATTCCACTGTCCTTCATATGTTAAAAACTTTGTTACTCCTAAGTTACCCGAAATACCCACTCCTGAGTTACTTGTTACCCCTATCACATGGATTGACATGGTTTGAATTACCACCTTATGTTTACTTTTTGCCGTTTGATTATTGTTAGTAATTTTATTTTTAACGGTTATTGCTCTGTAACGGTTATGGCTGTCTGCAAATGCTGTTGCTGAACCGAAAAACATTTGACAGAACAAAACTTATGTTAAAGTTGAAATTTGTGAAAAGACAATTTTGGCATAAGGTGAAAAACTTTTGCTGTGCGAAGTGAAATAAATTTTGACAGTAGCAAAAGTAAATAATTTAAAAATGATAATTATATATATAATGAACAACATAATCAAACAAAATTTGACAATCTTAACATAACAGTACAATATCTCCTGAATTAAAAGAAAAGTTATACTAATACAATGGATTCGTCATAAATTAGAGATTTAAATATAAAGTGAAGTTAGATTGAATCAAAATCAAGAATCATTTTGGCGCTTAAAAGACTTCGGTCATAATTTGTAGTTCTTCTATCATAATTAATTGTTCCTTTTGTCATAATTTGATGATGCTTAAAACCGATACCAAATTCTGATGTTTCGTTTTGATGAATATATGTAAATCTTATAAAATTAAATTAATGCCTGATCAGTCATTATTTCATCGTTTCGCACACAACCTTGACCGCTGAAACATCATAAACAAGTAAACCGCGATAAAACTGGTCAATAACGTCAACCTAGAGGTAATCGCGAGGACATAAAAGGAAAGTTAATGGGCAACATGTGTTACCTTAATAAATTAGTTGGACCATCAACAAACTGGAAAAAATTACTAAAGCTATGTAAACTGTCTAAATTATTGTGTTAAATCGTCATCAAACTTGACTAAAAATACAAGTTTATAATATTGGTAGTTTCAATTCCGAACCTTAGATATTAAAAAACTGAAATTATAACAAAATTAAAAATCAAATTACTTAATCTGTTGTCTGACCACTCAAAATTTATATTATTACCATTTGTGTTTCATTGTCACTAAGAATACCAGTTTTGTGCTGTTTATCGTAAAAAGTTAAACTTTCATATAAATTTTGATTAACATAAAACATTTGCTAAAATAGGGAGATCAGTAACAGTATTGTGGTGAAACTAATAGCAAATGTTTTTTTAATAATAAAGTTTTAGAATTAAAACTTGCAAGTTTTTGTGAAATACAAAGTTATTTGATTACATTAACCATGAAATTGTTGGTATTCCTTGTTATAGCCATGGGGTATTTTAACCCTTTGCTATCCTACCATATTCCAATAGCAAAAGTTGAATTGTTGCAACCAAAAGGTTTGAAAGTATCTATACCACATGAAGAAGGAATTGAATCGTTCTCGTTTATTGGAAGCTTGAACAATCTGATAAGTGAATCGGGGAAAGGTGTTCTCTATGGCGAAGTGCCGCATCAAACAAATGGTTTTTGGACATTTTATGATGAAAATGCAAATTTGAACAATGGTGATCAGCTGACTTACTGGCTATTTGTACAGAAAGATAAAAAAAATTATCGAACAGCTATTATTGATAATTCAAGAGTTAAAAATCCAGGTAAAATATTCAGGTTTTTATATCATGAATATTATACTAAAAATTAGTGTTTGGAATAAAATTTATTGAGTTAATCATGAATTTTTGCTAAGTTTATAATAATTTATTATGTTAGAAAAGATATTAGTTACAGATGCTCAACTCACTCAAAAAAAAAACTAAGTGAAATTAACAAAATTCTACATAGGTTCTACAATTTCTTTATAAATATACAACACACAAAAATTTTTGTTAAATTTACATTTTTACAATAAATACTGTAGATATACAAAAAATTATTTCTAAACACTACAAATTCTTTTACTAACATCCAGCAAAAGATTGTAAGCTTTATAAATTAAATTGTAAAAATGCCCGAAATATTTTTGATTTTATTAAATGTTTTGTAAAATCCTCAAAATTAATTTTTATTTTCACAAAAGTTTTAGAAAAATAACAAATTTTTTTATTTGATCAACAAAAGACGTTTATGTCTTCGTAAAACAAATTCATTCATATTAGTTCTTCGTTAATAAATAAAACACAATTTTTTGCTAACATTTATTTTATTTTTATTTTTTATTATCATATAATTTTTATTATGTTATATTTTTATTTTGAAATATTTGCATCATTTAAAAAAACAAATTTAAAACATATGAATAAGCCGTTATATTATCACAGCCTAAGCTTTCCAACTGAGGTAGCATTGTAAGATCAATTTCAGCATCTAAAAAAACAATGAAAAAGTTCTGATATCTTTTTGCTTTGGCTGTAACCGATTACGTAGGTTTTGAAATATGTTATAGATCTGATTTAATTCAGTTCATCCATTACTCTAAGAGTCAATTCCAATATCTACGCAATCGGTAAGTGGCCTATTAATATCGAAATACGTAAAATTTCTCACCTGTGCAATGTGCATAGAGTATGTCTTCTAAATTTATTTATTCATATTTTCACTATCACTTTATCATGAATAGAAATTGCTAAATAATCACAATTTTAAAAAATATCTGCGAATTTTTACTCAGACAACCAAATTGAATCTGAAATTGTTTAATACCAATTTTGGTTATACATAATTTCAATTTATGAAAATTTATAAAAACATTTGTAAAAGCAAAGTTTTTTTGTAAAAAATATGTTTGTTTTTTTAAATTGAATAAGTTTCGTTGTAAAGTTTAAAAAAAATCGACAATATTCGTATTAAGCTTGACAATAAAAATTGTAGAATGTCATTTTTCTGTTGATAAAATTTTACAAAATTTTGTAGAATTGAATTTTATTTTGCTATGGATAAGTGAGATATGATTTAAAATTTAAAAAATCAATATAAACCTTAACAATATTTTTGTTAAAAGAATGAAAAAAATTTGTATCTAGAAATATTTATGATTTTGTACATTTGTAATCCAAATCACAAAAACAATTGGTTAGTTTACAATTTTTTTTTCAGATTTAAAAAAGTCAAATAGACTATACAAAGTTTTGTATCAAGTTTAGCATTTTTTGGCAAGTTCACAAAAAAATTTTGTTAGCACTTTTACAAAACGATTTTGTGAATCTTACCGGGCAAATTTTTTTGAGTGCTGGCATATCAAACACTTTAATCCAGAAAACGGTTTTAGTATTGATTTGATCTGTGTAACAACTTTTTCTTTAACAGAGGATGTTGAAAAAATTAATATATTTTGGCAAATCTGGTTTCTGCATCTGTGTCGGCTTTTACACACTAAAACCATCAGTTTCTTTAATGCCCGTATTTTTATTGTGTTTCTACTTAGTATGTGCTGTTTTGCTATGCAGGATAGATCGGCGTGCATAACTCTTTCACTTACTGTTTTAGTTTTGTTTCTTTTTATTTTCATCTTGGAATGATTAACTTTAATATGAACTAGTCCTCGTAAATCTAATAAAGTGCAGTGCTTTAAAAGGCTTTCTATGATTCTGTCAATTCACATTCCGGCGGAAAAACAAACTCACCTTTATGGCAATAACTCAAAAACTACGATATCGATACTTGATTGAATTTTTTATGTTTAGTTTTTTCTCTTAAGTCTTTTTAGATTTTTCTAAATCAAAGTCGATTCCTTGAAAAACTTTTGTTTTACTATCCCATTATTTCTATAAAATACAGATCGATTAGGTTAGATTTGCAATTGTTTTATTTTTAGTTGGCGTGGACAAATGCATTTTATAACTGTAGAAAATTTAAAGTTGATAGCAGTTATAGTTTGTTAGAAACTCGATTTTGTAGAAATTCGGACGGACATCGAAGTCTCACCGAAAGGGTTTTTCAAAGTACGAAATCCTAAAACAGTTCATTATTCATTGGAAGGATAAAATAAATATTTTGTTGTTTTTTTATATCCGACAGATGGTAATTCTTTTACCGATATGCTTCTGTAGGAATGAAAATGTTTGTTGAGGTACGTACTTGTGAGGGGTAGAAACCACCCTAAACGATTGATTCCACAACAAAGAAGTAAATCTACATTTTATCACTATGACCTACTGGGATACCTGAATTTCACTAGCTACTCTTTGTGATGTGCTGTTTGATTTCCTTTGCTAATTTTTAATCACAGAGACTGAAAAATTATCGACATAGAGAATTGATTCTTAGTTTATTTACTCTCAACTACAGTGTCCAAGTTTATATCAAGGAACTTTAATAAGTTTGATGTCGCAGAGTTTTAAGATCACTGTATTTTGTAATGGTTTTTCTGTATTTTCCTGTATTTGAACGATTAACTTTCCTCTGCTACGCTTAAGTTCCAATAAAAGCTCACTTTTAGCAGTCGCCTGAGCTTACGATGATTAGACAATATCTACATATTCTCATTGTTAAAACTAAAATATGATAATTTTAAAACGAAGTAGTTACCGCATACACAAGTCACGATGACAAACTTGGACAAACACAGATACGTTGGTAATACCATGGATTGTTTCCTTTACTACCGGAATCATTTCAAACCTCTAGAAAAACATAAATCTTCTTTTTAATTTCTGGTTTTTGACTGTAGGTTAAGGTGTTAAGATGGTGCGGCTCAAAAGCGGTTTTTTGATCAAAACACAATTTTTGTTATCCCTATAGATTGGGCAAAAATTATGGCAACAGTACCTGTTCATTCCAACTCAACTGATCCTTAAATTTCAGAAATCTTAGCAAAAAACATTCCATCGTGTAAATGTTTCTTTCCAATAATAAGCATTTAAATGTAAAAATGGACATTAAATCTGCAACAATCTGATATTTTCCATAGTTGATAGTAGAATAAACTGGATTTACTTTTAGTTTTTTTTTTCAATTTCATATTCAAATATATCCAAATTAGTACATTTTGCTACAAGAGATGAAAAGGCTGCTTTTTCGTGAGTGAGAGTTCGGCGTGATTTGTTCACGAGACGCGTCAGCGTCGAGTGGGGCAATTTCACGAACGCAAAATGTGTTTATCTCGCGTAGGAAATACAATTTTTTCTATGATATAGTAAATATATAAACGATATTTATTAGAAATCGATAACATTCAAAATAACAAATAAAATAAATTCAAAATAAAATTCAAAAATTCAAAATTCAAAATAATAAATAACAAATAACGAAGAAAACATAAACAAATAAAACAAATAACATTCAAAATTCATATTTATTTTTTCATGATTGCTTTGCTTTAGAAACTTTGTAAAGTTATATCAAAATGTCATAGCAACTACAATTTGTTATTCTTTTACACTAGAGGAAAAAAAATTATTTTCACATGGGATCGAGTGTGCAGTAAAATAAACTTTTCATCTGCTATCTTAGAACAAATTTATTTATCTATAGCCCAAACTGATATAATATTTTTTTTATTTACAGGTTTAACAAATACACCAGAGCATCAGGGATCATTCTCAATATCAGAACTCTTGAACCTCTATGCGCCATTACCATCAATTCAGCCACTTGCCTCACAACCATCTCTTCAACCATTACAACCTCTTCCCCAACTTCCAAACTTCCAATCAATCCCAACTCCTGAGGCCCTAAAACCTGGTCAGTTTTTCCCGAATCAACAACAAATTAATCCTTTTGAAGGATTCAAGCCTATACAATTTCTGCATCAATTCCAACCCTTACAACCCATCCAACCTCTCCAATCGTTTCAACCGGTTCAACCTCTCAAACCTCTCGAATTAACACTGCAATATCAAATTGCAGCACTTCAAGATCAAAATTCCAAATTGGACGAAGAACTAAATAAAAGAATGATAAATACTCTAAAAGAAATACAAGAAACTTTCAGCAATATTAATCAACAAATATCAACCAACACAAAACTATTGATTAAATTCAATGGAATGTCTACACCTGCAAACATTCAGGAGTTTGTACAATCACTTTTTGTTAATAATTTAGGTCTTCCTGATCTACAAAAGGATGTCATTTCAACCCATCAAAACCCAAAGGGCAATGGATATATTATTGAACTAAAATCACCAAATGAAAAGCAATTGGTTCTAACAAAAGCAAAGGAATTACTCAAAACACCGGACTATAATATTGAAGAATACAATGATCTGGAAGGAGTGGATCTTTATGAATCGGAGGATGGTTTAATTGATAAAATTGACGTTCGATTTGGAGCTGATTGAAAATAAACAAAAGTGTAAAACTATGAAAAACTTTACAATACAATATTTTTTACAATACTACTTTTACTACAATACAATACTTTTATTCTTTATTTTGAAGCTAACTTCTACCATTGGAATAGCAGAAATGCAATTTGATAAGCACCAAATCAAATGCATCGCATTGCAAAATTTTATTTATTATAAACTCATAGAATCATTAAATCTATACTCTCACTTTAGAGTTTACCCTAAACGTGCCAAAATCTAATTATTGCCAAAATATAAAAAATTTCTTTTGCTTAGATCGAAAAAAGGTGTCACAACACAACAACGCATCAAACCTTCAAAACCGTTTTTAACCTAGGTCCTTCAACAACATGCATTCGGAGGTATTTCTTTCTCTGACGTTTATATTCCATTTATAGATTTTGCGCCATTCCATTTAGAGATTGTTGGCACGTCGATTCATCTGAAAAATTAAAACGTTTTTTTATTCTTTAATATAGCTTTAACACAGGATAGCTAGAAGTTTTTAAAGAAATTTAGAGAAAACTAAAGTGTAAATTTAAATTATACTCGGACGGGTTAATCGATTTTAATAATTTTTTGTAATTTGAAAGGTACTTAGTAAGGTCTTATAAAAATATTGAATTCATAAAATATTAATATTATTACATATTTTGTTTTATTTTAATTGCATGAGCAAAGCATTCGTTCGAATCACTTGCATCAGCTCCATATTGATTGATGTTATCGATACAGAAATACAAAATTGGGAGCTGTTTGGGAGGTGTTTCTTGTTAACTATTTTTCTCGCATTTTATAAACAATTCCAAGGTCTATAAATTGGTGGTCATTTTTGAATTGTTGTTTGTATTAAGGTAATATTCTCCTTTACAGTACATTTTAATGCATCGATATTCCAGCACAGGGCTTTTCTGGTTGTATATTAAATGGTGTCCAGATCAGCACATTTGTATAATCAAACATTAGTTATAGTTGTACAATGTCTCTTAAAGGTCATAACGTGATCGTTTAATTTTCCGTTCGTCCTTCTTCTGATTTCCAAGTTGCGTCGTGTCTTCTTTTATATAGAAAGAAAAGTGGTAGAAATAGCTAAGTCAAACATCCTAACCAGCTCAAGTGCGAGAAAGCCGTCATTGTTACTGGGACGATATAAATTGTTAGAACTAATATACACTTCAACTTCTGTACTTCTACCAATTTGATCATTGAAGTCACCTACTACAATTTTTATGTCGTGGCGCAAAGTGTTGTTGATGTTTCCGCCGAGTTCTAGAAAGAACAGGTCTTTAATACCATCTGGTTTGTATTATGTAGCTGCATGAATATTGACGATCGTTACCATACATTTAGAATTCGGATTTTTAAAGTACATATCCTCATTTGGAAGAAGTCTATGAAGTGTTAATTCACGCGACGATGTGTAAGAGGACCAACTCCAAATTCTTTTGTTGTAATGACGACAATACTAAATTGGTTTTTTTAAACCTTCTATTCCACATCCTAACAGTAACCATCTCAACTCTTATAAAGCCACTATATACATACCTTTTTTGACCTCAGAGGTCACTGGTCTAAATAGACCATGATATATGGAACTGGGCGAACCTGAGGTACATAAGCTTTAATGGGCTCCTGCTTGCTATTGTAGACCATAAACTTGTTAACATGTCTAGTGGGAACGGGGAGCTTGGCTTAGCCACACGGATCGTGTGAAAATCCTCCCTTATTAGGATCCCCTGGTGAATACACACTAGAGAGGACTCAGGTAGGGTCAAACCATGAAAAGCACCAAAACTCTGGGCACATGTCACCTCCAGGTGTATATAGACTTCTAACAGGTATAGACGAAGGCCTGTTGGTGACACTTATTGCGCATTAACTCGCGGGAACAACATGGAAAAATATTTAAAAAACCTTCCAAATTTTTTAAAAATTTTGTTTTCACCTATTTTATTATTTCTTACGTCCTATATCATGAAATATTGGCATATGTCATATATACTATATAATATGGTTTCGATCAAGTATTATATTTACAATTATATTATCTATTTACTATTATATTTGATAAAACATTTAATACACATTTCAACATATTTATGGATTGAATGCCAACCGCGACGCCGTGTAACATCATCTCGAGCATGACATACCACACATTCTTTTTCTTACAGAAACAAAAGTTTCTGAAATTTATCCGTGTGACGTAACACTGGGTCCCAAATGTAGGTTTGGCTTTTCAATCAGCTTTTCAGTCAGCTTTTAAATTTTTTCAAGGTGTATGTGCAAACATTTATGAGAGTGTTGCATATAAATGCTTTCCAAATCATGAACTATATGGTGATGGCTATAATACAGTAGTATTAAAGGTTTGCCTACCTAAAATTTCTTTTTTCACAATAGCTCTATACCGGTCCCCAAACAATCATATTCACAACTTTTTTAATCTCTTGACTAATGTTGCGGACGAAATTAGAGCACATTTTCAAAATTGTGAGGCTATTGTTACAGATGACTTTAACGTTCACAACAAATCGTAGCTAGAATTTTCTAAAACAACCATTGACGACAACAATGGAAGGCAGGCAGAAATATTTGCCACATCGCACGACCTGACGCAGATAGTAAAAAGCCCTACTCTCACTCCTCGTAATGACGGAGATAAAAGTTTTCTCCTAGACCTCGTTGATAAGGGTAGTATTGGTAACTCTAATCATTATCTAATCACATCAGTTATCAAAACTTATTTGCTAAGCACTAGAATTCCTAAGCTCTGTGAAATATTTCACTTTTCAAAAATGAACACCTATGGTCTACGAAGTTTTTTCAAGGTTTCCCTTTTGACCGTCATTGTTTTTATACTGACGATGCAAATCTTTCTGCTCAAAACTTTACTGAAACCATTCAATTTGATACTAACAAATTCGTTCCCTTTTCAATAACGCAACCTTAACAAAAATATTTGTTTTCGAAGTCAGTCAAATTGGCTCTTAGAAACAAACGTAGATTATTTAGTTTTAGGATTCATAAAAAGAATTCTGTTAATCTATCACATTATTTAAAGGCCAACAAAATATCAAACCAGATAATTGAAAACGAAAAAGCAGAGATTGACAAAAGGACTTTCGAGTATGTCAATTTCTGACAAATGTTTTCACAGTGCCATTAATTTTTAAATACTAAATCTTCTATGCTCCCTATCATTGATGGTGACTCAATTGTTATTGACCTTTTAAGGAAAGCTACATTGTTCGCGGAACGCTTTGCTTCAAATTTGACAGTTTTAGAAACTCCCAAAGAAATACCCCAAATCCAGTCTTCAGGAGTTAATATGAAACAATTACATTTCAAACTGTCGAAAAACTTCAAAGGGGGTCAAACAACAACAAAACCTTTGGTCTGGACAACATTCCTCCTGTCATTCTAAAAACATTTTCAAAATAACTTGCACCAACTCTCACCAAAATATTATACAAATCCTATAAATCTGGTATTTTTCATCCTGCTGGAAGGCCTCGCCCAATATCCAGTTTATCTAAAAAATAAGGAACAAAATGTGATATTTCAAATTAAAGACCAATAGCCATACTCCCAGGACTGTCTAAAATATACGAGCACTATATTAATTCACATATATCCAAATTTTTAGAAAACAACCATTTGATATCTGACAGTCAATATGGTTTTAGACACAAAAGATCAACAATCGATCACTCGAACTATGTATCACATCTTTCATCATCATTGTGCATATACTTGAGAAGGGTGGTGAAAGGTACGTTATCGCATTTGACATCTCAAAAGCATACGATCGAATCTGGCATGCCAATTGGAACAACAAGCTCGTTGCGTATGGTTTTGCAATAAATATCGTTATCTATAGATGTTTTAACTCTCACTTTATTTATATTTATATAAACGAACTGTTGAAAATCATCATTAACCCAATAAATATTTTGCAGATGATAGTACACTGCACAAGTCATTCAGCCCCATATATTCAAAGGGTAAAATGCATGAACGAATAAATCCCACCCTAGAGACGCTGCCATAAATGTAAACGGGGACCTAGAAAAAGTCGCAGATTGGGGTGATAAAAATTTGGTCAATTTTAATTCCACTAAAACACAGCTATTGATTGTTTTCAGATTAAAGACCGAGGCTCCCAACGATAATTCAATTAATATTGGTGACGAACAATTATTGGTGACTTACTCTGGAACGATCATATAATGGCGATGACAAAGAGCGCGTCAAGAAAACTCGGCCTACTCAATAGATGAACAAAATATTTTACTCCGTATCAATTACTCCACATTTATAAATCCTATATACTTGGCCTTGTATGGAAAATTGTTGTCATGTTTGGGGCGCTAATTCTGTTACCATCCTGGCTCTTTTGGACTCTGTTCAAAAAGGTGCTATGCGAATTGCGACTGATCGAAATTTAATATCAAATCATGATTCCCTGCAGCATCGTTTTACTGTTGCTGATCTCGTTGTTTTTTTATAAACATCATCACCAGCAGTGCTCTGATGAAATTAATTCCATTATGCCTCAAACATATTCTTTACCCCGTTTTACTCGTCAATCGGTTTGTGCAAACAGTTAAACTGTCTGGCTTACTTGTCGAAGTAGCAAAATGAAAAGTACATCGTACAAATGGAATGCTTTGCCTGAATCAATCGTCTCGAGTGCCTTCAATCCACAAACATTTCAAAAAAGCGTTCAATATCATCTCAACTCATGTTGCTGTGGGATCTGTGTCTTAAAATGTATCTTTGTGTTGTTGTGTTACATTTTGTAATGCCTACTACACAGCACTTTTTATTAAACAAAAATAAAATTATTGGATTGGTTTGTAAGTTTTTGTAGATCTTCTGGTCTTCTTAGGCATAGTAAGTTTCATGTTTTCATTTTTTAATCTCAGGTCAGATATATTCACCCCAATAGTAAATCATATCATACAATAAAGTATGAGATAATAAAACAAATAACTGTGTGATACATGAGTCTGGAAGATAGTTTGATTGCTAACATAGGTATTGTTTGAAAACAGTAAGACATGTGCTCATAGAGTAAACATCACTCAAAGGACGGAATTGAAAATTCAATAAAAATAAACATTCCTAACGATGGTTGAAAAACGAATACTTAAGTGGGTAACCAGTAGTAAAATATCAACTTCAAAATACTATCGCCTCGATGGCGTAGAGCATTGTGTGTTTGCCAACGGCTTTGAATTTGTATTTCGTATATACAAAAATATTCATTCAAATAAAATCTAGAATTTAAATTCTAACTTGAAGCCTTACGTTTTATCAAATTCCAACTATTATATAATTAAACTAAAAGCGTCTACCCCGACCAGAAACTTAAAAATAATTGCTTAAGGGTGCTTTCCAAACGACGACTTATTTGATACTTATTTACCGCCATATTGAAAATATCAAAAAAATCATTCAAGGCATTAATGTCTATAATTAGGTCAGTCTAAATCTGATTTATAAAAACATTTAATCAAATTAGTGACAAATATTAACTAAATTAAATAAAAAGTATATTTGACATATCAGATTAGATTTTTATGGAAAAAGAGATACAAAATAAGTCACCTCGCCAGCATACTTATTCGAATAAGTTTAGAATAAGTTACGTTCCACAAATAAGTCGTCGTTTGGAAAGCACCCTAAGTACTTTTTTTCTAATACATATGTGACTTATTTCACATTTTTAGCTAGTAGCTGTGATTTTGTAAAATGTTGAAACTCTAACTTTGATTTTTGTTTTGTATGTGTTTCATATTGTAGCTTTGGTGTTCCAGTGCTCCCCACTTTATGGTCGAGTTTCGCATTAAAAACCTTATTTAATCTATTTATATGAGTGATCAGCCCACAGAGTGTTGTTCTTATTTATCCACCAATTTTTGGACCATATTTTAATTGGAAAACTGGTGTGTTGCAGGTTGTCAATATTTTAATTAAAAATAATATTTTAATTAAAAATAATTGGTCTAACAGTAGACCACTGAACACACTGAAGAGAACTGTATATGAATATCTTTTTAATTGTTTATAGACGAGGAAATAAAGCACTAAGCAAATTGGCATAGTAAGGTGGAACGAGATGCGGTTTTTTGCATTTGATTCAGGAAGCCATCAGAAAAGTTTGTAAATACAGCCACTTTTCGGCAAATGTATATTTCACCCGTGCATAAGAAAAATGCATTTTTTAAAAGTGCATTCATTGATCGAATAAAAAAAATTCATAACTTGGTCAATGATACAGAAATAGAGCCATTTTTGATATTCGGGGTTTTCTGGGGTCGCTGAACACGAATATGATGTCAGCAATGACCTCTGGAGTACCTTGGGGCCAGGGCGGGTAATATGCACCTCACCTCTTGGAACTTTCCATAAATTCAGCTCGAAATTGATCGAAGCTCGTTACTCGGGGACTTTTGGGGCCGCTGAACACAAATATGATGTCAGCGATGACCTTCGGAGTACCTAGGGTCCAGGGCAGATTATATACACATCATCTTTTGGAACTTGCCATAAATTCAGCTCGAAATTGAGCGGAGCTCGTTTTTACGCAACATTTGAGGCGGGTGTATATTCAGGTCCAGAATTAGCTGTATGGAGAAAATTTTCTAAATCCAACTGACTGGGGATGGGAGTTGATCGACAATTCCTTGGTTCCAATAGGAATGGCTCAGTCACCCGGCCCAACCCATATTATGAGCTTAATATTTTGTGCATGCAAAACAGACTGTAGTAATTATTGTGGATGCCGAAAGCACGGATTAGCTTGCAATACTGCATGTAAAAATTGTGCAGGGTCAAACTGCACGAACATGGAAAAATTTGGGGAATCACAATTTTCAGAAAATCTGGACGAAGATTTTCTTGATGAAGAAAATAAGTGCACGAACGTCGAAGAAAATGAATAAATAGTGTAAATCGAAATAAATAAAACATTTGTATTATAAAGACTTTACGGCTTTTTTCCTTGCGTCGAATAAATAAGATATAAATAAATAGGATTGTAACAAACAGATGGAAACTCTTTACTCCAGGATTTTTAAAGTCACTAAAGTTCGAGCCCTAGGTACTCCGGGGGTCATCATTGACATAATATTTGTGATCAGCGGCCCCAAAAAACCCCGAGTAACGAGCTTCGATCAATTTCTTGCTGTATTTATGGAAAGTTCCAGGAGATGAGGCGTATATAAACCGCCCTATCCCCTACGTACTCCGAAGGTCATCGCCAACATCATATTCGTGTTCAGCGGCCCCAGAAACCCCCGAGTAACGAGCTTCGATCAATTTCGAGCTGAATTTATGGAAAGTTCCAGGAGATGAGTGAGACATACCTGCCGTAGGCCCTAGTTACGCCGAGGGTTATCGCTGACATATTTTTTGTGTTCAAGGACCCAAAAAACCCCCGAGTAACGAGTTTCGATCAATTTCGAGCTGATTTATGGAAAGTTCCAGGCGATGAGGTGCATATAACCCGCTCTGGACTTTAGATACTCCGGAGGTCATCGTCGACATCATATTCGTGTTCAACGGCTCCAAAAAACCCCAAATATCAAAAATGGCTCTATTTCTGTGATCATTGACCAAGTTATGAATTTTTTTTATCAGATCACTGAATGCACTTTTAAAAAACGCATTTTCCTTATGCACTGGTGCAATATGCATTTGTTGAAAAGTAGCTATGTTCACAAACTTTTCTGACGGCTTCCTGAATCGAATGCAAAAAACCGCATCACGATCCATCTTACTCTACCAATTTTCTTAGGTTTGGCCTATTTTGTGCTTTATTTCCTCGCCTATTATATTTCTTATTAATTTTCTTTTTCTATTCAAAATTATTAAATACATATTGTTTACGAGATTTGTCAATTTAATTTTTATTTTTTTTTTGTTATTAGATATATGATAGTGATTCATTTAATTGTTAATTTTAGGTTAGTTTTCGAACGTTACCAATCGATTTAGCTTTAAAAAACTGTGAACCACTTAACTGACTTGTATCGATTGTGTGAACAAATTTGTCGTGAACTTTATGATAATAATAAAAAGCGAAGCTAGCATTAATTAAGTTGTGATATAAATAAATTAAACAGTTACTGAATAACACGCAATGTTGTGTTTTCTGTGTTCACGCAAACCCGCTCCAATAAATCTACCATAATAAATAATGACGTTTATTGATATTTTAAAAAACAGTTCATATCTTAAAATCTAAAACTACAATTTAATATATTATAAAATCTGGAGAACTATAATAAAATTTATACACAAAAAGCATCTATTTCTTTTAATATCCTTGAAATGGTATCTTGAGACCAATTGAATTAATTCAAATAAAATTGAATAAATACCGAATATTTAAATTATTTTATAAACATTATTTCTTTTGTGCATGGAAATTGGAAAACCATATGTGCTTTACTAGTATTCATATATTTTACTAGTTATTATATATCTATGAATATCAAATTAAATACGAAAAACTTGAATATGTTCTTTTAGAGAATGTAGCGTGAGTAGCGGTGCTTGATAAAAACTTATAATCTTATTTAAGCAAAATATGCTCTACATGACTGGTGAATTTTTTGACCTGAAGCAAACCTAATATCTATCTAGAGGGCAAGCACAAAACTACAAAAGCTTCACATTTGCATTTAGAACACCACTTACCCCAATAATGAAGGCTCTTGTTCTACTATTTTCATTACACCTATCACTACAAACTCAAGTGTTTTATCAAACGTTTTAAAATAAAACGTTGAAGTGTTTTTTTGAATCTATGTGTTTTAATTTCAAACATTTGAAGTATTTAGTGCCTCTACGTTAAACATTTCAAGCGTTTAACACAATTATTTTAAACATCTAAATGTTTCGTTTTAAAACGATTCATCTGTTTTAGCAAAACAATTATTTAAACTGCTTTATAATAAAACGTTTTACCATCTGCAAAGCGTTTAAATATCGGTTAAATGTTTTAAAACAATTCACTTATAAGGAATTAAAACATTTTAATAAAAAACCGGTTATCTATAAAACGCTTTTATTAAAAACATAAAAACATAATAAATTTATTTAAACTTATATATTTACTTTAAATTCAATTTAAATTCTGTTTCAATTCGCTTCAAATTCACTTTAAATTTACTTTAGAGTCGCTTTAAATTCACTTTAAATAATTGAATTTAAAGTGAATTAAAAGTGAGTTTTAAGTGAATTTAAATTGAATTTAATATGAATTTAAAGTGAATTTAAAGTTATTTCAAAGTTAATTTAAAATGAATTTAAAGTTAATTAAAAGTGAATTAAAAGTGAATGTAAAATTAATTTAAGGCCCATATACTCGAACATGACACATTGGAGTTACTTAATCCTAAAAATAATAGAACACAATCATTAAATTGATACCTACAAGTCCAAACTTGCAAAAAGTATTAGACAGATATGAAAACTAGATGCCTTCAAATCATTTCATATTGCCCAAAACAACCAAAATATGATTTCAGAGGTCCACATTATTTCAATACTATCAAAATAGCAAAAATCGCGGGATGTAAATCATTTAAATACAAAAATGTAAATGTACAATATTCTACAGTTTGTAAATTGTTTTATATATCTTCAAATTCTTACCTACATAATATACAACTTTTAATATTTTGTTTGTAATTTAGGTTTTCCTCAAAATTGTTTATTCTTAAATTTCTCAATTACCACTTTTATTTCATTCATAATTTTAAATTTTGTTTCCCAGCGAATAAAATGCTATCGATTCGTTCATGAATCGATGAAGAAACTTCTTCTCTGAGGTGTAGAATCGTGATGGAAAAGGTATGGAAATTTGTATGTAAATAAATAAAATGTCCGCCAGATTCGTGAACGAATGCTCTAGTACGATTCATCATGTAATATTACCACTTGAATCGCTGTGGAATATTCCACAACGATTCTTTAGTGAAATTTAGACTACTTTCTTAAACGATTCTTCATAGAAATTTTGTTAGTTGTTAACATTGCAATAATTAAAACATATTTTATTTTAGTTGAATTTCATTTTATTTCTAATAAATTTATTTATTATAGTTGTATAGTTATAGTTATATAGTTTAATATAATGTTACTTTAATACAAAATTTATATTATTTTGGTTTTTCTCTCGATGTAAAAGAATTTTTTTTATTGAAATAAAATAGTTTTAATTATACTTATCGAAAAGAAATGATTTAATAGCTGGCAATGGCCATTTTACTTCTCTCCATGACTGTCTTCTAAGTTTATTGTTACCAGAACCAGATTGCTTATCAGCCGCCATAATTATTTACTCTCTGTAAAAATTTGAACAAAAATTATTGTTTAGTCAAGCAGTTTTTGTAAATTTTTCTCTTTACTTAAGTACACTTTCACGTTTTTATATATCACATTACATTTTGTATATTTAAAAAAACCATTACTTAAAATTGAAAAATATTTTCTCACGAAAAAACATACTTATGAACTACAAAGTTGTACAATGTTGATTTTGTCTTGTTTTAGTTCACTTTATTAAAATTTGTATAAAGATGGCATACTGATCAGAGAATTAACCAATCAAAAGACATTAAAATGTAATAGAAAGATTCGAGATAGAATCGTAGTGTAGTCTTCCTATGGAAAAGCTGTAGAAACTTTCTCCTGTAGAAACGAAATTCGTTGGGTTTTGAATTTTTTCTGATCTAATTACAATAACTATTTTAAGAAATAGTTTTTCTTAAAAGATGAAACCATACATTTTATCCTTGAAAAGAAATTATGTTTTGTCTTATCTTATTCGTACAAAGTATTTTCACACCTTTATCTTTCTTTCTATATCTATCTTGGAACAATTTTTGCCAAATGTAAACAGAAAAAATATAAAACATATGTTGATTCTAACAAGTTTCGTTTAATCAAATCATTTCGTTTTTGGTTGTTAATTGTTGTAAAATTTATTGTATTAAATATACATATTCATAAATTTTTAAAATTTGCTTAAAAATAATTAAATGTTAATAATAAATAACGTTGAGAAAAAATTACACTGCATTTACCCGTAATTTTTTATTTAAAGAAAAATATTTAATAAGAATAAAATAGTACATTATGATGCTAGGACGTAGAGCTAAAGATTTTGGACAGATGTGGAGTTTGCAAATCGAGGCGCTAGCCGAGATTTGCACCCACATTAAGTCCAAAATAGCTTACGTCCGTGCATCATATACTATTTTTTATTCGCCGCAAGCAAAATATTTTAAGAAAATTTGTTTATTCTATATTAAAATTATAAATTTTCATAAATTTTAAAGTAAAAAATATGGAGGGGCTGAAATCTCAAGCTCTGAGATATCAAGACTTCGGTCTGGGTTAAGGATTTTGATATAGTTTTCGGCAAAAAACTTTTATGAGGACATGTTTTTTAGTTTTGGGCAGCGATGTATATCAAACATAACTCTTTGTTAAAGTACTAGTATTGTTTTTATATTAAATTAAAATTTTATTTTTTTATTAAAAATTTATTACAAAACTAACACGAAACATCAATACGTTGCCGGAAAATTATAATCAAAAAATTCCAAAAATATTGTTAAATTAAATAAAATCAAGCTTTTTCAAAATTCCAAAAATATTCCAAATATTAGAATAAAATCAAATATTTAAATTTTTCTAAATTCCAATAATATTTCAAAAATTCTTAAAAATTCAAACTTTTTCCATAATTCTAAATATATTGCAAAAATTATTACAAGATCAAAAATTTAAAAATTTTTTCAAAATTCCAAAAATTGTAATAAAATCAAAAATTTGAAATTTTTCAAAGTTCTAAAAATATTCCAAAAATTCTTACAAAATCAAAAATTAAAACTTTCGCCGAAATTCTAAAAATATTGCAAAAATTATTACAAAATCAAAAATACAAACTTTTTCAAAATTACAAAAATATTTAAAAAACTATAACAAATTCAAAAATTTCCATGTCCAATTTCATTTTAAATTACATTTACGTCATAAAAACAGCTACATTTTTTTCCCCAAAAAATTGGCTAAAAAATTAAATGAAATCAGTTTTTGACACACTTGACATTATTTTTTGACAAACTTATAATGCCACAATTCTCTATAATAATAATAAAATATCATGTCATACGAACTATTAATTTTATTTTTTTCTAAGAAAATAGGGTAACAAATAAGTGAAAATCTTTCTTTTGACTCACTTGACAACATTTTTTGACAAACTTATAATGCCATAATTCTCAATAATCATAATAAAATTTCATTTCAAACAATGTTATTTTTTTTCCAAAAATTAGGTAAAAAACTAAATAAAAATCTTTTGACACACTTGACAACATATTTTTGATAAACTTATAATGCCATAATTCTCAATAATAATAAATAATAAAACTTCATTTCAAACAAACAATTAATTTTATTTTTTTTTCTAAAAAATTGGGTAAAAAAATAAATAAAAATCTTTCTTTTGACACACTTGACAACATTTTTTTGACAAACTTATAATGCAATAATCTAGATTTTGGTCTCACATACTAATCCCGACCATCAAGATTTCTCCAAATTCAATGTTCCTACTCGTAATCACTTAAAATGAACATTTTCTAAGCAAAAAATATGCAAATTTCCTTGTTTTGACACACTTGACGATTTTTTTGACACACTTCCGGTACAGTTATCAAACACATCGTCCTTTCGGCTCTGCTCATTGAGTAAACCTATTTTTAGAAAAAAGAAAATTTTGAAATCCGTCCAGCGGATTTTTCTAGATTTCGTCGGTTGTGACGGCCGGACGGCCGACAGACAGACACACATTTTTTTTTTTGCTTTTTTAGAATCAGTAGGTCCTAAAACGTCGAGAA
Source organism: Diogma glabrata (assembly GCA_963693315.1). Lineage (NCBI taxonomy): Eukaryota > Metazoa > Arthropoda > Insecta > Diptera > Cylindrotomidae > Diogma > Diogma glabrata. The sequence continues at coordinate 167,956,445 of OY856186.1, forward strand.
ATGCCAAAAAAAGTGGGGGTAAGAATTTCACTTTGAGCTCATGAATGTAATACTTAGGTCTTTCAGACCGAAGTAATATGTGGAACAAGCAACCTTTGACAAAATATTTATTATTTTTCCAAATTATTGTGTAGCTATGACAACAAATGATAACAACTATTTTAATTGGATAATAAAATTTTGAATTTAAGGGTTGCTTTGATAAAAATTTTTATTTTTCATAGAATTTAAACAAATACAAATGCTTTTTACTTTTTTGGACGTAGCTATGACAACAAAATAAATAGTTGAAAAGTGATACTTTAAAGCCGCAAATCACAGTAATAAATTAACACTTTAATATATAGGCGAATAAAAAAGTGTTTTGTGCATAGCAAGGGTGTACAAAGTGTATTTTTTTCAATCAGAACAAAAAGTGTCTGATATTCAAATAATCAAAGAAAAAATTCTTCATATATGTAGTCGTGATTGAAAATTTATTTGAATTTAGTTAGTGGAAAAAAGAAGGTGAAAGTGTATTAAATGTAGATGTTTCTAAGGTTAGTAAATTGTTGCACTTGTTTGTATTTATAAACAAACAAGTGCAACAATTTATTAACCTTAGAAACATCTACATTTAATACACTTAAGCAACACACAATTTTTTTTTAATAAAACTACTTAAAACTTTTTTCATAAAATATTAAAATTATTTGTAACCCAAATAATTCTGTGGTTTGTCAGATAATATTTTTTTAATTTGCAATAATTTAATTGAATTTATACAAAAAACTTGCGTGTTGCACAAAAAATTGTGAATTTTACTCTTTAGGGTTCCGTACTTTGAAAAAGTAAAAACGGTACCCTATTGGTGAGACTTGGGTGTCCGTCCGAATTTCTACATAATCAATTTACTCACAAACTATAAGTGCTATCAACTTGAAATTTGAAATATTTGGTTTTATCTATATTTTATGGACATAGATAAGGGGAAAGTAAAACAAAAGTTTTTCTAAGGAATCGAGTTTGGTCTAAAAAATCGAAAAAAAATGGAAGTATTTCAAAAAAATTTTTTATTGAATGTTTGACTGCTTAGTTTTTGAGTTATTATCAAAAACGAGTGGTTTTTTTTGTCCTTCCCCTTAACTAAAATTAAAAAAAATTCATGAGTGTAGAGATTTTGCTAAATCGAAACTAAAACTTTTTTTTGGTTGTTATAATTTCAAATGTTCATTAGAGGGGGTTTAAAGTAAAAATTTTGAAAAAAAATTGTTTTTGATCATAGCTTGTGGGGTGTCTAATGTAAGGTGATTTTTTTTTGTAGTGCAAAAGAGTTTTTTTGTAATTTTTGAGAGCACAGTTTTCGCTTTAATTTCAAAAATGTTAAATTTTTTTTGTCACCCCCTTTTCTAAGAACATTACAAAAGAAAAAGTTTAAAAAATTCATGGGTGCAGGGATTTTGCTAAATCGATACTAAAATTTTTTTACTAGTTATAATTTCAAATAAACATGAAACTATACTAACAAAAACTGTTTTTTTCTCAAATATTATATACACGGAACCCTCAGCGAGCGAATTATATTCGCACTTGCCTGACTTTTTATTTTATTGCAGTGTAGTTTAACCATCATCCTCAATTATAAAGGGGGTCTATTTTTACTGAATAGACCCCATTTAATAATGAAGTATATTCAGTTATATCGTCTTTAGAAAATTACTGCTATTCTTTTATTTTTTATATGAAATTTTATCAGTAAATATTAACTCATACAAAATAATAGATGAATAGCAGAAATGTTATATTATTTTAAAAAATTAATTGTAGGCTGTGTTTTAGTATTTTAAAAAATAGTAAAAAAATCTTTGGTGTAAAGCTTAAAAGTTTTGATTATTATAAAATTATTTTAAATTTTTATAGAAGATTGGAAGGTTTCTTTATCCATAATATAATAGCCGTGAGACTATCCCTCTACTACGATCGTAACGTTCATATATTGCAATATGGGTATTGCGTTCGGCTGATGAGCTAAAGGTTGCAAGTTCGAATCCTGGCGTAGTACGTTATTTTTTTAATTGTTTTTTTCAAATAACAATAACTTTTTTTGAATAACATTAAAATTGTTGTTTTTTTATTCATAAATACATAAAACATATAAATATTTCGTTTTACGAATTTTAAATTGATCGAATGTAGTTTTTTAAAGTAATTGCTACTGTCTTTTCCTATTTCGTTCAAATTATTATCATTTCGCTAGTAAAACGAAAATTAATTATTTTTTGGACAGGCAGTGCTAAAAATCATATAATAGTGGTTTTTCGATCATTATTTTCTATAATTTCTTTCCTGTGAAATAAAATTAAGAAAGACAAAAACTACTATTTGAATATTTCTCTAACAATAACAGATAAACAGCTTCATCATAAAAGGTAGTGTGACATCATTACGAAGATTTTATTTGGTTATTTGTAGTTTTAATAAAATGTAGAATGCATTCAGGGGATTTTTTTTAAAGTTATTTAAAGTTTTAGTCTTAATGAAATCTTTTTTATTTTCAATTAGTCACAAGATATGTAATATTTATTATGAAAAATAGTTAGAATTTCGAAAGTTTCATGGAGCATTTTTCAAAGGAATAATTTATGCATTAAACAGTAAAGTTGGTAAATGGTTTTTAAAATAAGTGTATTAAAAAGAAAAAAGTAAACAAATCAATGAAAGTATAGTAGAATTTTTTTGCCAGCGAATGTTTGACAGATAGGACGCAGTAAGAGATAAAAGATGAGACAAAAAATAAAACAGAGATGTATTATTTTTGGGATAAATTTGTGTTCGAAAAAATTATATTAGTTAAATTTCTACTGATTAGTATAATTAAATAATAAAATTTAACTGTAGATCACTAAGATGTTAAACAATGAGTATTGGGCCATTTTTCTGTTCCAGTGTTCACCGCAAAAGCGCTACATAAGAAAAAAATCACAAAATTTTCAAAGGATTGTATACCAAACACAACTTCCAATAGTTTTAAAAATTGTCAGTTGTAATACAATGAGTTATTGAAATTTTTTCGAAAATTTTTCGATTTTCCAAAATTCCGAGATGACGGACATTGCAATAAACAGATTTTTCTATAAAATCTACCTAAAATCTTGGGGCCTAATTAAATTCATTATGCTAAAAATAAGTCCTTCAAATTAATATTTCAATAAATTTTATACTTCAAATTTTTTTTTTACAATTTTTTTGATAATTTTTCAATTTTTTTCAATGAATCAATTCCAAAATCAATAACTTCGATTCAACGCAAGCAAAGCAAGAGTTAGTTATGTTTTTAGATTATCAACACCGTTTTCATTATAGTTTGATTTCAAAGATATTATGGAGAAAGAATATGTAAGACTTCTAGAAGTAGAAATTTTAAATAATATTGAATAATTGTAATATTACTCCAGTGAAATTCTTATCTTTTTAAACTAGCTAAGATCAATGTCAAAAATTGTCATATGCAGGCAAATGTCGTAGGTTTTGCACTATAGCTATCTGCCAATTGTCATAGTGAAAAAGTATTGTTCTATATGTTTACTCATGTTTTCGTTTATTAATTCTGAGAAAAACAGAATGAATAGAATAGCGATAACGTAGCGATCCAAGTGACGTAAATAGCGATCCAAGAATATTCCAAACAGCCAGTATTTATAGAACATTACTGTAATAAACGGACTGCATTTTTGATAGCATCGCATATTATTTCATTTTTTAGAGAAATTTGTTCAAAATAATGAAATTATATTTTATTTTCATGGCAATTATTCAATGTATTCTATTTATCTAATATGTATATTGATCTTAAAAAATATAAATATTTCAATTTTGTCATTATAGTTAGTATGTTGGTATGTTGCACTACATAAAATTTTGGTAAGGACTAATATTTACTGTTTATGTAATTTATCTAAAACACATTAAAACGTTTAATATGTTTTATATGCAAAACACATCAAATATTTTAATACTAAACGCTTAGAGTGTTTTAGTATTAAACGCTTAAAGTAGTTTAATCAAATAAAACACTTTAAAATGTTTAAAAAGTGACTACAAGTATTTAAACACTTTAAGTGTCGATGTCGCGAAAGGTAGTATTGGAAATTCTGATCATTATTTAATCTCATCAGTTATCAAAACTGATTTACTTAAAACTACAACTCCCAAACCCCGTAAAATATTTCACTACTCAAAAATGGATAAGAGTGCTCTTCAAAATTTTTTCCATGGTTTCCCTTTCGACCGTCATTGTTTTTACACTGACAATGTAAATTTTTCTGCTCAAAACTTTACAGAAACCATCCAATTTGCTATCAATGAATTTGTCCCTTTCTCCATAGTAAAACAAAAAAAATGCTTGTAAATACCAAACAAAAATACTTGTATTCGAAAGCTGCCAAAACGGCACTTAGAAACAAAGGTAGATTTAATATTTGGATTCCTAACAAAACTCCCACTAATCGATCCCAATATCTAAAGGCCAGCCAAATATCTAATCAGATTATCTATCTCAAACAAAAAGTCCGAAATTGACAGAGCGAAAGCCTCAAAACTTACGTCTATGTCTGTTTCTGACAAGAGTTTCTACAGTGCCATCAATTCTTTAAATTCTGGTACAAAATTTTTTATTCCCCCTATTATTGATGGTGATTTAATCGTCAATGATCCCACAAGAAAAGCTAACTTGTTCGCTGAACGCTTTGCTCTGAACTCCACTGTTTTGGAAACTCCTAAAGAAATACCCCAAATCCAGTCTTCAGGAGTTAATATGAATGAACTTCACTTCAAACCCAAAATAGTCGCTAGACTTTTAAAGGGGTTAAACATCAACAAAGCATCAGGAATGGACAATATTCCACCCATTATTTTAAAAACCTTTTCCAAAGAACTTGCACTTGCAAGACCTTGCAAGAACTTGCACTTTAACTAAAATATTCTACCAATCCTACAAATCTGGTATATTTCCCTCGTGCTGGAAGTTGGCAAATGTCCAGCCCGTCCCCAAAAAGGGACCAAAATCCGATATCTCAAATTATAGGCCAATAGCTTTACTATCGGTCCTATCCAAAGTCTATAAGCATTATATTAATACACATATTTCAAAATTTCTGGAAGAAAATCATTTAATATCCGACAGCCAATACGGTTTTCGAAACAAAAGATCAACTACCGATCTATTAACTATGTAACGCATTGTTGGAACAGCATACTTGATATAGGTGGTGAAACATACATTATCGCTTTAGACATCTCCAAGGCATTCGATCGAGTCTGGCATGCCAACTTAATCAACAAGCTCGTTGCGTACGGTTTTCATCCCAATGTTGTGAAGCTGATTCAAAATTTTCTGTCCAACCGATACATTTCGGTAACCTTAGACGGATTTTCTTCTGAGTCTAAACTAATTAACGCTGGTGTACCCCAAGGCTCAGTATTGTCCCCAACCCTATTTTTGATTTATATCAACGAATTGTTGAAAATCACCAGTAATCCAATAAATAGTTTTGCAGATGATAGTACTCTGCACAAGTCGTTCGAGCCCCTTCCTTCAAAAGGTAAAATGCACGAACGAATTAACCCTGCCCGGAGAGACGCTGCCATAAACGTGAACAAAGACCTGAATAAAGTCGCCGACTGGGGTGATCAAAACCTTGTCAATTTCAACTCCACCAAAACACAGCTGTTGATTGCTTCCAGATTAAAGACCGAGTTCCCTAAAGATATTTTATTTAGTATGTGTGATGAACCAATGGGTGAATGTAAAACATTCGTTTATTGGGTGTCACAGTTTCAAATGACCTACTCTGGAACGATCATGTAATGGCGATGGCAAAAGGCGCGTCTAAAAAACTCGGCCTCCTAAATAGATGCAAAAAATTTTTTACTCCATACCAATTGCTCCATGTTTATAAGTCCTATATTCGTCCCTGCATGGAGTACTGCTGTCAAGTTTGGGGTGCTGCCTCTGTTTCCATCTGGGCCCTCTTGGACTCTGTTCAAAAGCGAGCTATACGAATTGTGGGTGATCGAACTTTGAAATCAAAACTTGATTCCCTACAACATCGTCGCACTGTTGCTGACCTCGTTGTTTTTTACAAATATCGTCATCAGCAGTGCTCAGATGAAATCAGCGGCATCATGCCTCAAACTTATTCTTACCTCCGTTCCACTCGGCAATCGGCTGCCGCAACCAGTGAAACGGTAAAGATCCCGCGCTGTCATACTGGCAGATCGCAGAGAGACTTCTTTGTCCGAACTGCGTACAAATGGAATAGTTTGCCGGAACACTTAGTCTCAGGTGGCTTCAACCCACAGATGTTTAAAAAAAGCGTTAATCTACACCTTAGAACGCCAGTTGTTGTGGGACCCAGGTCTAGACCTAGGTCTTAAAAGGTATTTATGTGTTGTTGTGACACATATTCTAAACCCTATTACACAACACATTTTATTAAAAAAAAAAAAAAAAATAAAACACTTGAGTTTGTAGTGTACACGTTTAATATTGAGCAAAATCAAGCGTTTGCAGAATTAGGATCAAGATTTATACAAACAATTAAACTTGTCAACCTTACTGGTCATATAAATATCCTATTAAACTAGCAAAAAAAAAAAAATGAATTGAACTGTGTAAAATAACTGACCTGGACAGCAAATTCGCTATCGATATAGAAGCTGTAACAACAAAATTGCAGTTCCGTACTTGATATCTGCTTACTTACTTGATAATTGCTTTTGTCCGTACTTGATATCTGCAGCAATTAAAACAATACTGTCACCATAAATCCTTTTTGTTTCAAATATTGCATTTTTCTTTAATGAGCCTTAATTAAATATAAAAGCACTTATGTGATTGCAATATAAAACGTATTCAGTCAATAATTAAAAACGCTAACACAACATATAAATAAGTTATATTAAAACGATTTAGTAATTTCCAATGAACTACCCTTACGAAAAAGTCCATCCTTTTGTGTAAATAAATCTAGATAAAATCTTAATAATATTATTATTTATATAACTTCAACTTAGCTTATAGTTTTTTTTCAGTAAAAGCATTCTGAAATGTCTCTATGAATGAAATAACTTTTTCAAAATACATGAAAACTTTTCATACATAGAAAAATAAAAATATGATGGTATCTTCAATTTCCTTTATCCAGAATCCCTTTCTTTACTTTTCTTTATCAAGTAGAAAAAAATCTGTGTTGTAATATACAAATTCGTGATTCGTTTTTAGATATAATACAAAACAATTTTTTTTACTGATATCTAAATCAACATTTACATGTGTGAAAATGCTTTTAATAAAAAAAATATTCCATCTACGAGTATCTATTTGAAAATTCATATTATCAATTTGCTAGGGAAAACCTTGAAATGGAAAAAAAAAAGAAAACGTATAACGATCTATTTATGTTATTTTCCTTTTTGTTATTATGGATACTCTTGTATCCACTTCATTCCCAACATAACCATTAATACGTTCATTCATTTCACATTGAACCATTTTATGTTGTACTTCATCGTTTCATCTGGCAATATCAATCTATTTTTTTGTGTCTTCGTTTTGTTTATTTTATGATACTTTTATGTTGCTGTTTTTTAAGATGGGTCAAATACAAATATATACATCTCTAAAGGTTGGAAAACAACATTCTCATAACATTAGCAAAATTAGCAAACATAAAATTTGGATTCATGGGAAATTGAAGATGTGTGTTTAAAGTATCGTAATTGCTTTTTCAGTGAGTGTTGTACCAATTGCTAAAATCTGTTTGCCATAAATTACAAATCATGACCGGAACATTGGTCATACGCACTCATTCTATTTGTTTTATGTTAAGATTATGGCACTAAGGATATCTAAAATTCATGAAAATTACGAAGCAATACATGCATAAATAAAATTAAATAATTAAAAAAATTGATTTATTCCAAAAGTTTGAAAAACAAGAAACAAGAAACAAACCAGAAAAAGGGGATATCAGAATATTAGTTAGTAAGCATTTCAGAAAATTAAAAAATTAAAAAATTAGAAAATTCGAAAACTAGAAAATTAGAAAATTAGAAAATTAGAAACACAGAAAATTAGAATATTAGAGATTTAAAAAATTAGAAAATTAGATATTTAGAAATTTAGAAATTTAGAAAATTAGAAAAATAAAATATTAGAAGCTTAAGAAATTAGAAAATTAGAAAATTAGAAAATTAAAATATTGGATAATTAGAAAATTATAAGATTATAAAATTATAAAATTATAAAATTATAAAATTATAAAATTATAAAATTATAAAATTATAAAATTATAAAATTATAAAATTATAAAATTATAAAATTATAAAATTATAAAATTATAAAATTATAAAATTATAAAATTATAAAATTATAAAATTATAAAATTATAAAATTATAAAATTATAAAATTATAAAATTATAAAATTATAAAATTATAAAATTATAAAATTATAAAATTATAAAATTATAAAATTATAAAATTATAAAATTATAAAATTATAAAATTATAAAATTATAAAATTATAAAATTATAAAATTCTAAAATTCTAAAATTCTAAAATTATAAAATTATAAAATTATAAAATTATAAAATTATAAAATTATAAAATTATAAAATTATAAAATTATAAAATTATAAAATTATAAAATTATAAAATTATAAAATTATAAAATTATAAAATTATAAAATTATAAAATTATAAAATTATAAAATTATAAAATTATAAAATTATAAAATTATAAAATTATAAAATTATAAAATTATAAAATTATAAAATGATATAAAAAGAAAATTAGATAATCAGTAAATTAGAAAATTAGAAAATCAGTTAATTAGGAAGTTACGAAGCTAGAAAATTAAAATATTAGAAAATGAGCAAACTAAATAGAAAATTTGGAAAATTAAGAAAATAGAAAAAAGAAAATTATAAAATTGGAAAAGAAGAAAGCTATGAAATTATGAGAATAGCAAAATTAGAATATTAGAAAAATAGGAAATAAACAATTTTCACATTGGAATTTTAGACAAAATTCTTAGTGTGTTTTTTGTTCATTATTTTAATTTGACAATCATGTTTGGTTACTGTAATGGATGATTGTTTTTAGCGAGAGTTCTCAAGTTTAAATATAAGTTTGTTCGGAAAGTAAGTCCGTTTTTCCCAACTTAATAATATTTTCCCCACAAACTTCACACTTTTCCCACATAATCATTAAATATTTTGACAGCTGATATAGCAAGATTTGCTTATGAAAAGTTTAATTTCTATGCATTAGTTTTTGATGGGCACCCTTACAAATTTGGAAAGTGAAAAGCAACATTTTTGACATATTTTATTATTAAATTATCGAAAAGGTAAACAGCACGAAAAATGCTTGAACAACTTTCAAGCAAGAATAAAATTATTCGATGTGTAACAACGTTTGCAAAAATTCGATCTAATAATTTTGATGTTGAATATGCATCACGTTCTTCAAGGCCATCTAAAGCAGATGAAGACACAATAAAGGCATTAATTGATACAAACCGGTAAATAGCAACTCGGTAATCGTTCTAGATCATTTGAAAGGTCAAGGTCTAGGTTCTCATAGGTCAACATATAGATTTCTCGTGTTCTGACAGAAAGAAATTTGTGTTATCGCGAACGTCAAGAAAATGGAGATGAGAAAATGTTTGTCTATCTGTTTGGTAGAATTTGAAAGAAATCATTTTATCTAGCTTCTACACAAAAAAATACCCCGATCAGTTCTGAAATATACCGTCATGAGCTGGACAAACTGAATGATTCACTCAAACCGAAAAGGTCTGAATGATCAATAAAAAAGTTTTTATATTCCACGAGATCTCATACAAGTCTGTTGACTCATCAAAAGCATTTGCAGCTTATATAGTAATTTCAGTCAGACTTTTCATATTTTCCGGATCCTTCTGGTTATTTTTTGTTCTGGTCTCTAAAAAATGTTTTGGACTGTAAAATTGTTACTTCAAATGAGGAGGTCAAAAACAGCTGTTTCAGTTTTGTGATAGAAGAGAGTAGAAGTTTTTTGAGCTCCGGAATCATAAGTCTACCTGAAAGATTTTAAAAGGTATTGAAGCAGAGTGGAAAATATATAATTGAATAAAATAATTAATCACTATAAGAAAATCATCTTTCATTTTCATAAAAAATCGAATTTACCGAATATATAAAATTAAAAGTTCTAACCTTGAACTGAGGAAAATTAAAAAATTAGCAATTGGAGAATACAAAATTGGTGTTTGAGAAACCTTGAAATTTAGCGAAAAAGGCAGTTAGAGTCATAAAGGCTTCATAACCGTTTACGGGCTTTAAAACTGCACGTATTTCTTATACCTGCTATGTACAACATATGATTATCTTACATGTTGTGACAACAAACGACTTAGGTATTGAGCGGGTAAAGACAAATTACTAGTAAATAGATCAAATGTGTGGTGTCATCAGGCCATGCGGAGGATCAGACAACCTGGGGCTCCATTCAAAAAGCAGCAGAAAATTGGATATCAAGTAGCTTCCAAAATAATTTTGCCTGGTCAAGCTATCAAGGCTTTGACTTAGTCGGTCTTTTTTCTTTTGAAAATTGTGAGATCAGAAATTAGCAAAGGCTCGTGTCTGTTCTATGTAGAGTGTTGTATTGGTACATATTCACTTGTGACGAAGAATGTGAGATAATATCTCGATCTTCCAAAATCTTACTATCTTTCTCCGACGATGCTGGAAAAACACTATGATGTACATGAAACAATATCAATTGTTTGGAAGTCGGGTAGAGGGCACACAACCAATCTTTACTAAATCAATTGGAAACAGGTCAATGTGTTTAACGTTTAGAATAATACACAAACTTTTATCAAAAGGACAAAAATGGAGGTATTGGACAACGATAAAAGGCATTGGTATATAAAAGTTCATTAAGAAATTAAGAGTCACAAATGAAACCTTCTTGTTGGATCACAGAAATATTCAGTCTAAACTAAATAGTAGGCAAGAAGCTAGCCTTGTAATTGAATCAGCACAGTGACAAATTATCTGGATATAGTTAGGAAAGCAAATTTTTGTGAAAAAATCATAAGAAAGGAATGGTGAGCAAAACCATATGAACTCTGAAGGGATGTAAAACCCGACGGGTAAAACTGATCTGTTTTTGATAAACAATCAAGCTACAACGAAGACAAAATCTGAACATTACCTCGGATCATCGGACTACATCAGTAGTAGTGCAATTTACATCATCGACACCAATTCGAGCTATTCCTCGTCGCGTTTGAAACTATAAACGCGTTGACTGGAAGGGACTGAGAAACTTTTACGAAAAAACACTTTGGAGAAATATTTGTTGTGCTGAGCAAGATTCTAGCACATCAGCATTAAGAGTTTCTGAAATCATAAAAGACGGAATGTGGTGGTATATTCTGAATCAACTGAGCCTTGATTTACGGGATGTTGATGAGGCGGTTAGGATTCAACGCAAACCTTTATCTTACAAAGCTAGAATATTTCCCGATTCTTAAAAGCTGGCCAGGGTTCAACCCCGTAAGATAGACACTAAAAATTATTACTAATTGTAATTCTGTCGGTTTTGGATAAAATACTTAAAAACTATGTTAACTACCATCTAGTGGAATATTTAGAGAGGTCACGAATTATTGATGATATATGATTTTCGTAGAAGTCATGCAACAAGTTGTTAGCCTACGTAACCCATTTTTGGAACAAATCGCTGGCAAGCCATGACGAAACATTCAGTATTTCTTTTGATATTTCTAAAGCATTTAATAAAGTGCTACATAGAAATCTCATTGCTATATTAAAATCTTATGGCATAGATCATCTTACTGTCTCATGCATAGATCATCTCACTGTCTGATTCACAGCTTTCCTACAAGCCAATTTCATATTAAATTATATGGTATAACATCCAATATTTTCACAACCAATGCTGGTGTTCCTCAAGCCTCTGCACTTGCTTATTTTCACAGTTCATCCCATTCATAGTTTTTCTGATGACAGCACATTGCATGCAACTCTTAAATTTTGATCTCGGACAGTCACCAACAATATAAGGAGCTGCTAATTGATTCTATCAACGAAGACCTGGATTGTAAAGATAAACCATGAAGAATTGTGTGAGGTTGAATTAGTTAAACTGCTTGGAGTGGATATGGAAAATAACCTAAAATGGAACAAACATGTGTTTAGCCTCGCTAAATCTGCAATGCAAAAATTAGGATTCCTGATTCGATGTAAATAGCTTTTTAATCCCGATTAAATTTTACTGAGTCTTTTACAGGTCCATGTATAGAATACTGATATCATGATAATAATGTCTGGAGTCTAACGATTCACTCTATTATTGTCTTGATTCACTCCAGCACAAAAGAAATGTGGTTGAATTGTCAATCTACTATAAATATAACTTTACCGAATTCCCCTCTAAGAAAATTCAAAATATCCTTCCACCGTGTGCGCAGTACAATCGACAAACAAGGGCTTCTGAGTTATCCTATCTATTTGTTGTCCAAATAGATGTCGTTGTAGAACTATGTCCTTTTAGAACGATTATTTTGATAGAGCAGCCAAATTGTTAAACTCAATGCCTTTCTCCCTATTTCCCGATAAATTTGCCCCTCAGATATTTGAAGTCGTTTAAAACAATTAGTATAGTTATCCATATTTTCATTCCTTCCAGTTTCCTCATATCATTCATTTATAGCTGACATGGTATTTTCGGATAGTAGAAAATTGGTTTTTTCGAAGTAGTTTGAAATCGATAAATTTAGAATTGATTTATTAATAAATAAATTGATTGACATCAAATTCTAAGAATTGATATGCTATGCTCAGAACTCGAAATGTATTAGTATGTATGATTATGTATTAGTGTTTACTGTTTTTTCAATAAGGAGTCTTTTATTTACTCGATAAAACAATTATAATTGTTGACAATCTCACCACTATCACCAATTCTACCAATTTAACCAATTTACCTATTTAACCAATTTTTATTTAGTATGGACTTATATTTTGCAGTACATTTTACTACTACGTGTTTTTCCCATTATATCGATTAGCTCGTAAACTTTAAATTCTATTGATCTAATATTTGGTATTTGTTCGACTTTTTCTGCCAGTTTGTGGCATTACCAAGATTTCTATCCCAAAGAGACATTACATCGTAATCAAGTCAAAATCTTTGCTATACATTTGTTCATTATTCAAAATCCATCTTTAATTTCTATAGATTATTGTAAAACATTATGCCCAAGGTATTTTTGAACAATACAATTATTATAATAATATCGAAAACAATGTTAATATAATTATTTTGATCATTAATTTAATTTTGTTTTAGATTACGTTGCAGACTCATAATTTTTGTTCTATTCGGTTTAATAATTAGTAGGGAAATTGTTATTTTAAATACAAGGATATAAAACTATAAACCAAAAAACACTTCGTGGCAAATTGTTTTAATGAAATTGCTCTATATTGTTGATTGATTGTTTTATGGAAAAAGAAAATTTATTGAAACGATTACAGTGATAAAAGTTGGAAAATAAATTACAATATGTCTAGGCGCCTGGCACTAATATTGTATTCAATTTTTATTATAATTTTCTGTAAAGTGGGTTTTACTGAAATTTTTTTTAAGAAACATTAATTCGTGTTTTGTAACAACCTACCATACTGGGGGTAAACTACCATAGAAACAGTTTTAAAATTGTTTGAGCAAACAACTTTTATTAGGTTATTAGGCTTAGAAACCAACCAGGGGAAGAAATTTGGCTAACTTTGTTTGGAACAATGTTCTGCAAACTAGTGTGACTACAAAATATACTAATGTTGTGATATCATTACAGGAAACTCTCAGTCTGGTTCTCCGTATAAATGTGGGTCAATGAATTGTCAAGGTCAAGCAATAATTGGATAATCACAATAATTTTCAGCATCATAACCTAGCACGCACTTCAACGCAGATTTAGAAAAGTGAAATAGAGAGTAGAGTATTGAAGCGCTTAAAGTATTGAAGATACTAGATACTTTTCTAGGCCCTTTTCTTTTTGTATTTTTAGATTTTTCAGTTTTTGTTTTTTTTAACTCTTAAATTTTTAAATTTTAGTATGTTTTTTTAATATTTTTGAGTAATTCTTTGTATTGTTTGCAAGTTTCAGCTAATTTCATGTCTAATAAAATCTGAAAAATTAACTACTTATTAGATTTTTAATTTCCTTTTTTTTATGGATTAAAGCCTCCTAATTGTAGCTTTTTCATTTATCAAGTTTGTATTATTCTGAATTTACAGCACATATATTACTGTGTTAGTTTTCTTTTTTCTTATTTTTAACTTTTCAAATAATTGAAAATTTGAATAATTTAAAAAATTCAAAATAAGAAAAACGAAAAACTGAAACAGTAAATGTATGCATTAAAAATAAAATTAGTACAAAATTGATAAATGAAAAATTTAAGACACTAGAAAAAATTTGAAAATTTAAAAGGTGACAAATAATTGGTTTTACAAATTTTATTACTTTTTGATAGCTAAAACCTGGATACAATACAAAAAATTGCTTTAAAACTGGAGAATAATAAATTTAGGATATAGCAAAGTGAACATCAAAAAATTTGAAAATTGAAATATAAAACTAAAGTTAAACTCTAGATGTTATTTGAATGTATATTTACTTTATACGAATGTTACTGTACATTACAATGTTACTGTACATTAAACTTGTTAATAATTTTTAATTCACTAGATTTGAATATTGAAAATTTTGAATTATATATAAAGATTTTTTGAGCACTTAAACTATAGGTTAACACCTATAATGATGAAATTTCAACTTTGAAATACCATCGCCTCGATAGGTTAATCGGATAACGTGTCTGCCGAAACGGATTCGAGCCATGGCACTGATGAAGGATAGTTCGAAGCCTTATCCGAAACAGGTATAAGAGAAAAATGGAGTTTTTCTCTAAGAAAAATCCAATATATACTTTCGAATTGAAAAATTCAAAAATACTTAATTGCTTGAGTTGAGCACTTAGCTCAAAAATCTCTAATATATAATACAAAATTTTCAATATTCAAATCTAGTGCATTAAAAATTAAAACTAAAGTTGTTGAAAAAATCAAAATATCAAATAACTAACAAGAGTAATAATTAAGAATCAAAAATTTGAAATAGAAATACCAAAAACTGAAAAAATAAAAAAAATAAATTCTAAAAATTTTTAAATGATATTCAAAATTTTTAAAATTGCAAATTAAAAACAACTAAGAAAATAACGTCAGCTGATTTGAAAATAATGAGATTAGAAAGAAAAAAGATTTAAAAAAAAGTTGCAAAAATGGAAAATTTGGATACAAAACGGTTCTTATAATTAAAAGTTTATAATTTTTATAATTAACAATAGAAAACAGATTAATTGAAAAATCATACAAGTAGTTAGATTGATATATGAAACTTAGGAGTAAAAAATAATAAAATAAAAAATTTATTTTTATATAAAAATTGTCTGCTAAAAATCTTTTAATTCAGAAAACCAAGAGACTAAACCTTAATCGGATGGTACAATATAACGGATAGTACAATATAACGGATATAACAATATTTAAAAATAATTAATTTGTTTATTACTTTTCAACTGACTAAATAATGGTTCAAATATTAAAAAAAGGCTGCCCCTAAAGCGTTATGATAATTTTGTAGACAAAAAGTTCTTCTATCTGCCATATAATTTATAAAATCCTATTTCTGACCTACCTATTTTCTGAATGAATTTGCAATTTTGTTGTTCCACCTACTAAATGCAATTCCAGAAATAAATTTTTATTGTTCAACAAAACATAACCTTTAATTAAATAAGCATTACAATTAGTCAAATCAGTTATAAAATACAAAAGTTGAATTGAAAACGGAAAAAAATGAATTTTCTTTTTAGCCGAATTTTCTGTTTTCTATTCATAGGTCTCGACACTTTAATGTTTAATGTTATTTGATTTTGTAGCTTTCTGTCAAGTTACTTAATCACAAAAAAAATAGAAAGAAAATTCTTTTAGAAAATTAAATAAATTATTGTGCGTGCATTAGCATATTGCGTGTTTTGAGGTTCCATTTATTATTTATGTTATGGAAAAAATGATTTATTGTTACTGTACAAGTAAATGATGGTACTTAAAAAATATGTTTAAATTATTTTTCAAGTTGTTGTCTATTACTAAAAATAGTTTTTCATATCACTTATCTAACCGAAACTAATGAAAGGTTATAGAAAGTGGTAAAACCAATAAAAATGTAAATCCAACAGTGAGTATAAAAGGATCAGTCCCCTTGTGGAAGTAAATCAATTTAAAGTAAAAGTTAAATAAAATAAACATAAAATCTAAAATCAATTTACGTAATTGAGTTTCATGATAATGCAAAAGAATAATGAAAATAAAACTTTTTTTTTCAGTCACGACACCTTGATTTCATCAACATTAAATATAACAAAATTTTGTTTATAATAGTAATTGAAATTTTTCTTTTGTGTTTTAAAAAAACCGAATTTCAATCAAATTGAACTAATTTGATTTAATGAATAGAACTAAGATTTCATTTTTGAAAACTCTAATTAAGAATCATACAGGCCGTCTTATGGACTAAAATATATGTTACTATTGAAATTATATTTGAGAAAAAACACACTAGTTTTTGATATCTATATAATATTTTTATTTGCCAATCGATTTCGAGGCTAAGCTTTCACTGTCACTTTCACTGCCTGCTCTTAAAAATTAGTTGCCCAAGTCAAACGCTGTATGTCTTTGGAATTTACCATTCGCCTAATTCGCCTGAGAACTTTAATTTATTTCATGACTTATCTGAAAAGATAGATAGGTTGGTTGAGTATCCTAATGCATAGTTTGCCTACAACCTCTTGTTGATTTGTTGAAAGAAATGTGCCTATCATTGATCCAAAAGAGAAGCCTAATTTACTTGAACATTATTTCTCTATAAATTCTACTTTAAAAGAACCTAATTTCCAACCTAAACCTATTTCTAAAGTTTCTTATTAAACGAGGCGGATAATTTTTCGAAAAAACATTATTCGAAAAATGCTTTTACAAATCTGATTTTATTCCTCCGATTATACCTAAAACATTAGATAGGGAGCTAGCAACATAGAAAGTTTTTAATAATCTTTATCTGTTAATATAATGCGAAATTTTCGTAAAAAAATTCTATTATTTTCAAAAAAAATTACCGAAATTCAAGCTGTTTGTATTATGTAGGTAGATAATATGAGATTATAATATGACACGCAAAAATTCGTAATTTTGACTTTAATAAATAATATATAATACATGTGTTGCAATTTGTCGTTGATTTTCATATTTTTTTTTTTTTTTTTTGAAAGTTAGGCGTGTTTAGTGTTAATATAATTAATTATATATTAACGTCTCTGAATATCCAAAGATACCATGCCAACTAGGGATTTTAATCAATTGAGAATTAAGTTTCTTTTAGAAATTTATGAATGCCGACTTTGAACTTTTGAGGGTTATAGTTATCAGGTAAAACCCACGAAGGTTATGAATTCCAGATATGAGAGACTCTGTTGTAAAAGTAGCGCTGGAAGGCTACAGTTCTACATCTAATTATTTGAACCGTAAATGGATGGTTCGCTACCGATGCTTTGGTATGACGATTTCTCAGAAACCCGTTCATCCATGATATATTTGTAGAAAATCGTCAAATCAGCAATATTTCTTCTATGCTGCAAGGAAGCAAGGTCATTAGTAAGATTTGATTTACCAATTAACTTAACTGCTCTCCGCTGTACTTATTGTCATTTATCCTTTTTAAGGTTCTGTACTTTAAAAAAGTAAAAACGGAACCCTTTTGGTGGAAGTTCGGTGGCCATCCGAATTTCTACATAATCGATTTACTCACAAACTATAAGTGCTATCAAGTAGATTTTCTAAAGCTTTTGAATGTGTTTTCCCACGCCTACTGATAAAAAAAAATTTAATTATTAGTTTTCATCTATATTTTATGAACATAGATAAGAAGATAGTAAAACAAATTTTTTCTATGGAATCGAATTGGGTTTAGAAAAATCAAAAGAGATCAAATTATTTCAAAAAAAAATATCAATGTTTTTTCGACTGCTTATAGTTTTTATGATATATGCGAAACTATGCCAAAAACGAGTGTTTTTTTTCCTGTCCCCCTTAACTCGAAACATAAACCAAGAAAAACTTTGAAATATTCATGGTTATCGGCAGATTGTAAAGATTGAACGTAATAACCCCCTTAACCTCATCAAAATATTATTTTGAGGGGCTTAAGGGGGTTATTTAAAAAAAATATTTTTGAACTTGACGACTGGTTGTCATATTAGACGAGGGATTAGCGTACAAAGTATGTACTTATTTTCAAAAACCTGTATAGTTAAACGGATTTGAATACGGTTTTTGCATTCAATTCAGATTGTCAATTATAAAATTTGTTTGGTGTTTTGCAAACCCAGATCGGCGTTATTGCCTTTCTGCAGCTAAAATTGCATTTTTGTAAGTGCATTTTTTAGAATAATAAAAAAAAATTATAATTCGCTAAATAATAGCCGAAACGAGCCCAAATTAATTACTCAGGGGTTTTTGGGGTCGCTCATCATGAACATGATGTCTAAAAAGTCATACTGTAGACCTGGAGGTCAGGGCGCCCTTACTATACCGCTCCTCCTTGACTTTTGTCAAAATTTTCTATACAAGAGATCCAATAATTGTTATTGGGGGTTTACGGTATCGCTGATCATCATTATGATATTTACAAATGTACCTGACGTACCTGGGGATCACAGCGACCCAATAACGAAGATCATCTACTGGAGTTTTCTTTAAATTTCTTATCAAAAGCATTAAAAATCTTTACTTGGGGGTTTTCGAGGTCGCTGATCACGAATATGAGGTTTAAAAACTCACCTAACGCAATTGGGGATATCAACTACCCGATAATGTAGATCATCTACTGGAGTTTTGTTTAAATTTCTTATGGATACCATTAAAAATCATTACTCGAGAGTTTTTGGGGTCGGTGATCACGAATATGATGTTTAAAACTTCACCTGCCATACCTGAGGATCATATCAACCCGATTATGTAGATCATCTACTGGAGTGTCCTTAATTTTTTTATCAAAATCGTTAAAAATCATTATTGGGGTGTTGAAGTTGAGAACCATTTTAAAGCTGAGAACAGGGTGGTTTGAATTATTTAAGAAATCAAACTTAGGGTGACTTTGAAATCAATATTCAAAAGAATATATCACCCGAAATTAACGGTTCTATAAGTTTTGCAATTAAAGTTTTTGACTTGAGGAGATACACATTTTTAAAAACTTATATCTTTAGAACAAAAACCAACTCTTTCTTTATATTTTGACAAGTTTTGGGGTAAAGTTCAAAGTTTGTTATTGGAAAAAAAAATCAATAAAGTCTTGCTTGACCTATGGCATCAGCGCCATCTTTAAACAATTTAATTTATGGTATTTATATTAGCATTAGTGTAAGCAAAAGGTTAACTGTTATTTTAGGTCGACAGGCCTGCCAATTACCTTCACAACACACACAATTGATGATATCTAGTCATGGTTCTTGTATTTTGATTTCGAAGTTACTCCGAGTTTGAATTTTCAAAAATGTTAGTTTTGGTAAGGACATCGCGATGTCCACAATTTTTAGCGCATTATTGTGTGTGTTTCTAGCCATTTCTTATCAATTATGATTTTTGATTAAACCGTATATTCCTTCCCGTTCCCCAGCTTAACAGGCATGCTTTAAAAATCTGGAATTTTTTAAAACGCCGCAGGACAAATTATTAAAAATCGAAACTGTCCGCCGAAAACCGGATGTTTGGTCACATTAATATATAGAGCATTATCTATATTAAAAAAACTTAGATACCAAGTTAAATAAAAAAATAAAACTCGTAACTTAAATGCGACATAAATGCAACAAGAAATAAGCCTTCAAAGAACTCTACATGTGGGTTTTAATAATTGAGGAAGAAATGGTGTCACATTATTAAAGATAGTTCCAGTAAATGGATTATTGGCCCGTTTTTAATTTTGGTCTTCCAAATGGTGTAAATATTTACTTTTCACTTCTTCACTTACTATGCTTTATTATTCTGTTTGCATTTTACTTTCTTTACCTTATAATGAAATATTTCATATGCCATAATACTTTCTATAAAATAATAGTTCCCTAACATAAGAAATTGCGTTAATCAATATCTCAGAACGTTTGTTGTATTGGAACCTAAGTAACTGACTAAACAACTAACTAACAACTAGATAACCTATTTATAAACTAGCTTGTTATAAAATGGAAAGTGAATACAGCTGGAAGCTAGAACTGTTTTAATTTGTGTCAAAGAGTTATGTATAGTAGAATTTTTTTGCCAGCGAACACGAAATTTGTTTGTTATGCGCATATTGTTTGCATATGCGCATATTGTTTGCACATTCAGTGTCTCGATTAAAATATTAAAAAAAACTATTGGAGTCCCATGGAAATGGACAAAAAACACATAAAATTAATAAATTACTATTGAAATTCAACCAATTATAATTGAAAACCAAAAACTAGTAAAAATATTAATGATTTTGTAGGCAATGTAACAAAATTTTGATAATTAAAAATAATTATAATAAAAATAACGACGCCTATGGAAACAAATATCACAACAAATAAATGGGACGAACTAGAAGTCGAAATTTAACTAATATAATTGTTTTGAAAACAAATTTATACCAAAATTCTCATCTTTTATCTCTTGCTGCGTCCTATCTGTCAAAAATTCGCTGGCAAAAAAATTCTACTATACCTAGTTTCATAAAAACCGATTATCAAACTTGTTACAGGTTAAAATTTAATGTAAATTTTTAATGTCTTAATGGGTGAATTAATTTGAACTTAATTAATTCAATGAATTATTTGTGATATTACATCACTCCGATGGAAATAATCCCATCATGAATAATAAGACTGAATCTAACAAAATATGGTGTGCAATTTATGAAATTTTTTTGCTATCCACAAAATTGTCGATCGATCTAGTTTCGAACCGATAAGAACTTTTTATTACACTTTAAAAAAGTATATCATTCTCATCAGGGCTAGCCGACTAGATACACTACCAAAAAATTTTTCGCTATATAAACCTAAAATAGGTCACTACTCTAGCGAAGTATAAGAAACCAAAAAACTCTCATAACATATGTTTATTAGATTCAGGTTTAGTCAATTTGTTTCTCTAGTTGATCACTATTGTTGCTATACTCTAACCAAGTTAGAATTGGATAACAAACTTGTATCGGTGAGATATTTTGTTAGATTCAGTCTTATTATTCATGATGGGATTATTTCCATCGGAGTGATGTAATATCACAAATAATTCATTGAATTAATTGTAGATAATGTGTCGATAGACACAAGTGAAGATGGTCATCTTCTTCTCACCGATACAAGTTTGTTATCCAATTCTAACTTGGTTAGAGTATAGCAACAATAGTGATCAACTAGAGAAACAAATTGACTAAACCTGAATCTAATAAACGTATGTTATGAGAGTTTTTTGGTTTCTTATACTTCGCTAGAGTAGTGACCTATTTTAGGTTTATATAGCGAAAAATTTTTTGGTAGTGTATCTAGTCGGCTAGCCCTGATGAGAATGATATACTTTTTTAAAGTGTAATAAAAAGTTCTTATCGGTTCGAAACTAGATCGATCGACAATTTTGTGGATAGCAAAAAATTTCATAAATTGCACACCATATTTTGTTAGATTCAGTCTTATTATTCATGATGGGATTATTTCCATCGGAGTGATGTAATATCACAAATAATTCATTGAATTAATTGTAGATAATGTGTCGATAGACACAAGTGAAGATGGTCATCTTCTTCTCACCGATACAAGTTTGTTATCCAATTCTAACTTGGTTAGAGTATAGCAACAATAGTGATCAACTAGAGAAACAAATTGACTAAACCTGAATCTAATAAACATATATTATGAGAGTTTTTCGGTTTCTTATACTTCGCTAGAGTAGTGACCTATTTTAGGTTTATATAGCGAAAAATTTTTTGGTAGTGTATCGGCTAGCCCTGATGAGAATGATATACTTTTTTAAAGTGTAATAAAAAGTTCTTATCGGTTCGAAACTAGATCGATCGACAATTTTGTGGATAGCAAAAAAATTTCATAAATTGCACACCATATTTTGTTAGATTCAGTCTTAATTTGAACTTGTTTTATATTAAATTATTTTGTTTATATAGAAAAATACATATATAGAATAGGATATATAGAAGCCGCTTAAATTATATTTAAGAGATTGTAATTTTATTTCGAGGATTCAATTTTTGATTAGTTTTTGAATAGTAATTACATACCTATATTACTTTGTTTAATTTGATTCTTATTGATTTGCTTTTGGAGTAATTATTTTGTATAAATTGTTTGGTTTTTTTTTATAATACAAAAAAAGTTATAATATGTAGTTTTAGTGAATTTTTATTTCCATTAAATAAAAAAATATATTTTTATATTATAGTTTATATATTTAAAAAAAAAATTAGATATCAAAAGCTTAAAATAAAAATTCTGTGTATTTAAAATTTTTTTATAAAGTTAAAAAAAAAATTATTAAAGATAACATTTAATGTGGAATGCTGTGTTTTTTCTGATTTCATTACGAAAAATAGAAAAAAAAAAATTAGAGAAAAATTGAAACCACTGAAGTTAAACGAAAATCGTGAAAATAAAAGTAAAATATTAGTGGTCCAACCTAAATATAATATGTATATACAAATCAAAACTAGTTATTGGATTTAATTTGATGAGTGATTTTCTGTAAACGTACATATTGGGATAAAAATATAAAGGGCGGAATATTATATAAATATAATTTTTTCATCAAGAAAATCTTCAACTTCAATTTCATCATATAATCTGTTATTTCTTTGATTTGGTTGTAATAACATCAAATATCTAACCATGGAAAAATTCCCGTTATAAGCTTCAATTTATTATAGTTTTAAGCAAACCGAGGAACCACAATTAGTACACTAACAAAAGCTGTAGTGTTCAAACTTCTTTTCCTAGTATCACTCAACAATTAATCATTGTCTTGTCCGTATAAATCGTTTTCTTTTTTCAAGGTATCTTTCAAGGTATTTTCAAGGTCCCAATAAAAAAAAACTCTGAAAAAATCGACAGTTGTGTGGTTCACCCATCACCACCTTGTGAAATGTGCGCTAAAACTTGATCAAATTTTGCTCATATTGATTTCAGTCAAATTCTTACCGTGCTTTTCAAGCTTCCTTATACTATCAAACGAAATGAAATTCTTCCAATAAAATAAGGAGAAAAAAATGTTTTATTTAACTTTAAAGCGTTTTATTTAAAAATCAAAATAAACAAGAGCAACTATATGTTTTCTCTAACCATCTAATCCTCATACATAAGAAAACCCCTTTTTCTTAGAAAAATTGCTCCAAACAAACCCCAATTTGTTTCATATAATAACATTGTTCAAACAATAGAAAACCTTTTAACAAAAATGAATAAACCGAAACAAAATTAAATAAAAAAGAATTTAAGGGTTTCTGTGTGCTCTCTTATGGTTACTTTTATTATTTGTGTTGTCTGATTGACTAACCAAACTAAGTGAAAACTAAATTATTTGTAAGAATAGGATGTATACGTGAGAATGAAACGTTAGTTTGAATATCCTTATTTATTGTATAAAAGTATTATCTCGGATATCATCCGTCATTTCATTCACACACTACAAACAAAACCGTAAAAAGAGGGAAATTATGAACATATAAAAGTATTTAAATTAAAAGGAAACTTAAATATTAGGAAGCTTATAAACAATACAAAGGGTTTTCTTTGCTAAGACAAAAAAATGTAATAAATTTAATTTATATCTTGCATAATTCTTATTTTGCTGTTTATGTTTTTCATTAATTTCCTTTTTATTTTCCTATTTCTTTTGTTATCAAATCATAAATTATGTTAAAATAAAAAGGATGCTGTGAAAAACTAATTGTTATGTTGAATTATCTCCAATCATAAATTAATAATGAAATAAAGGAAAATAAATGGATATTACGGTTTTTGCCACGTAAATTGTTTTTTTTTTTAGTTATGCTTGTTTGTGTGTGGGAGAGGAGGCTTATTTTTATTGTTTAAGGTAGGAATAGTTAATTTCTAAGGATTAAAATAATATTCAGTTTCTACTAGTAATTAAACATTTTATAATTTTCTGCTATTGACAATAATAACACATTTTCTATTCCATAACATTTTCTATTCAATACAATATAATAAAATTACCATAAAAATATTTTAATTGACCAACATTTTATATTAGGACATAAATAAGCACAACATGAAATAGATAATTGAAAATATTGCATTCAAATTAATTTATATTTGCTGTGTGTTGTTTATCAAATTAATCATTCATAACAATAGCGTATATATTAATATTCAAAAACTTGCCTTATTAAATTGGATGTTTCCAATTTGGAATTTATTTACCATTTTTACAGAGAATAAAGAGGATAAGCAAACAGGATTGTTTTATTTCAAATTTTTTTGTGCGTATCATGAACTGGCTTCATTAAAGGAAACAATTTCTTAGAAAAGTAAATCTGCAGGAACACAAACTGCCCATACTTTGCAGTTTGCGTTGAAGTAACTTGAAATAAAGGGTTTTTTTGTTTAACAAATTGTGATTTGTTTCGAGGACTGAGTCTAATTTCAAATACCATTTTTTCCTTAATACCGGCTGATAAAACGCTCGGGTTCGAGCTTTAACCTTCTTTTTTGTATTTTAATTAAGCTGCTAAAATTAAAATAAAAATAGAAATTATTTTGGTATGAAATATCTGAGTATAACAACTTCGAACCAAACGTCAAGAGCTTATGCCACACTTTTTTTTAGATTCCTCGACGGTTTAGGTCAAAACGATTCTAAAAAATCAATAAAAATGCGGTGGCCATTTGTGAATGCCAAAATGAAAAAAATGATAGGTTTCATATTTGTGATCAAAAGTGTGTCAAAAAATCATACTTTTGTGGTTAACAGATTTTTATTTTGGGCTTAGTAGTAGGGATGTAAATAAATTTTGATGGGTGGCATCTCTATATGTGATAAGGAGCTTGATTATTTTATTATGAGTAAATATAAGAGGTAATAAGGATTTTCATACATTTTATTACCCAAATTTCTTACAAACACATGATATGGGGAACATTTTGATCGAGATACATTGGGCACATACATGTAAGTAATTATTTGGATGACATAAAATGTAATCAATATGAAGTTGGATAAGAAATATAAGTAAACCGGCTTCAGCTACTATAGTAACTCATAGAATGGTGGGATGGATCTAATTTTATAACACATAGATAGATACACCAAAAAAAATTTAACCTTTTTTTTAACAAACCGGATGTTAAATGTGTTGTTAAATTTGTTAATAAACATTGTTTTTAATCAATAGTAATTGTTTTTATTATAATATGTTTTGTATATAAATCAATAACAAAATTTACTTTTCCACAAAAATATTAGTAAAAATATTATTGTAATAAAATCAATAGTAATTGTTGTTTAAAAAACATTGTTTTTATAAAAATTATATAGTTGATTGTATTACTAGTGCGAATGCGTTTTCCAAACAAGAGTTAGTTTGTCGCACGACCGTAGAGAGTGCGGCAATAACTCACGTTTGGAAAACGCATTCGCACTAGTAATACACACTATTTTTTGTAACAAATGCATAAAATTTATAAATATTTATTTAATTGTTAATATAATCATTTCTTTAACAAAGTTATAAACAAATTTGAGATATTTAAATAATTAAAGTGCGCCAACTTCGTTGTAATAGTTGTAAATTATAAGAATTCAACTACCGGTAAAAAATAAACATAAAAATCCAACTACCGGTTTAATAAAAAAACATAGGAATCCAATAAGAGCTGTCAAAATTGTAAGCTTTGAAAACCCAAATAAATTGTTTTTTCTTGCAATGTCAAAAGATGCAATGTGTTTAAGTTGTTTTTACTATATGGTAAGTTGTTTAAATTATTATTTTGATATTTTAGTGCTATAAAAAGATTATATATAGGATAGATTTAACTACAAATCTCACATGCAGGCGGCGTGCATGCCAGGCATTCAAAATATTTTATGGTCATATGTGCGGAAAAGCAGTTTTTTCTTTTATTCTATTCTAGTACAAAATTGAATATTTTTTATGCATGTGTTACAAAAAACTATTATTTTGACATTGGTGGTTATAAAATTAATAACAATTTGTTATTTTAATATAACTAGTTATTAAAATAACAGTTGGCTTTTATATTAATAACGTTTACTTTAAATTTGACAAGCCGACTTTTTAAAAATATAATGCCAAAAATTAGAAAAGATAAAATTAAAATTGATTCGGTGCATTGAATTATTTTTTATCTTGTGTTCGTCGGAATCTAAAAACAAAGTAGTTTGCGCGTAACCTGTCCTGTAAAGAATTTCATTTAAAACGTGTTATTAAAAATCAGTGATTAAGTAACTCGTAATAGATTTTGTATGCAACAATTATTGATCAAATTGTAGGTGTTTATGCACGAAGGAATTGTAAGTTCTTACGAAATATTTCGCTGAAATATAAGTATAAATAAATTTTGTATTTATAATATAATATATTACAATTTATATACTAATATGTCAATATCTGAATATTTCAATATATTTTCCGTCCATTTATTTTAACGAAGTAAAAGGAAAGCGTGTAAATCGAAAGAAAAAATTCACAGAACTAGATAAAGGTAAACCTGCAAATAAATATTATAAATTATTAGGTAATTTTTAAATATTTTTATTTAATATTTTATATATTTAACGTTATGTTTTAGTTCCTGAAGAAAATATTGACTCGCATTTATAACATCTCTTAAATCTAGACCATATGCATTCAGGTCTGTATTTGAGGGTAAGTGGCCGAACATCTCTAATTATCGATTAAACCATATAAAATATATAGAAAAAACTGGTGAAATCGTACAAAAGTAGAATCAATCAAAATGAATTTGATACAAAATTTAAAATAAAAAATTTCATTTTCATAGGTATGTTTGTATATATATGTTTAACTTATATTCTGTATACCAAAATTTCTATACTTTCTATCACAGATGATAACTCATTAATCATATTGTCCCTGTTACAACATGTAGTGGTGCTCACAGCAAGAACTGTGGTTGCAGTGAAAAAGTGAGTGAAAGAAGACATAAAAACTATTCCACCAGAGATTTTCAAGATGCCTTTTTAATTGTTGGCAACACGGTTCAACAGTTACAGGATATTCTACAGAAAAGAATCTAAGAAAATGTTCCTATACACTAGTAACCTATACAATAGTAATTTGCTTTGAAAATAACAATTCACATTATTAAAGCAATAAATTTTTTGTAAAAACTATAATTATTGTTGTTAAATAAACAATTTTTAGAAAAAAGCAAATTAAAACCATTGTCTATTAAATCAATAAATTTGTTATTAAATTTAAAACAATTGTTGTCAAACCTACACAATTAATTTTTAAAAACATAACTCCTTTATCAAATGGACATCTTTTTCAATTAAAAACAAAACTACGTCTGTTAAATCAACAATTTTGTTATTAAATTTAAAATATTTGTTGAAATTAAAAACCTTTTTGTGTTCAAATAACAATTTCACTATTAAATATATAATCATGATTAATGATTGTAGTGTAGTCAATTTGACTCTCACGTTTTTTTCGCTCTCTGCGATTTGTTATTATTTTAAAAACTCGTTATTAAATTGATGACAAGTTGTTATTGGACTCATTTTAATAACATTTTTGTTAATTTAATTGCAATTTTATTGATATAACAACAAAATTTCTTTCAGTGATATAAGGAGATAGTAACACAAAAACTTTTTTTAAAGAATTGAGTGTGGTTTAAAAAAGTCAAAAAAGTCGAAATATGTTTTTCAAAAAAGAAATTCAGTGCATTATCGATTGCTTAGTGTTTGAGTTGTTACCAAAATCTAACATAACAAAACAAAATTCACGATTATAGAAAATGTTATAAAGATTGAACGAAAAATAAACAGCCCGGTTTATCTTTTAAGATGTTATTTGGAGGAGGTTGAAATATGAGAAAAAAAATTAGTTTTGGCCCTGAAAAACGACAGTAGTATCATATGGAAGGTGATTTTTTTCTACTTAAAAGCAATTTTTTTATATTTTGATTGAATAGTTTTTGACTTATTTTCAAAAATGTGAACATTTATTTCTGTTGCTCCCCTCCTCTCCCTATATGAAATTAAATATGAAAATGAAGCTGAAAATTCTGCTGCCAGTCAGACCCTGGTTTCTATTGAAATGATAGAATTGTTCAAATATTTGAACATACTAAATAAAAAACTATAGACCATATTATATTCAGTACTGTCAGTATTGGCGTGGCGATACTAAGTGAACGTATGTGTAGTGAGGCAGACAGTTTTGTTAAGTAATTTATGAAGAAAAAAGAACATACTTCTACTTCAAAAAATGGTGAACAACTATTTTTCCGAATTATAAGTCATTAGAAATGAATGTATTCAATTGAAAAGCATGAAAAATTGCTTTGAAAAGCGAAAGATCAGTAACAAATTTTTTATCTTAATTCCGGTCGGTTCGGGAATTGAACCGGCGGTCTTCTAAATAGAGTTTATGGTTAACCATTTAACCATCTCGACCAGCGACCGGTCAAAAAAAATGTTTTTGGACGATCAACTTAACATCTCGATTAATTAGATCGCCCAAAAACAAATTTTTTATCTCGTTGCTGGACGCCGGTTTGATTCCCGAACCGACCGGAATTGAGATGAAACATTTGTTACGGATCTTTCGCTTTTCAAAGCCATTTTTCATTCTATTCAATTAAATACATTCATTTCAAGTGACTTATAATTCTAAACTACATAATAGTTAGACCCATTGCTATTGTATATAGATAAAAATCTTAATAAAATCTTGAACTATTATTCCTACATCATAATTTAAAGTAATTGAGTTGAAAATATTAAACTAATAATATTATTAAACTAATAACTAAATATTGATTCCTATTAAATTTATTGAACACAAATTTAATATGAAAAGGATATAAACGGATTTTAAAAATTTAAGCTTGTAGCTTCAAACTTTAATGTTAAAGATTTGTAGTTTATTACAATGAATTCCGTGCATTTTTATATAAGATTTAATTTATTTATTTAAATCTTCCAAAATTTATTTTTGTTCGTATTTATTATTGCTATTTTTGTTCCAATACTTCTGTAATTAGGTAGGTAAAGGAAACACAACGTTTCATCTCGTTTAACTTACGAGAATCAATAATCAATCTTCACTTTTTATCATTATTAGCAGACTTCTAAGAAACAACAAGCAAAGGCAAGTTCCAACAACTTTTGCTAGGCTGGACATCGCCATCATTTAAAGCTGAGAACTTGGAAGAATATTTATTTTGTGAGTTGAAGCAGATGTAACAGAAAGTTTATGTCCAGTCAAATGAAACACATTGTTAAAATTTTGGCAAAGATTTATAATGTCTTCCCTCTTTTCATTATTTAAATGAGAAGTGTCTTTTTCTTTCTCTTAATACATTAATCTTTTATCTATATGGTTGTTCCAATGAAAACTGATAAACTGGAAAGCGTAACGGTTTATTTTAATTTATTTAATTTAATCACTTGAAACATTACGTCTACATTGGTTTTGAGAATAATAAAATTGGCAAAGCTAGACTTTACTTTTACTGATGCTGCACACATGTAAACATCTAAGAAAATTCTATGTTATGGGCAAATTTATTCATCGTCTGGCAAATCATCTTTTAATTTTAAGACTGTCCGAACGTACCAGTATTCCTGGATCCACAGGACCAGTAGTTAATTTAAGAAGAGTCGTACTATTTAAAGAAGATGAATTCGATAATGGAATTTTAAAGATTTCCTTTAAAAAATCTATATTGCATGATTTTTTAATTAGAAAGTCTTTTCAACAATGCTGTCGCAGTTTATTAGAAAATCATTGACCTAAATCTAAGGTGTATATCTAACGTTATAAGAATCGTGAATTCTACTTAGTGGATAGCATAAAGCTGGGAGTACACAATTGGGACTCGAACAGCATAAAGCTACAGCAGCACTGCAATTTTTCTTTATTAAACTAACCGCCGCCCCTGTATCGACAAAAAATTGAGAATTTCTTTATTTTGTTTAAGAACGATGCTACTATATCAAGTTTAAGATCGATGCTACAGTCAAATGTTTTTCTTACCACTTGAAATTTTTTTATTGAATAATTCTTTTTGTTAAATATTTTTGGAAATGTTTTTTATCCAAAATATATGAAAAACTTAATTTAATTACATTACCTTTTTTAACTTGGTTGTTGCTATTGTGATGCCGCATTAGGTCAATATTCATTCATTGTTCAACATTTCTACACACAAACTACCCTCATAAACCGAATATAACAACATTGCTGAATAGTTTGAAAATGATTGACATACGAGCACTAGCACGCAAGTTGATGTAGTCTGGTAAAGCTGATCTATTTGGCATATAATTATGGTGGACTTATCCGTTGGACTATTTTACTTTGATGTCCACTTAATATCTTGATATTTATGATGGGAAGAAAGTCTTCGCAACTGGAAAAACCATGTTTAACCCGTAGACTAAGGCCTATTGGGCAGACTTTCTTCCGATAAAAGGTTTAAATAAAACAAACACTTTAACTTTCAGAAAAGTTTATTGATTGATTTTTCATTGTGATTTTCATTTAATTTATAGTGACATTGGTAAGGTGTTTCCCACTATAATCCCTTCTTAGGAATATATTTATTTTAATAATTAAATCGATTAACCAATTACCTATCGATTTATTATGTACAGGTAATATCGGTCAATCGTATATGAAATAAATATAATTGCCTTATTCAGCAGGAATTATATTTATTTCGATAAATTTAATTTAAATTTATTTTTGTAATGTCATCAAGTTTAATATTATTTTATGTGATTTAAATTTCGTTATTTAAAATATATTGTGGGAATTTATGGTAATTCGATCTAAGTTTAATATGCATAGTTTGTCCTATATAATTTGTCGTTTGTTATTGTTGATGACTTATTTAATTATTTACGATAATTTAATTGGAAGAATAACATATGTAATGTATGTCAATTAGACTAGTCATACATATGTTACATAATTACCACTGTAGCGATTAAAACAAGCTAATGCAGTGTGACCAGGTTTCTTATAAATCTGACACCGCACAACATCTATCCTAGAATTTGTTTTTAATATGGGATGTTGTTTGCAAACAGCACTTGCAAATATTCACTAGATCTTGTATCCCCAAAAAGATTTCAAAAATCATCTTTTAAAACGGTCCAACTATCATATGTATGTAGATTTAGAAATTTCGTCGTGTGCTTTTTTTGATAATTTCAAATGCATTTTATTTAATAATTCAGGCACCGTATGGAATACCATAAAAAAATTCTCGTTTATAAAAATCTACGTCATTAGTTAATTGCGGAATGAAAATGATATTTGTATTTATCATAAATCAATCTTGAGCAGTATTGAGAGAATATGTCTTTAAAGATTTTTGGGCCAATTGATAATTAATTCATCCCACCGCTGTCACCAAATTGTTTTGATTATCACTGCTCCACTCAAATTTTGATCCAAAATAGAATATATTCAATAAAACAACTAACTTCTGTTTTATATTTTATCTTTTAATTTTGTTTATTAATATTTTAATTGTTAATGTTTACTTTGTTTCTCTGCTCGTAAAAAAACTTATCATTTATTTTGCTTTATTTCATACACTGAAAGAAAAAGTACACTGAAAGAAAACTTTGTGCTGACCGAATTTTCCCTGTCACTATAACCTCAAATTTAGTTGCTTTATCTCCAAAATTTAAATTTCAAGACACAACAACCGAATTGAAGACACAACAACCGAATGTGATGTCTTCGTGACCACATAATCATTGTGTCAATAGAATGATAAAATTTTATATTTCAGTGCTGGTTTGACTCCCATCTGGGTGTTTCTAAGCAAACTAAACAAGCATCAACACACTGGTTTTCCAATTGACCGACGGCCAACAAACATCGTTGATAAATTGAGAAACTATGGGCTAATCACTCATAAAAAACTCGTCGATTGAATTAAGTTTTCAAGTGAAACTCGATCACAAAATTAAGTGAATTGAAATTAATACAGGCAAGTGACACTTGTTAATAGTTTATGTTCTACCATGGAACAAATGCGGTATATAATCAATAAACTATGTGAACTGTGGTCATAGAAACTGTTATCATTTTATTTAGGCGTGAAATTGATTTAAATAGACTGTAAGTGAAGTTTGAGACACAATATCTTAAATGGATATAAATCTAGTGAATTTCAACGAAACGCAATTTGATCAAATAAAATAGAGCTCAGAAAAGAACAAATAGGGTATTTTCCAAAAGGACATTCATAAATGATTTCTGATTGGTCCGGTTACAAAATACACTATTAATCGGTCCGTTTCTTACCATGATTTGACCTAGCTCATAGTAGGGCATGCCTGAACAAAATTCTAGTCGAGTAATATTGATTCGTCTAACAAACAAATAAAGCTCTGAGAAGCTCAGATCGTTAACAATAATACTCTTTTGATTTATTATAATTTCTCATACAATAGTGATTATAATTATATACACAGGTATACCATATTTTTTTATACCGACAAATAATATGCAATACGGTCAGGTGGTATGGACAACCTGATTCATTTTAATTTCTTTGCAAAGTAATTTTTTATGTCTCGTGTGAAAATCTAAATGAAATTGCATCACAATTTACATAATAGCCAAAATTGCATAACAGTCGTCTTAGAAAAACTTTACATAAAATCCTTAACGCAGACTGAACTCTTGATACATCGGAGCTTACGGTTTCAATAATTCATTTTTGTTTTTATAAACTTGCTTAGTAGTTTAACTGAATACTAGTACATAAATTTCGGTGACTCATAAAGACATTTCGTTTATTCGAATTCTTATATTCAGAAATAGTACTGTAGATTTTGAAACTATGTTCTAAGATTTTAATTTTTTTTTCGTGTAAGGACATGCCCTTTTGTCATTTTTAAACAAAATTTTTTATTCTATACTAGTTTTTCATAAATCAATGCAACAAAATTAAATTTAACAAATGTTAATCCAAAACAATTATTACATACACAATTTTCCATTCAATTTCCCTAAATAACAAAATTATAATAACTTGGCCCCAATAATGTTTGATTCAGATTTATGTCCTCAAACCCATCCAAATTACAAAAAAAACAGTAAAAACAATTTACTAAAAAATAGGAATATAAGTGGACATACGTAATTGGAAAGAATGACATCAAATATGTTTTTCCATTTTTTTGCTTCTTTTCTTTTAGTGATGCCGTCAATTTCAAATGTCACCTTTCACTTGATTTACTTCTATTTTCTTATTTATTCCAGTTTTCCAAACATACATACATATTGATCTTTGTTGTTTTTTCTTTTGGGTCTAATCCCACGAGAACAGAGAAATAATAATATATCTTGAAAGCAACAAAAAAAACCCAGAAACAAAAATTTCGTAACAGAAAGCTTTAGCGTTTCTTAATTTAGATCTTTTCTGTTCGAGATGGATTTATCCTAAAACAAATGATGAATGATTTCTTGATAATTTATATGTTATTAGAAGTTGAATTAATGAAGTGATTTAATTGTAATTAATTATTGTGTTCCAAAGCTTTTTTTTTTTCAATAAAATATGTTGTGTAGTAAAAATTACAATATGTGCCACAACAACACATTAGAACATTTACAGACCTAGATCCTATAATACCTAGGTCCCATAATAATAGTTCTGTGGTGTTAATGAACACAATTTTATTCTTCTCCTTTTTAAAGATTTTTTACAAAATAAAGAAAAAGAAAGAGCAAATCCACTCAAATAATAAAATATGACATAGGTCAATATGTTAAGAAAATACAAATAAAATAAGAGGTGCAAAACAAAAAAATGCAGGAACAACAAAAAGGATTGTAAATGTTCGTGTAATAAAATAAATGTTCATTCAATATAACAATGCTTCGAGGATAGCCGCTTGTGAACTCTATTTTTGAAAACGCACAACTTCGCTGAAGTTCACAATTAAAATAAAAAAATCAAATTAAGGTTTTAAAATACTATGAAATTTATTTTTTGTTTACAAACAAATTAAACACAGCTTATAGGCCAAGATTGCCAAATTAAATCAAAAGCAACATTAGTAATGATTTAAGTTATATCATGCAAATACTTCAATTTGAATATAAGTTGTTTAAGTTTATGTATTTTTATATGATTTTAATTTACGACGAAAAATAAATTTTTAATTTTTAATTAAACTCTTTTCCACTGGAACATTCCTTCACCCTTGAATCAGTTAATTCAACAGGAAAAACAAATTTATCAATTGATCTACTTAGTTATCCAGTTGATGTTTTTATATTGACAACGCAACCTAATCCATCATTTCCTTTATGTTACTATGTTAAACGACGATTTCGTCCATTTAGTATGTGGTAAGTATTTTAATCCTTTATCAGTACGATATCATTTTGTTGACCATTTGGCATGAAACCAAGCCATTTGTTTCACCATTGAAGTGACGTTAAATACTCAGCTTGCATCGATTCCAAAAATGTTAAGTAAAATTACTGGTCTAACTTCCATTTCGCATTTTCCGATAATTTAACATCGAGATATGATAATTCTGAGACTGCTCTTAATAGGCATCCAAACAAGAAATGATCTGTTGTTAAAGCGTCTATTTCTTTGTTTGACATTGAACAAAATAGTCGCAAGTTCAAAATTGCTTCTATTTGAACCAAGTGTCCACAGTTCATCAATTTTCAATAGTGATTGACCAATGACTCTGTATAGATGGAGTTTGACTAATTTGATAGCAGCCTTAAGCAGACCATCAAAAGTGGAGTACTTGGTGGGTTAAAGTGGCAGTTATTTAATCAGTTAGAAGAGTATTAAATCAGTAAGCAGATTATAATTTTTGTTTACTTTTTAGTACAATTCTCGTAATGTATTGTTTTGTCATACAAAAGTGGTTTTAACATATTCCAATACCAAGATGTTTTAACATATCCCTCGTCGAGCAATCGTTTTAAAGCTGACGAAAAGTTTTCGGGTGTTATATTGTAATGACCAACAAAAATCTGTTTAGTAGACATTTTGTTTTGGAATCTGAATCAACCAGTTTCACTTTGATATTACATTCATTCCATACTATCAAACAATTTACGATTCGTTTCATATATAACAACTGTCTATTTATGACGTTCTACTGTAATGAATAGTTTTTCTTATTATTTTAAAGCATTTAATGAATCTTATATTTCAGTGTATGTAACGATCACGAAATAGAGAATGTATATTGATTCTTCAATTTTGCATTGATCTTACCATCAATAAGGTACTTTATTTTGTGATGTTTGAAGTGAAATATGTCCGCAATATTAATAATTGATTGAATTTTGAAAGACCTTCTTTTATTTTATGTACATAATATCAGAGGTTTTGGTCTTAAAATGATCAATTAAATTAAAATGCATCAGAGATTTTTCTGACACTGAGGCGAGTTAGTTATTATCTGTTCTTCTGCATTCCCGCTTTGTCTGGCAATATTTAAACCTCGCAAAAACCAAAATTGTTGTCTCCCTGCATGCACCATCAGTAAAATACCAGCATGCATATAAAATGTAAAATCTGCAGGATTGTTAACTGATTTAATATAATGCCAACGTTCTCGATTAAAGGTGTCCAAAATTTCGGATGTACAATTTCCGATGAAGGTTTGCCAACGTTTTGGAGAATCTGACAGCCTAATAGTTAAATCGATCTAGTCAAATCAATCCATGCTGCTAACATCCATTTTCAGTGCTGATTTGTATTTACACAGATAGAAATCGAGGTTTTTTTTATGCCTAGTAAGTTATATTCCATGCTTAAATTACGTTAATTCTCAACCGTGAATAAGCCAGGTGTATTATATACTTATAAGGTATACTTTTTCAAAAAATCACTAAGAAGCTTATTATGAATATTATTCATAGAATTTTATGAGTATCGGGTACGTAGTATGACCAATTAGAAACAACGAAATAACTTTGTTGTAAAAATGTTATATACTTACTAGGGAACAAAATATTACTATTTTTAATAAAATAATATGCCTATAATTCATAAATTTATGGCGCTTAGTAATAAATAAATTACGAACTAGGCATTTGCATCCCTAGCATTTGAATTTTGATGAAATGTCGCGAGATATGACCTCATAGTCATATGATTTGTCATACTCGTAAGTTATATTATAATCATATATGTACTAAACCTTATGTTCATATTACATATTTTTATATTTATCTATCATATTAAAATTTCACAAAGTTTGTATATATACAACTCACCTAACACAAAAATTTTTTAGTGAATTATAAAAAATATTTTTTTTTGTTTATTAATTTTTTAATTATATTTAATGTCGAAAAACTAATATTAAAATTTCGCACTAATAAAGAATACTCCATTCCTACAAAACATATAAAATAACTAGAAAATAAAAATTATTATTTGGTGAAAATATATTTTATACCTTGCTATTCATAAAATTTCATACTTCCTAGTTCTGTTACATGCACATTTTTAAATATAAACTGATTATCAGGCATGAAAAATTATAATTTTTTTATTCATTGCTTATGAATAGTAATCATTGTTTTGTTTTTTTCAAAACTTTATGCCAACGTTTTATATTCCACGACTAAATATTCATAAAAATTGATGCCTTAAAGTCATGAACGTTACAATAATATTATAAAAAGTAGTTATCGAGAATAAACATTTATAATTATGTTATACAAAACTTATGACCTGCAATCATAGCTTTATTTTTATCCGTGTAACTAGTAGTCTTGAGGAATCGAGGAATTGAAAGTTGCTTCATTGGAGCTACATTTGTCTTAACTATATGTTATCTGTGTCACTGTAAAATAACCTTCACTTGTTTTAACATGACAATATACTTCTGCTAACTTTTCTTTCAACGATGAATTTTGTGTTGTGCTGGCAGATCCATCAAACACTACTCTTTGTTTCGTAGTGCTAATGCTTTCCTTTAAACCACCATGATGTGGTTGAAAATAACCATCCAATAAATTAATATTCGGTTGAATTTTGATTATATGACCAGGATCTTCATACTATTACATAAATGATTTGTATAACTGAGCGATTACGATAAAATTTGCGTTCCAATGCTCGTTGTCTTTAAATTGCTATAACTAATGTGCTTTTTATTTGAATATTGTCTTTACCAAAATGTAGCTTCACACAAAATTTTCCATCTTTATGTAGGTTAGTGTTAGTTATGAAATGGTATTTACATATTTGCTCTTCAATGGACCCTAATGATGTAGATGTGATCTTTTCGATTTCCCAAAATCTTCTCAGACTTTTTTTGGCATCATACTCAGTATATGGGCTTGTAATATTTAACTCTTCAACTTCTAAACTGACTCTTTTGTCCCAGACACAACCCATCCTAAAACCGTATTTTGTGCAATAGGTTGATTTTCGTCGCTAACATGTGTATATGCTGTTATGGAGTATATTTATGTAGTTACTATAGGCTTAATTGGACCACATTCTGGATTTATCAATTTGAAATCATTTTGGTTAACAATGAATATGAAATTGTGGTAAAAACATTTACCAGAAAACATCCAACATCCACCATTACGATTACGGTCAAGGTGAGGTATTTAAAATAACGAAACAACAAATGTAAAGACATTTATTGTAATGAACAAGCTATTTCGTTATCAGAAGTACTTCTATTTTCAACCTTATAGCAATATACTATAGACTTCTTCGAAAATAGTCAAATATTTTCAACCCACAGTACATATTTAAAACATTCCATACATATACATATAAACCTGACCGGAAACCTGGCAGCAAGACACCACGATCATATTAAAATAAGATTTTTTTATTATTATTATTTTTTTTGGTGTTAATATTTTCACATAGTATTATACCCATAATGAATTGCTAAAGTAATTATCATTTAGGGAGGATTGTGGCATTACGAGGCAACCTTCTACCAAAACTTGGTGGCGTTTTAAGGCACGCATTGTTTTTTTTGTATTTTAAAATTTCTTGTGTTGTGAGGTAGGTCGCTAAAACCTTCGCTCTATCGAGCTAGCGGCAGGGTAAATAGCGTGCGCGACCAATTAGTAGACATTCACGGTCTACTAAACCTTTTGCTACATTATCCTATAAGCATTTTATAGAACCAATATTAAATTTCAACAAAAAATATTGATACGCTTACTTCACCACAGCTCTAGTAGCAGTTCTGGATATAAAGGGAGTTAAACCGATCAAATACTTCAATTAAATGGCTAACCGTTGTTATAGATTCCGCATAGTTCTGTTTATAGAAATATTTAAGAAAGCTGTTGTAGGCCAACAGACATAAGTTCTGTCGTACGAATAGAAAAATAAAAAATAACTTACCGGAAGTGACAAATTGGAAGTTGGAATGCAGAATTGTTACAAATCATCCTCTGAGTCCTTAGCTGTTATAGCATATATACTGTTTAACCGAAAAAAAAATTCAGGAACTGATGTTATTGAAGGTTGAAATAAACAAGTGCACGAGGGGACTCCGTAACTTATCGCAAGATCGTCCAAAAACTAATCAGTTCTTTATAACTCAAATCTCCATCTTTTTCAAAACAATCAAAATTGATTAATAAACAAAGCCTGTTTGCTCCCAACAAACTTTATGGTACGTGTCCCAAAAGGTTTGAACATACGTTTCAGCTGGCAAAAACAAAATCGAAGTGAATGCTAATAATAAAAGTAATTAAAAACCAATCTAGAGGACTAGAGAGTTACTGTTACACTTTTTACAATACTGAAAGCCGTATTAAATTTGCTTTAGACACATGCCCACCATACAATGGAATGTACATGGAATAATCGTAATCGTAAAAAAACTTGTAAAACTAGCCTTAACACTACAAGATGTGCGAATGGCGTGGTTCGATCATGTTTCATGAAGAGAATAAGGGTTCACCAAAAATTTTAACCAAGCCTAAAACAAATCATCATGAGGAACTCTTTAATTGATAGATTCGTTTTTAATTTGTTTATGAATGTTTTGCGTTGATTTGGCAGTACATCTTTTCAATTTCGACCGAGAACACGACTGCAATCGTTAATAAAAATAGTTAAATTGCATAAATGCAACTTTCACACCAATTCACCAATCATCAGAGTTTCTTTTATGATATCTTGATGAAAGTTTTTGCTTATCCATCAAATACCACGCAAATTCTGGTGGTACAAGACAGTTAAGGAAGGAACGCTTTGGCATTTAAATATCAATATATTTCGATTAAAAACAGACAACAGAATTGCTCTAAATTTCTTGATTATGAATATTTTCAGGTGGCAGATCTTGACCAAACAATCGGCTACGGCATCACACGATCGGCTACAATTTTGAAAAACTGGTCTGATCCGATTAATTTAACAACTTTGAAAAAAGTGTACATGTACATGTTACAAAATTCGCGTCACAAAGTTGCACGAAATTCATTTAATGCTAAGTACAATAACCAAAGAATAAACTAAATGGAGGCGAAAAAGTGTTCACATTTTCTAGAAAGGGTAGTTTCATTACACTTTTTATAAGATAATATGATTTTCGTAATATTAAATTGATGAATGTTATCTAATTTTCATCTAAAATATGTGCGAAAGAAATTTTTTTGTTAAGGCAATAAAAACATACACAAAAAACAAACGGGCAATTTGAATAAATAATTTTGGTGATTCAAAAAAATTACTATATTTATTAAACATTTTTTGTTTGTCATTTTTCATGTCGGCTTACTTATATTTAAAATTAGTTTTTTAAAATATTAGAAAAATTGTGGCAAATTAATATCATATTTTATATGTAAAACAAATATTTAAATTTTTTAAAATCTGATTTTTGTATTTAAATTAAATCATTAGAAAAATGGCCGAAAATATTCGCCTTATTACTTCGGTCTGAAAGAGCTAAGTATTACATTCATGAGCTCAAAGTGAAATTCTTACCTCCACTTTTTTTGGCATTTCTCGATATTTTAGATCTAATCTAGAAAACCGCTGGACGGATTTCAAATTTTTTTTTTCTAAAAATAGGTTTACTCAATGGGAAGAGCCGAAAGGACGATGTGTTCGATAACTGTACCGGAAGTGTGTCAAAAAATCGTCAAGTGTGTCAAAACAAGGAAATTTGCATATTTTTTGCTTAAAAAACGATCATTTTAAGTGATTACCAGTAGGAACATTGAATTTGGAGAAATCTTAGTAGTCGGGATTGGTATGTGAGACCAAAATCTAGATTTTCGTATTATAATTTTGTCAAAAAAATGTTGTTAAGTATAATATAAAGAGACTTAATATAGTAAGTATAAAAATGATGTCAAGTGTGTCAAAAAATGATTTCAATTATTTTTTTTTACCCTATTTTTTGGAAAAATTTTTTTTGCTGTTTGTATGACGTAAATGTAATTTAAAATGTAATTGGACATGGACATTTTTGGATTTGTTATAGTTTTTGAAATATTTTGGAATTTTGAAAAAAGTTTGCATGTTTGATTTTGTAATAATTTTTGCAATATTTTTAGAATTTTGAAAACTTTTATTTTTGATTTTGTAATAATTTTTGCAATATTTTTAGAATTTTGAAAAATTTTAAATTTTTGATTTTATTATAATTTCTGGAATTTTGAAAAAAGTTTGAATTTTTGATTTGCAATATTTTTAGAATTTTGGAAAAGTTTGAATTTTTAAGAATTTTTGGAATATTATTGGAATTTAGAAAAGGTTCAAATATTTGATTTTATTCTAATTTTTGGAATATTTTTGAAATTATGAAAAAGTTTGATTTTATTTAACTTTTACAATATTTTTGGAATTTTGAAAGAAATATGAATTTGTGATTTTGTAATATTTTCTTGAAACGCAAAATGGAGAGGTTTTTGAGTAGTTTGCTGAGTGTATCATCGTTTCACTAAATTATGTTAATTTATGATCTGTTATAATTTTCCGGCAACGTATTGACGTTTCGTGTTAGTTTTGTAATAAACTTCTAAACAGGGATAAAAAAATACATGTACTTTAACAAAGAGTTTTATGTTTGATATACATCGCTGCCCAAAACCAAAAACCATGTTCTCAAAAAAGTTTTTTGCCGAAAACTATATTAAAATCCCCAACCCAGACCGAAGTTTTGATAGCTCAAAGCCTTGAGATTTCAGCCCCTCCATATTTTACAAATGCAATCACAAACATATATTTTCATTTTACAACTTAAAAATACGACCGCAATCTTCATTTGTCGTAAATGACGTTACCAAATTTATTATTCTAGGACAGATTCATACCGTATCAGAAGACACTAGTTACAAAAATGGTGCATCAAACATTTTTGTATTTATGTCTGAACGCGCTGTGGACATGTTGTATGATTTAAAGATGTTAAAATAAAACAAATAGCTATGACACTTATAGTACTCAAAAACCTTTAAGCTTAAATTTAATTTAAAATCTACACTAGAATATTTAAAAAGACTTAAAATTATTAAACAAAAAAAGTGCACGAAACATGCATAGATTTGTGCATTATGCACATAATATATGTCGGGATGGATACCATGCTAGTCAGTGTTAAATTAGCACAATCACAGTTAAGAGGATGAGAGCAAATTATGTGATTTTCAGTGACTAAATTGTGAAGATTGTAATGAATAGCCTGGGACGATGCCTGAACGGAGTGTGTTATAGTCTCAGATTCATTAGTTGTCATTTTTTTATTAACTTGTATAGCTCGTAATAGTTTCTCATCCATCCACCATCAATAGTCATATTTTCCTATAGTCTCCGTAACCCATAGTTTTTTATTTATCTATATAAACATTACTATTTAATTTTGCAACCCCCTAAAATTGACCCATACTATGTCTCCATCCGCTTTGTTTCACCATACTACTTGAATTTGAATTCTCTAAACACTAACCGTAATTGAACAACGAAGTTTTCAAACCTCAAAACAGCTGTGCGTATTTGTCCAATCGTCACAATAAAAAGAATTAATATCCTACTGTGTTATGCATTCGATTTTCTATATGGGTATTTTTGTTATCAATTGTCTTTCCATTATGGATCTGAATTCCACTGTAATACTGTTGTAAGTTGATATTTTGTAATACATCAATATCATACGATCGATTAAACTTACGTTTAATTCATTCTAATTCATTGATGATTGTTATTAGTGTGTCGGAAACAATTTGTTTCGCAAAATTATTTTTGCAATATTAAGTATTATAAAGTAACCGCTCATTTCGGTATATCGAAAAATAGATCCTAACATTGATTTACATAAATAATTTCCTTACATCAAAAACCCTTTCTTAGAATATTTCGAAGTCAAAAACGGCTATATAATGATCGACTGTATAATTGTTGTTCTCTTAGTTTATTACATTTGGATTCGGTTGTTTGACATCTCTTAGTCTCGGAGTTATTTTTATAAATTTCTGCTGTGAACATCAGAAGATCATAAAATTGTTCATTCGGATATTTTGTGTTTTTGGCAAAATTCAAGTGTGAAGATTTTCCGGAATGCATAAGCTAATTAGCTTATAAATAGTTTGTTTGAGATCTAATTGGGTCTTAGTGTAATTGCTAATTGAAATGTATAAATCATTGATAATTAATTGATTGCTAATGCAACGCTAATTCAATGAAAACAAAGAGGACATCTATTTTTTTGACATCTATAATGTTACATGAAAGTAAAAGTGGTTAATCACTAGTTTTCTTTTGTTTTATAATAAAGTAATCATTCTTGGTGATAATCGCCAAAGACATTGGAATAAGTAACGATTACTTGCATGTCCCGGTACGGTGATTCTAAAAATAACTGTGATACAAGTGTCTACTCTAAACCAGTAATCTAACTGTGATTTTAATTTCTGTCACACATTTGTCAAAATATCGGTGTTACAGAAGGTTGTAAAAAGCATTCCAAAATCTCGGTGATCCTAGTTTTTAGTGAACATATTCGAATTTTCCAGTTAAGTATTT
Organism: Diogma glabrata; assembly: GCA_963693315.1. Classification (NCBI taxonomy): domain Eukaryota; kingdom Metazoa; phylum Arthropoda; class Insecta; order Diptera; family Cylindrotomidae; genus Diogma; species Diogma glabrata. Next base: position 167,999,933 of record OY856186.1, read on the forward strand.
ATGTTAGAAACTCTCAAAATATCTGTGATATGCATTTGTGTTAGAAAAATTTACAACCTATGTGTTAAGTATTTATGTTAGAAACTCTCAAAATATCTGTGATATGCATTTGTGTTAAAAGAAATTTAAAACCTATGTGTTAAATATTTATGTTAAGCATTCAAAATAACTGTGATAAGAATTTATTTTACAAATAACTGTGTCAATAATTGTACTTAAAACAAAGAAAACTAACTGTGTCAATAATTTATACAACCAAAAAAAAAAAGGAATTAACTGTGTTCATAGATTTTGTTAGTACTGTCCATAAAATTGTGATGAAAATCGTGGTTGTAAATAATTAATAAGCAATAAATTTTTAATAGTAGCGCTACCTAATGAATAGTATCCTTTTGTAATAGCTTAACTAAATTTAAATAATTGTGATACTCTAAACTGCTTAATAAACCAAAGAAACAACATTAATTCTGTTATATTAATACTTGGGTGCATTTCGTTGAAACGTTGGCTCAAAAGTTGATCATACGACGATTATCTGCGTTTTGTTGGGTGCTTCGTGGCATTCTCGCTACGGCTATCAACTCCTGCTGTTGCCAACGAGTATTTGCCTTCAACTTTTTGTTTTTATATGGTCGCCATCCGGCGTGTGGAGCACGGTTGCTGAACTAAACGACGGTTGATCTGGAGGATGAGCAAGTAGGTTGAATTCTTTGTTGGAGCCAAACTTTGGATTTAACCATGGGGTGAGTGACCTTGCACTTTTTAACTTTAATTTGTATGAATGATTGCAGTATGCGTGGAGGTGTGCTAGCGTGTGTTTGTGACTTGAATAATTGTAAATAAATAAAACTAAATTTTGTTCTAATAATGATTTTACAACCAACATTTATTGCTGAAAATTCGTAAATTGTTTACAGGTTTCATAATTTTTTTTTGTATTTGATGAAATTAGTCGATTGATGGACCGATAAGATTCGTCAAGATGTTTTACGTTCATCATAGGTCGTAAAAACGACCGACATGTTTTGATTCGCATCGGCAGTCAAACCTGTTTGATTTTTTTCGTGTTCTCGATTATTTTCATGACATCAAACCAAGACTTAACGTTGTTTGTAGAATCTGGTAGTACAATCCAGTTTGATATTAAAAAAAATTATAATAATTGATTTCGATAGTAGTGTATTACCAAACTTATCAATTAAAGATTAACCTGGGACGTTTAAAACCAGCTATAAGTCTACTTAATACTGAATCTTCATCATGTACCAAATAATTGCAGCGGTAGCATCTGTAGTATTAGTTGCAATAATACAAACAATATAAATCATTTAATGAAATCCCCCGACAATAGCTCCTATATAACGGCAATGCAATTTTCGGAATTGTTTCCTTATAATGACGTATTCATTTTAGTGTCGCCAATAATATTATATTACATTTTCAATTCAGCTACATCATTGATGGGTTTAGGGAATAACCAAGTGGAAGAGGGTCAAGGGGTAAATATTGCTCGTAATAGCTTGCGAGTTATTATAAATTATGTTCGATGAAACTGAATCAATGGGCTGACTCAATATGCATTGTTGTTTTTCCTTTTTTGTTCTTTTTTTTGGTGATCCCAATGACTCCTATAATTTGCAAAAAAAAAAAACAAGGGAACGTATCGTAGAATATTTTCCTGTCACAAAACCAAAATGCAAACCTATGCTGACATGAAATTAAAAGAAGTTATACCAACATTTCAATTATACCGAGGATAAAGATATAAATTTATTGTCAACCGAACTGCTCTGGATAATGAGATTGCAAGTAACAGGGGAGTCGAATGCGAAAAGGAGGTGAACGATGGTGGAATACGTGGATGGATCAACTCCCTTCATCCAATTGAAGATAAACAAAATGATAGTGTGGGTGAAAACACCAATTCGTCGTGGAGATATAGTTCTAAATCGCTGGTTTCTTCTACTTAACGTTGACGTAAATAACCAGAAAATACTAATTAATTATGAATATGAAACCAAATTTTAGGACTTTTAAATCATCCAACCCAAACAAAGAAGCCGTTAATTATTTTCTTTTGAACCACCATTCAATGATTCTGGGTTATCTCCCGGATGCTTGAATGCGGGTAGGAATGTGAGTATGGTTGACAGGGTGAATGTGTGAGAAAAGGGTGTATCAGTGATTGAATGGGGCGTGTTAGTCGTTGCTTGTGTGTGCAAGTTGGCGGTGTGTGTGGCGAGACACATTTAGTCTGAATTGGAAATGATTCTTATCTCAATATTAACATTCCAAATACATTTTCTTTTATTATATTGCCCAATCAATTAACCTGTATTGCAAAAAGAAAAGGAAAACCAAATTCTTGGTATGTTTTAGGTTCATGGAATATCTAATACATTAACCAACTGTAAACTGCAGGTGTGGAAATAAACTGGTTTGGGACATGATTGTCTAACTTACCAATAAAATTATAATTTTTTTTTGATTGTAATTATATTTGTTCTGGGTATTACCTATGGTTTTCAAAATTCGTTTTTAAGTGTTATTAATAAAGAAAAGGGGAAAATGAACAATAAAGACTTCGTGTGTCGTTCACCAGTGCTCTAGGATTCGATCTGCGGAGTACCAGCAATGGCAGTGGTTTGTGGGCTGTGCCATGGTGCTTATGGTACAACAATACAACTCAGTCTTGATTACTATCACTTGCGATACGTGCTGCAGGTCTGAGAGCTTAAGTGTCTTGCTTCCCCGTCTGAGTGTGTGGGTGAATGTTGATATGTGTGAAGTGTGAGTGTGTGGGCGTCTGAGAGTGATTGTGGGGGTTGGACGCGCTGATCGTAGGTCTTTCGCAAACGGGGTCGCCAGAGTCTCCATTTTCCACTTGTAATTTTTTTTCCCATTTCCGTTTATTTGATGAAAATTGCGTACATTTCTGCATTTGTGCTGAAGCAGCAGGTTTATAATATCTCCTACTCACGGTGGCTGAGACTTAGTCGAACGGCATTACAACAAATCTAGGTACGCATCCTGCTATGCCCTTCTCATTGGTTCGCCAATGAGAAAGCTCGTCATTACAAGATATTTTCAGAATGGTGTCTTTTTTTGATATTTCTATGTTGAAGAACCAACTCCGATGGTTGATCAGTGTGTTTTTGTATAGGTAACGATAAACTTGATATGCACACTGAACAAATAATTTTGTACAAAATGAGTTTATTAAATTTAATTCAATTGACCAATGAAGTTTAGCTTTCTAAGTCTAACCAAACAAGATAACATTGTATATGACCAAATACTGATTACTTTTTTTTTTTTTTTTTTTTTTTTTTTTTTTTTTTTCCATTTTCAATGGATGAAAGAACGATGGAGTAAAGACGTATTTTCAATTAATGTGTGCTCAAATTAGTATAATTATTAATTCAATTTCTAAAATTAAATATAAAACTATAGTTGATAATACTTCGTTTTCTATTATCTTTAGTGTTGTGATTAAATAGAAATTAGTGTATAAACTTTAAAGAAGTACAATTTAATTTATATAAATCTAAAAACAAATGTAACGGTGTGACAAGTGTGATCATTTCATTTAAGTTAATTATAATATATATTTAAGAAATAATTAACATTTGATTAATTTAAATATAACGGTTCTATGCATATAAACATTTATGTGGTCATGTCCTTGGTTTTTTTGTTTTGTTTCTTCAATTTTATCAGATGTTTTTGATATTTTAAACATTTAAACTGAGCAATAGTTTTCAACCAAACTTTAGATTCTCAACTAAAATAAAATATACAGTGAAAAAATAGACAGAATACTGTTATTAATAATAAATTATAATTTTGTTCTATTGCTTTAAAAAGGACCGAGTATGTGGTAAATCTTTGTAATATTTGGAAAATTTGTTGATTTTTCTTTGCAGCTGAATTTGTAATCTGCTACTTTATCTAAGATATCAGTATGTTACGATCACCACCATCTCCACTAACTAAAAATGAGAAACGGCCAAGGCCAGACAATCTTGTTTGTCATGCTTGCTTACAATTAATTGATCCTGACAAACCATCAATGAAATGTAATGAATGTCTTGCGTCGTTTGAACTTGGGTGTATTTCAATATCTTCCGATCAATATAGATATTTTATAACGAACAAAATTTCATGGTGTTGCCCAAAATGCTACTATGAAAAATCGTCTTCTACAAATAAGGTTGTTTGTGCACTTTCCGAAGGTGTAGAGGAATTGAAATCTAACCTTCAAAGTGTTCTTAAAAATGTTAATGAAATCTCAGCTCGAGTGGCTGGAATTCACCAAGAAATGATTGCTCGTGTAGAAGACGTTCAAAAATGCTTTAATGCTGCTCATAAACGCATAAATTTGATAGAATCTGAAAACTTGTCAAACTATATAAGGATACATGGAATATGCAATATTTATAAAGAAGATCAAGGCATGCTAAGACTACTACTTAATGATATGCTTGGAGTATTAAATATTAAGTTATGCGACACTCAATTTGCGATATCACGGAACAAAACAACTCATGAAATAATGGTTGTCATTTATGACAAACCTTTGTTGAAGCTTATTTTTGAAAATTATGCTTTACTTTTAGCCAGTGACGCAAATATACATGAAACTTTCTTCAAATCATTAGTTTCCGTAAAACTTGATCAAATGGGCGCTACATCTAATAAAATATCAATATCCTTCGAATCAGAGAACAATAGATTAAAAAAACGACTGGAATTTCTTGAACAGCAATCTTTAGCAAAAGACATTAAAATAACCGGTATTTCCTTTCGGATTGATGAAACACATGACAAGCTACAATCAATATTCATCAAAATCTCAGAACAACTCAAAGTTTGTATTTCTATAGCTGATTTCTCTATCCGGCGAATAAAGCAAACACCAATAGTTATCGTAACGTTTCGTGATAAAAGTTTACGAGATACGTTGTTTTATAAATACATATCAATTGTCAAGAACTCAAAATCAGCTGGCATTTCTATTCATCAACAAGATGTCTTACAATCGTCATCAAATAAGATCATGTTTAATGAGCATCTATCTGAATCCGCAAGACTTATTTATAGTGCTGTACGTGCTTCAAAAAAATTGAATAAAATACACTCATTCTCTGTGCGAGGCGGAAAAGTGGTAGTAAAAGTTTGTCCTAACGCTGACTGGCTATTTATTCAGTCACTGGAAGATCTACACTTCTTACTAAATAGCAATTAGTCACCAATCAACATTTTTTCCAACTTTAATGAATTAACATAACTAAATATTATATATTATTTGCTTAACTACTTCGAAATATTTTTCTGAATTTTGCTTTCTAATTTGATACTTCTTAATTTTTGTGAATTTATATCTTATTTTTCTTTTGTTAAATTGTTTAAGGGCGTTACAATTTTTTGTAAGATAAACTTAAATTTATATTATATAATTAACTAAACTAAACCATTCTAAATTTTTTTATCACGTTCTCGTTTAAAATTTGCTACTTCTCTTCAGAAACATGACTAGAATTGTGACTCAAAGAACATCAAACTCATTGAACTCTGTGAACTTAACCAACGTTGTCCTTAGATCTGCTTTTAAGGATAATTTAAATCTCCTTAATTTCTGTCATTTTAATAGCCAAAGCATTTATACCAAAGCCACTAATAAAATCGATGAAGTTCGGAATATTCTGAAGGATGCACCACTTATTGCAATAGGTGTATCTGAAACATGGTTAAAACCTTATATAAATAATAAACTTGTGGAAATACAAGGATTTAATATGTTTCGCAATGATCGAATCAAGCGTAGAGGCGGAGGTGTAGCCGTTTATATTCGGAAAGGAATAAAGTGTTTTGTCGTAGGAAAATCAGTGGAAATATCTGGAACGGGTTTGAGCTGTAAGCAAACTTTAAGTTTACATGAATATTGCGTTTCTGGAATAGAGTTTATTTTCCTTGAAATTCATATATCAAACCGGAAAATTCTTTTGGCGTTGTTTATAACCCAGATAGTAAAAAATTTAACACTAGAACCGGTCTCAATAGTATTCTTGATAATTTATTGCCCCAATATAATGATGTGATTATTACTGGTGACTTTAACACCAATTTACTTATGTCCACTCCTATATCTAATGACTTCACTGATCTCTTGATTGAGTATGGGCTTGTAAATCTATCTCAAAGTGCAACACATTTCACTAAAACATCATCATTATTGCTTGATCTTGTCATTGTAAATGATACTTCAAAAATCTTAAAATATAACCAAGTTGATGTTCCTGGTATTTCTAAGCATGATATGGTTTTTGGTACCTACAATATTGAAGTTACTCAGACTAGCAATAATTACAGTTTTCGAGATTATAGAAATATCAACATGGATGATGTCGTTTATAAAATATTATCACAACCATGGGAAAAGTTTTATAACTTAAGTAATTCTGATGATTTGCTAAATTTCTTTAATACAACTATAAAGAAAATTTACGATGAAACTGTGCCGGTTAAAGAAGTAGTTATTAAAACGGAAATAAACCCTTAGTTCAATGATTCTATTCGGGCAGCTATGGCTCTTAGAGACAATGCCTATCGAATATGGATCAGGACGAGAGATCAGGAAAATTTCAATACATTCAAATCGCTACGAAATAGAGTTAATTTCTTATCTAAATGTGCTAAGAAAGATTATATGGAAAAATTCATTAATCCAAATTTGCCAGCGAAAGAACTTTGGAAACGAATCAAAGGGACTGGAATTAGATCTCATGACCGGCAACATATTTCTTTCTCTCCAAATGATATTAATACACAGTTTGCTTCAAATTGTGTTAATAGTACAATACAAATTGACTCAGATACGTACACACCTAATAACAATTTACCCAGCAATAATTTGCCTAAAAATAGCTTTTCATTTTACAATGTTTGCACGCTTGATACGGTTAATGCTATCAAATCCATTAAATCCAACGCTATAGGCTTTGATGAAATTCCTCTTAAATTTATAAAACTTTGTCTACCCATAGTTGCGCCTTTCATAACCCATATTTTTAATTTCATACTCACTACATCCCAATTTCCTAGCATCTGGAAAGTAGCCAAGATCATCCCTATTCCTAAAAAATCAAATCCAAAATCTGTAAAAGATCTCAGGCCAATTAGTATCTTGTGTGCTCTCTCTAAAGCTTTTGAGATTATTGTTAAAAACCAAATTGATGAACACATCAAACGCTATAAGCTGATGTCGACCTTTCAATCTGGTTTCCGCAAAGGGCATAGTACGCAAACAGCACTTTTAAAGGTTGCAGACGATATTATAATGTCACTGGATAAGAAAAAAGTCTCTATTCTAGTTTTACTAGATTTTTCTAAGGCGTTTGATATGGTAAATCATAAAATATTACTAAAAAAACTGTCTGATAAATTTAATTTTACCTCGAGTGCTCTACGTCTTATATCATCCTATTTACATAAGCGTTGTCAAAGTGTTACGTTGGACAATCTAATTTCCGATTTCTTATATATTAGTTCAGGTGTTCCTCAAGGTTCTGTGCTGGGTCCCCTGCTTTTTTCAATATATATTAATGACTTGCCATTGGTATTAAAATTTTGTAAAATACATTTATATGCTGATGATGTTCAAATTTACGCAGACGGACTAGCGAATAATATACCGAGTATTGTCTCTAAAATTAACCAGGATTTGGAAAGCATATTAGAGTGGGCGTATCGCAATGATTTAGCTCTAAACGCTTGTAAAACTGTATCTATACTATTTAGTATAACAAATAATCACTACCACAGAACACATGCTCCATCTATTCGACTGGGTAATAAATTGATTCCGTTTTCTGAATCTTCACGGAATCTGGGTGTAATTTTTGACTCACAATTAAATTGGAACGTGCAAGTCTCCTCAATTTGTTCTAAAGTTTATTCTTGTCTACAGAGTCTATGGCCGTCTTCATCTTTCACAACGATTAGTCTTAGGAAAAAATTGTTTAAATCACTAATACTGCCACAATTTACCTATTGTTCATCACTTCTTGGTAACCTTAGCGCAGGCGGTTTTTGCAAGTTACATAGGGCTTTCAACGCTTGCATTCGATATGTCTTCCATTTGTCTCGTTTTTGTTCTCTTTCACGCTTTAAAACATCTCTTCTTGGTTGTTCTTTGAAGTGCTATCTAAATTACCTTCTATGTGTATCAATATATAAGTTAATTACCACCAAAACCCCTAATTATTTATATGATAAGTTAAATCTTAGGCATCGAAGAAGTTCAAGGCTAAACCATGTTACACTACCTATAAACCGTACCACTACAAAAAATAAATCATTTTTTGTTTATGGGTTGTCTCTTTTCAATAAACTCTCTCCAGATATACGGGCTGCTACATCGTTGAAACAATTTAAGGATAAGTGCTTTGATGTTCTTTGTCGCATGGAAGAGATATAGTTTTAAAAAAAAGCAAAAATTTTTTTTTTTGAACGTTTAATGATGTCTTTGTTGTTTATATGTAAGTGAATCCCATATAAAATAAATTTTTTTTTTTTTTTCTTTTTTTAATTAAGTTAATTGAACTATAGTAAGCTTACTTTAAATGAATTAGTTTTATACTATGGAAATTTTATCAAATTGTTCTTTATAATAATTTCTACATATATGTACACCAAAAAAGGCTAGGCCTTATGTATATATAATTTTTAATTTAATAAATAAATAAAATAAATAAATACTTTAAACAATAGATAATGCGTGTTTGGCAAAATTTTTAGATTACCTTCTAATGTTAGGATGATTATGGTGGTGATTGCATAGTTTAGTTTAGTTGATTGATTTAACTCTTAGTATACTTTATAAAGAAACAGTGGTCAAAACTTTCTGAAATTTTATATTGGTTTAAGTAATGCAATGTGGTTGCAGCTAAAATTGTTGATGGTATAATAAACTTAGATGATGTTGTATTTGCCGATCGGTAAATGGTCGATAATTAGAATTTACGTGCGTTAGGAAAATGATGACGTGTATTGTACCGCTTTCAAAAGGGTTGGCAAAAACATTTTAATCCACTGGGTTTGACAGAGTGGCAATCAATAAAATAATTGGAACAACGTGATATGCCTACACATAGCTTTCATTATATTTTAAATAATTCATAACATAAATCATACAATATAATACATATCATACAACATGCCTTAGTTTAACTTCTTTTGAAACCTTACATTTTCATTATTAAGACAGGTATCCACAACACACAATTCATTCAAACCTATCTCTACTGTCTCAGCTGGATGAAGTTGTGGACTGTATATGATGGAATATCAAAATATATGAAAAATCCTCAAAACAATAAATCCTCAATAATATCTTCTTTTATTTCATTATATTTATAGATGTAAATGATAAATGTTGCTTCCTTACAAAATGTTTTTATAATAATTTTGGAATAATTATTAATTATATCTATGTACAAAATATTAGATGATTATCGCTTGACAGCTGATATAAAAAAGAAGTAATATTTTGTCAGATGATATATATTTGCGCGGTAACAATTTTACGTAATTACATCATCTGGCAATAATTTGGTAATGGTATAAAATCAATTATAATTACAACCATAAAAATAAATAATTTTAAAATTTCAATTAATTCTAAAGATTACATTGACTTAATTAAGTTATTAGTAATATTAAATACATAATTATTTGATATTTTTAGAGTCTTCATTTTCATCTTGTAAATTCATCTTCATCTTCTAAAACATCTACAATATATTTATTTTCCATTTAATTGAAACAAAATATATAAATCCAGGTTAAAAGTTATGCTAATATTATGATTAAACCGAATTTTTTAATAAATTTCCTCAAAAATTAAAGAAAACAGAACCAAAATTAAGAAAAATAAAACGAAACAAAAAAATGTTAAAAAAATTAAAATTATCTATTTATATTTTAAACCCAACGTTAAAATTCGTTCATTATAAAAATATGCTCTCGTACGGTAACACAACAAAAGCTTCAGTTTATATAATTATTTCAGTTTTTCATGGAAAATGTTATTTCGGTTAATTGAAATTTTTTATCTTGGAAAAATATTATTGTATTGCAATAAAATTTCAAAAAGATATCGAAACACTTAAGCTCGATGTCAAAAATTTAGTCCTTCACATTTGGTTGAAAAGATTTGTGTCAAAGCGATTTCGTTTCCTGCGTGTGAAGAGAGTTTAACTTAGTGTTATAGTTAGGATGCTATAGAGGTTAGTTTTCGACAAATATAAGTGAGGTGTTATTTGCACGAGCAGCACCTAAATCAAGAAAAATTGCAATTTTGTAAAGCACACTTTTTAAATTATTATCAAAAATATATATTCATCTTTAGGTATGCATCTGCCCCATCCATCTAGGTGACGAGTTTGGTTGGCAAAAATACTATAGTAAAAAAAAGTACAGTTTTAAGAATTTTTTGCGATGAGATTTATTTTTGACCAATTTCTCAGCTCAAAACTAAAAGCAACTACAATATATCAGTTTTTTTCTAAAATGTTTTTTTTAAACCCTTGGAACACAGAAGGATTGAACTAAAATTGGTTTCAACTAAAATCTGAATAACTAAAATCCGAATATAACTTTCAGCATTGAGTGGTTAAAAGACCTTTTTACACAAAGGAAAGTTTTGTAAAATTAAGATGCATCCGCATGGAACAAAATAAATAACATCTCTTAAATTTGAAGAATAATCCCTTCAACATAACAAACTTCTCAATTTAGGATTAACGCAAATAGACAATTTTTCCTTTTTTTTTTCTTATAAAATTAATTCGAAGAAAATCTTCCAATTCATTTCAATAAAATAAATTTTAATTTTCTTTTAATATCTTTTTCTACAGCTGAAACTTAATATCAGCCTTTTCACTTAGAATAGGATTGAAATTTATAAAACATAATCCTTATATTTTCTATATGTAAGCGAGATACTGAATGAATTGTAATTTTTAGTTCTTAGAAAAGCTGTTATTTGGGTTTAGAAAATGTTTGCATAGAGACTTATAATTTTTTACTGTTTTTCGTATACAAATACAATTCTTAGAACAGTGATAATAATTTGCTTTTAAACCAGAAGATTTTGCTAAAAAGTTTTGTATTTAGTTGTAAAAAAATCAAAGATGAAAGAACTTTAACCAAAATGTAGAACGAAAAAAAAACTCTGTTTAAAGCAAGTACACTACAAACTCAAGTGTTTTATTTTAAAACACTTAAAGTGTTTAAATGCTTGTAGTCACTTTTTAAACATTTTAAAGTGTTTTATTTGATTAAACTACTTTAAGCGTTTAATACTAAAACACTTTAAGCGTTTAGTTTTAAAACATTTAATTTGTTTTGCATATAAAACATATTAAACGTTTTAATGTGTTTTAGATAAAATACATAAATAGATTAATAGTAAATATTGGTCCTTAGCAAACTTATATGCAGTGCAACATACCAACATACTAACTATAATGACAAAATTGAAATATTTATATTTTTAAGATTAAATACATTGATTATATTGGATAAATCGAATACATTGAATAATTGCCATGCGAAAATAAAATATAATTTCATTATTTTGCACAAATTACTCTAAAAAATGAAGGTAAAATGCGATGCTGTTGAAAATGCAGTCCGTTTATTACAGTAATGTTCTATAAATACTGGCCGTTTGGAATATTCTTGGATCGCTATTTACGCCACTTGGATCGCTACGTTATCGCTATTCTATATTTCTATTCCTTCTGTTTTTTCAGAATTAATAAACAAAAACATGGGTACACAGTTTAAGAAAATACTGCAATTTTTAATACAAGCTTTGCTATATATGGCTTATGTAAAGCAAGTTATTATTAAATTGCGAAGCATATGTTGCATTAAAACTAATTCTAATGCAAAACTACCAATTTTAGTACAAGTCTAACATCATAATTTATTTTGTATAGAAATGGTAGAAGTTTGAAAACAACTTGGTAGGCTAGAAGTTTGAAAACAACTTGCTTATGGGAAGACCATTAAATTTATCTTTAAATCAAGCTTTGCATTGTTTTATTAATGGAAACTTCCGTAGGACCTTTATGTTTAACAATTTCCATTACATATTCAGCTTCTTTTTAACGGTGAAAAACGTATAGAACAATACTTTTTTACTATGACAATTGGCAGAAAGCCATTTCATATTTTGCTTATGATCGGGGAATCAACTTTATTTAAGATGGACAAAGCGTCGAACTCAAATTCAGTGAAATTTGCTGGAATACGACAGCTCTACAGTTTAATATTTGAATCGTAAAATGATGAGTCGCTAACATTGCACTGATATAACGTGATACGTTTGTTGACTTATGTAGAAACAATTTGATTTTGAGCAGCCTCAGTCATCTATAATATGATTGTTTAAAATTGTCAAATAATCTAATTGCTACGCGTTAGTAATCAAATTCATTAGCAAGATTTTCCTTCGGAGTGATGTTTTATCACAAATAATTTACTAAATTAATTGTGGATTATGTGTCAATAGACACAAGTGACGACTAGTCATCTTCTTCTCGCCGATACGAGCTTGCTATTCAATACTAGTATGTCTAGAGTAAAACAAAACAGTGATCACTAGAGAAACTAATTGACTAAACCTGAATCTATTAAATATATGTTTATGTAAATTTTTTGTTTTCTTATACTTCGCTAGAAATGTAACCTAATTTTTGGTTTATATTAGCGTTGACATTTTTTGGTAGTTTATCTAGTCGACCCTGATGAGAATGATAAACTTTTTTAAAGTTTAAAATTTTCTCATTAGTTCAAAACTAGATCGGTCGAAAATTGTACGGATTGCAAAAAGTTTCATAATTTGCACCATAATTTTTTTTATTCAATATTATTTTAAATTTCTACTCCTGGAAGTCTTACCTATTCTTTCGCCACAATATCTTTGAAATCAAACTCTATAATGAAAACGGTGTTGATAATCAAAAAACATAAGTAACTCTTGCTTTGCTTGCATTGAATCGAAGTTATTGAATTTGGAAGTGATTGATTGAAAAAAAATGAAAAATTATAAAAAAAATTGTATAACAAAAATTTTGAAGGATAAATTTATTGAAATAGTGATTTGAAGGATTTAATTTTGAACATAATGAATTTACTTAGGCGCCAAGATTTTTTTATTTGATAAAGAATCACTCACTTAAGCGAATAAAACCAAAAAGAGTTGTATATCAGCCCCGGGGTCCAAAATACAGCCCTTGGAAAAATGCAAATTTCGTTCCTACTCCCTGTAAATGTTCTTTTTAAAAAAAATTAGATATCTATAATCAAAATATAAAGATAAAGTTGTTGGGAATGCTTTTTCTTAATTTTCCAAAACAGTATTTTCAAATTCAAAAGATCATATTCCAAAGTGCCTGCAAAGTAATTTGGTACATAACTTTCTTTTAGAAATTTTGTGATTTTTTTCTCATGTAGCGCGTTTGCGGTGAATACTGGAAAAGAAAAATTGCCCAATACTCATTGTTTAACATCTTACTGATCTACAGTTAAATTGTATAATTTAATTGAAGAAAGCATTTTACGAAAAATTGTGACAAAAAGTGAGGAAATAGACCTTTAATTATGTATAGTACAAACGAACAAACGAATACAAAAATTGGCTGTTCTGTACATATTGCGATATGCGCATGTGCGGAATTCAGTGTCTCGAATTAAAATATTAAAAAAATTTTTGGAGTCCCATGAAATGGACAAAAAAACGCATAAAATTAATAAATTACTATTGAAGTTCAAACAGTTATAATATAAAACCAAAAACTATAGTAAAAATATTAATGATTTTGTAGGTAATATAACAAAATTTTCATAATTAAAAATAATTATAATAAAAATAACGACGCCTATGTAAAAAAATATCACAACAAACAAATGGTACGAACTAGGAGTAGAAATTTAACTAATATAATTGTTTTGTAAACAAATTTATCCCAAAATAAATAATGCATCTCGTTTTACTTTTTGTCTCATCTTTTATCTTTTGCTGCGTCCTATCTGTCAAAAATTCGCTGGCAAAAAAGTTCTACTATACCTATTTATTTTATTTATTTATTAAATTAAAAATTATATATACATAAGGCCTAGCCTTTTTTGGTGTACATATATGTAGAAATTATTATAAAGAACAATTTGATAAAATTTCCATAGTATAATACTAATTCATTTAAAGTAAGCTTACTATAGTTCAATTAACTTAATTAAAAAAAGAAAAAAAAAAAAAAATTTATTTTATATGGGATTCACTTACATATAAACAACAAAGACATCATTAAACGTTCAAAAAAAAAAAAAAATTTTTGCTTTTTTTTTTTTAAAACTATATCTCTTCCATGCGACAAAGAACATCAAAGCACTTATCCTTAAATTGTTTCAACGATGTAGCAGCCCGTATATCTGGAGAGAGTTTATTGAAAAGAGACAACCCATAAACAAAAAATGATTTATTTTTTGTAGTGGTACGGTTTATAGGTAGTGTAACATGGTTTAGCCTTGAACTTCTTCGATGCCTAAGATTTAACTTATCATATAAATAATTAGGGGTTTTGGTGGTAATTAACTTATATATTGATACACATAGAAGGTAATTTAGATAGCACTTCAAAGAACAACCAAGAAGAGATGTTTTAAAGCGTGAAAGAGAACAAAAACGAGACAAATGGAAGACATATCGAATGCAAGCGTTGAAAGCCCTATGTAACTTGCAAAAACCGCCTGCGCTAAGGTTACCAAGAAGTGATGAACAATAGGTAAATTGTGGCAGTATTAGTGATTTAAACAATTTTTTCCTAAGACTAATCGTTGTGAAAGATGAAGACGGCCATAGACTCTGTAGACAAGAATAAACTTTAGAACAAATTGAGGAGACTTGCACGTTCCAATTTAATTGTGAGTCAAAAATTACACCCAGATTCCGTGAAGATTCAGAAAACGGAATCAATTTATTACCCAGTCGAATAGATGGAGCATGTGTTCTGTGGTAGTGATTATTTGTTATACTAAATAGTATAGATACAGTTTTACAAGCGTTTAGAGCTAAATCATTGCGATACGCCCACTCTAATATGCTTTCCAAATCCTGGTTAATTTTAGAGACAATACTCGGTATATTATTCGCTAGTCCGTCTGCGTAAATTTGAACATCATCAGCATATAAATGTATTTTACAAAATTTTAATACCAATGGCAAGTCATTAATATATATTGAAAAAAGCTGGGGACCCAGCACAGAACCTTGAGGAACACCTGAACTAATATATAAGAAATCGGAAATTAGATTGTCCAACGTAACACTTTGACAACGCTTATGTAAATAGGATGATATAAGACGTAGAGCACTCGAGGTAAAATTAAATTTATCAGACAGTTTTTTTAGTAATATTTTATGATTTACCATATCAAACGCCTTAGAAAAATCTAGTAAAACTAGAATAGAGACTTTTTTCTTATCCAGTGACATTATAATATCGTCTGCAACCTTTAAAAGTGCTGTTTGCGTACTATGCCCTTTACGGAAACCAGATTGAAAGGTCGACATCAGCTTATAGCGTTTGATGTGTTCATCAATTTGGTTTTTAACAATAATCTCAAAAGCTTTAGAGAGAGCACACAAGATACTAATTGGCCTGAGATCTTTTACAGATTTTGGATTTGATTTTTTAGGAATAGGGATGATCTTGGCTACTTTCCAGATGCTAGGAAATTGGGATGTAGTGAGTATGAAATTAAAAATATGGGTTATGAAAGGCGCAACTATGGGTAGACAAAGTTTTATAAATTTAAGAGGAATTTCATCAAAGCCTATAGCGTTGGATTTAATGGATTTGATAGCATTAACCGTATCAAGCGTGCAAACATTGTAAAATGAAAAGCTATTTTTAGGCAAATTATTGCTGGGTAAATTGTTATTAGGTGTGTACGTATCTGAGTCAATTTGTATTGTACTATTAACACAATTTGAAGCAAACTGTGTATTAATATCATTTGGAGAGAAAGAAATATGTTGCCGGTCATGAGATCTAATTCCAGTCCCTTTGATTCGTTTCCAAAGTTCTTTCGCTGGCAAATTTGGATTAATGAATTTTTCCATATAATCTTTCTTAGCACATTTAGATAAGAAATTAACTCTATTTCGTAGCGATTTGAATGTATTGAAATTTTCCTGATCTCTCGTCCTGATCCATATTCGATAGGCATTGTCTCTAAGAGCCATAGCTGCCCGAATAGAATCATTGAACCAAGGGTTTATTTCCGTTTTAATAACTACTTCTTTAACCGGCACAGTTTCATCGTAAATTTTCTTTATAGTTGTATTAAAGAAATTTAGCAAATCATCAGAATTACTTAAGTTATAAAACTTTTCCCATGGTTGTGATAATATTTTATAAACGACATCATCCATGTTGATATTTCTATAATCTCGAAAACTGTAATTATTGCTAGTCTGAGTAACTTCAATATTGTAGGTACCAAAAACCATATCATGCTTAGAAATACCAGGAACATCAACTTGGTTATATTTTAAGATTTTTGAAGTATCATTTACAATGACAAGATCAAGCAATAATGATGATGTTTTAGTGAAATGTGTTGCACTTTGAGATAGATTTACAAGCCCATACTCAATCAAGAGATCAGTGAAGTCATTAGATATAGGAGTGGACATAAGTAAATTGGTGTTAAAGTCACCAGTAATAATCACATCATTATATTGGGGCAATAAGTTATCAAGAATACTATTGAGACCGGTTCTAGTGTTAAATTTTTTACTATCTGGGTTATAAACAACGCCAAAAAGAATTTTCCGGTTTGATATATGAATTTCAAGGAAAATAAACTCTATTCCAGAAACGCAATATTCATGTAAACTTAAAGTTTGCTTACAGCTCAAACCCGTTCCAGATATTTCCACTGATTTTCCTACGACAAAACACTTTATTCCTTTCCGAATATAAACGGCTACACCTCCGCCTCTACGCTTGATTCGATCATTGCGAAACATATTAAATCCTTGTATTTCCACAAGTTTATTATTTATATAAGGTTTTAACCATGTTTCAGATACACCTATTGCAATAAGTGGTGCATCCTTCAGAATATTCCGAACTTCATCGATTTTATTAGTGGCTTTGGTATAAATGCTTTGGCTATTAAAATGACAGAAATTAAGGAGATTTAAATTATCCTTAAAAGCAGATCTAAGGACAACGTTGGTTAAATTCACAGAGTTCAATGAGTTTGATGTTCTTTGAGTCACAATTCTAGTCATGTTTCTGAAGAGAAGTAGCAAATTTTAAACGAGAACGTGATAAAAAAATTTAGAATGGTTTAGTTTAGTTAATTATATAATATAAATTTAAGTTTATCTTACAAAAAATTGTAACGCCCTTAAACAATTTAACAAAAGAAAAATAAGATATAAATTCACAAAAATTAAGAAGTATCAAATTAGAAAGCAAAATTCAGAAAAATAATTCGAAGTAGTTAAGCAAATAATATATAATATTTAGTTATGTTAATTCATTAAAGTTGGAAAAAATGTTGATTGGTGACTAATTGCTATTTAGTAAGAAGTGTAGATCTTCCAGTGACTGAATAAATAGCCAGTCAGCGTTAGGACAAACTTTTACTACCACTTTTCCGCCTCGCACAGAGAATGAGTGTATTTTATTCAATTTTTTTGAAGCACGTACAGCACTATAAATAAGTCTTGCGGATTCAGATAGATGTTCATTAAACATGATCTTATTTGATGACGATTGTAAGACATCTTGTTGATGAATAGAAATGCCAGCTGATTTTGAGTTCTTGACAATTGATATGTATTTATAAAACAACGTATCTCGTAAACTTTTATCACGAAACGTTACGATAACTATTGGTGTTTGCTTTATTCGCCGGATAGAGAAATCAGCTATAGAAATACAAACTTTGAGTTGTTCTGAGATTTTGATGAATATTGATTGTAGCTTGTCATGTGTTTCATCAATCCGAAAGGAAATACCGGTTATTTTAATGTCTTTTGCTAAAGATTGCTGTTCAAGAAATTCCAGTCGTTTTTTTAATCTATTGTTCTCTGATTCGAAGGATATTGATATTTTATTAGATGTAGCGCCCATTTGATCAAGTTTTACGGAAACTAATGATTTGAAGAAAGTTTCATGTATATTTGCGTCACTGGCTAAAAGTAAAGCATAATTTTCAAAAATAAGCTTCAACAATGGTTTGTCATAAATGACAACCATTATTTCATGAGTTGTTTTGTTCCGTGATATCGCAAATTGAGTGTCGCATAACTTAATATTTAATACTCTAAGCATATCATTAAGTAGTAGTCTTAGCATGCCTTGATCTTCTTTATAAATATTGCATATTCCATGTATCCTTATATAGTTTGACAAGTTTTCAGATTCTATCAAATTTATGCGTTTATGAGCAGCATTAAAGCATTTTTGAACGTCTTCTACACGAGCAATCATTTCTTGGTGAATTCCAGCCACTCGAGCTGAGATTTCATTAACATTTTTAAGAACACTTTGAAGGTTAGATTTCAATTCCTCTACACCTTCGGAAAGTGCACAAACAACCTTATTTGTAGAAGACGATTTTTCATAGTAGCATTTTGGGCAACACAATGAAATTTTGTTCGTTATAAAATATCTATATTGATCGGAAGATATTGAAATACACCCAAGTTCAAACGACGCAAGACATTCATTACATTTCATTGATGGTTTGTCAGGATCAATTAATTGTAAGCAAGCATGACAAACAAGATTGTCTGGCCTTGGCCGTTTCTCATTTTTAGTTAGTGGAGATGGTGGTGATCGTAACATACTGATATCTTAGATAAAGTAGCAGATTACAAATTCAGCTGCAAAGAAAAATCAACAAATTTTCCAAATATTACAAAGATTTACCACATACTCGGTCCTTTTTAAAGCAAAAGAACAAAATTATAATTTATTATTAATAACAGTATTCTGTCTATTTTTCACTGTATATTTTATTTTAGTTGAGAATCTAAAGTTTGGTTGAAAACTATTGCTCAGTTTAAATGTTTAAAATATCAAAAACATCTGATAAAATTGAAGAAAC
Source organism: Diogma glabrata (assembly GCA_963693315.1). Lineage (NCBI taxonomy): Eukaryota > Metazoa > Arthropoda > Insecta > Diptera > Cylindrotomidae > Diogma > Diogma glabrata. The sequence goes on from OY856186.1 coordinate 168,019,136, forward strand.
AAAACAAAAAACAAGGACATGACCACATAAATGTTTATATGCATAGAACCGTTATATTTAAATTAATCAAATGTTAATTATTTCTGTGTATAATTAACTTAAATGAAATGATCACACTTGTCACACCGTTACATTTGTTTTTAGATTTAATATAAATTAAATTGTACTTCTTTTAAAGTTTATACACTAATTTCTATTTAATCACAACACTAAAGATAATAGAAAAACGAAGTATCATCAACTATAGTTTTATATTTAATTTTAGAAATTGAATTAATAATTATACTAATTTGAGCACACATTAATTGAAAATACGTCTTTACTCCATCGTTCTTTCATTTAGTTATGTCGTTAAGTTACCTTCACCGATTTGTTTACTTTTTTCTTTTTTAATAAACATATTATAAAAACCATTTACCAACTTTACTATTTAATGTATCAATTATTCCTTTAAAGAAATGGAACATTCTTGAAATGGAAAAGAATGGAGAAATGGAGAAACTTTCGAAATTCAAACTATTTTTCATAATACATATTACATATCTTGTGACTAATTGAAAATAAAAAAGATTTCATTAAAACAAAAACCATGAAAAACTTTAAAAAATCCCCTGAATGCATTCTACATTTTATTAAAATTACAAATAACTGAATATAATCTTCGTAATGACGTCACACGATATTTTATGATGAAGCTGTTTATCTGTTTTTGCACGAGAAATATTCAAATATGTAGTAGTTTTTGTTTTTCTTTATTTTATTTCACTGGAAAGAAATTATAGAAAATAACGATCGAAAACCACTATTATATGATTTTTAGCACTGCCTGTCAAATATTTAATTAAATAATATTTATAAATATATAAATATTAAATAATATTTAATTTTCGTTTTAATATCGAAATGATAATAATTTGAACGAAATAGGAAAAGACAGTAGCAATTACTTTAAAAAACTACATCCGATCAATTTGAAATTCGTAAAACGAAATATTTATGGGTTTTATGTATTTATGAATAAAAAAACAACAATTTTAATGTTATTTAAAAAAAATTTAAAAAAAACAATAAAAAACATATACTAAGCCAGGATTCGAACTCGCAACCTTTAGATCATCAGTCGAACGCGATACCCATATTGCAATATGAACGTTACGCTCGTAGTATAGGGATAGACTCACGGCAATTATATTATGGATAAAGAAACCTTCCAATCTTCTATAAAAACTCAAAACAATTTATAATAATCAAAACTTATAAGCTTCACACCAAAGATTTTTTTACTATTTTTTAAAATATTAAAACACAGCCTACAATCAATTTTTTAAAATAATATAACATTTCTGCTTAAAATAATATAACACTTCTGAAAAAAATTTTACATTTTTGAAAATAAGACGAAAGCTGTGCTCTCAAAAATTACAAAAAAATTCTTTTGCACTACAAAAAAAATCTCCTTTCATATGACCCCCCACAAGCTAGATCAAAAATAATTTTTTTTCAAAATTTCTACTTTAAACCCCCTCCAATGAACATTTTAAATTATAACAACCAAAAAAAGTTTTAGTTTCGATTCAGCAAAATCCTTACACTCATGAATTTTTTCTTTTGTAATGTTCGAAGTCAAGGTACCCCGTTGGTACCCCCCCAAAATAATTTTTACATTTTTGAAAATAAATCAAAAACTGTGGTTTCGAAAATTGCAAAAAAACTTTTTTGCACTACAAAAAAAAATCACCTTTCATATGACACCCCACATGCCATGATCAAAAATAATTTTTTTTCAAAATTTCTACTTTAAACCGCCTCTAATAAACATTTGATATTATAACAACAACAAAAAAAGTTTTAGTTTCGATTTTTTTAAATTTTTTCTTTTGTAAAGTTCGAAGTTAACGGGGGGGGGGACAAAAAAAACCACTCGTTTTTGATAATAACTCAAAAACTAAGCAGTCGAAAATTCATTAAAAATTTTTTTTGAAATACTTCCATTTTTTTCGATTTTTTAGACCAAAGTCGATTCCTTAAAAAAAACTTTTGTTTTACTATAACCTTATCTATGTCCATAAAATATAGATAAAACCAAATATTTCAAGTTTCAAGTTGATAGCACTTATAGTTTGTGAGTAAATTGATTATTTAGAAATTCGGACGGACACCGAAGTCTCACCAATAGGGTACCGTTTTTACTTTTTCAAAGTATAGAACCTAAAGAGTAAAATTCACAATTTTTTATGCAACACGCAAATTTTTTGTATAAATTGAATTAAATTATTGCAAATTAAAAAAATATTATCTGACAAACCACAGAATTATTTGGGCTACAAATTATTTTTATATTTTATGAAAAAAATTGAAGTTTTATTAAAAAAAATTTGTGTGTTGCATATTTATAAACAAACAAGTGCAACAATTTACTAACCTAAGAAACATCTACATTTAATACACTTTCACCTTCTTTTTTCCACTAACTACATTCAATTAAATTTTCAATCACTACTACAATATAAAGAATTTTTTCTTAGATTATTTGAACATCAGACTCTTTTTGTTCTGATTGAAAAAAATACACTTTTTACACCCTTGCTATGCACAAAACACTTTTTTATTCTTATTAAATATTTTTTTTTAAATAAAAATTAAACGTAAATGCACTGTAATTTTTTTTCAATGTTATTTATACATAATTAACGCTTATACATAATTAACATTTAACTATGTATAAGCAAATTTTAAAAATTTATTAATATATTGAATACAATAAATTTTACAACAATGAACAACCAGAAACGAAATGATTTGACAAAACGAAACTTGTTAGAATGAACATATGATTTATATTTTTTCTGTTTACATTTGGCAAAAAACGTTCTAAGAAATAGAAAGATAAAGGTGTGAAAATACTTTGTACAAATAAGACAAAACATAATTTCTTTTTTAAGGATAAAACGCATTGTTTCATCTTTTAAGAAAAAAAATTTCCTAGGTAAGAAAGGTAAGGTAAGAATTAAGATAAATAAAACAATTTACAAACTGTAGAATATTGTAGATTTACATTTTTGTATTTAAATGATTTACATCCCGCGATTTTTGCTATTTTAATAGTATTGAAATAATGTGGACCTCTGAAATCATATTTTGGTTGTTTTGGGCAATGTAAAATGATTTGAAGGCATCTAGTTTTCATATCTGTCTAATATTTTTTACAAGTTTAGACTTGTAGGTATCAATTTGATGATGTGTTCTATCATTTTTTGGATTAAGTAACTCCAATGTGTCATGTTCAAGTATATATACTTTAAATTCATTTTACATTCACTTTAAATTCACTTTGAATTAACTTTAAATTCATTTTAAATTAACTTTGAAATAACTTTAAATTCACTTTAAATTCATATTAAGTTCAATTTAAATTCACTTTAAATTCAATTATTTAAAGTGAATTTAAAGCGAATCTAAAGTAAATTTAAAGTGAACTTGAAGCGAATTGAAATTGAATTTAAAGTGAATTTAAAGTAGATTTAAAGTGAATAAAGTGAATTTAAAGTGAATTTAAAGTGAATTTGAAGTGAATTTAAAGTAAATTTAAAGTAAATATATAATGTTTTGTATATGTTTTTATGTTTTTAATAAAAGCGTTTTATAGATAACCGTTTTTTTTATTAAAATGTTTTAATTCCTTATAAGTGAATTGTTTTAAAACATTTAACCGATATTTAAACGCTTTGCAGATGGTAAAACGTTTTATTATAAAGCAGTTTAAATAATTGTTTTTCTAAAACAGATAAATCGTTTTAAAACGAAACATTTAGATGTTTAAAATAATTGTGTTAAACGCTTGAAGTGTTTAACGTAGCGGCACTAAACACTTCAAATGTTTTAAATTAAAACACATAGATCCAAAAAAACACTTCAACGTTTTATTTTAAAACGTTTGATAAAACACTTGAGTTTGTAGTGTACTCGACGTAATGTTGACAATCAACAGAAAACCTCTCAAATAACAAAGAATAAAAAAATTTATTTTGCATGAAACTTTTATTTATTTTACATACATGTAACTATACCTATAGAAAGATAAAAGCTTGTTGGTTTTCATACAAATAAAAGCATAAAACAATTGTGGATTATGACGAATGATGAGAGGTTTGTTCTTAAAACAAACAACAAATACAACACAAATTAATGAGTTTAAATTTTGTAAGAATGCAAGGTGGAATGAATATTTTTCAATTATTATAAGGATTGTGGTTTGGAACTTATGCTAAGGGTTTTGTTAATTACATTGCATATGCGTTTTCTTAATTTTGGAAAAGCAAAACAAATTTTCACCCGATTTTTGGTGTACTAAAAAATGTTCCCTTATGAGGGGTTGTTTGGTCAAATATTATTAATACAACAAAAAAGTTTACTTTTAAAGGTTTTTGATGATTTTACTTTTTGAACGTTAAATTTTATTTAACAAGCTAGGTTTTATTAAAACAAGTTTTTAACAGATATTTACATCAGAAAAAGTAAGAAAAATAATCAAAACATTTATATATTGTAAAGGCTGCTGAAATCTCAAGGATATCTAATAAGAATACAATATTCATTCACAATCGTGGGGACGACCCTGCCTGAGATGGGTCTCAAGGCCGGGCTTATAAGAAATTACACCAATGGTTGTTGTGTAATTTTGCAGCAAGATATCTTTGATATGATAAACCCCAAGAACTTCCCCTCTCAGATCCTTGCATATAAACGCTAGATGACCTACGGGCTTAGATAGAAATGTTGGGACTGCTTGCGGAGCAAGTTTTGAATTAAACTTTTCACTGACATCCCTCTGTGTAAAATTTCTAACAAATAGTTGTCCTTGTTTGAAAGTTCGCTAATGACTACGTAGATTATATGTTTTGTAGTGCTTAGCGTAAGTATTACGTAAACTAGTTAAAACTATTTCTTTGGCCAGATTCAGACGCAATGGCTTAAAATTAATTAGCAATTCGTTATCGTTTTTAAGATTTAACAATCTATGTAAGCAAGAGTCGAATGCGCGATTAATTTTGCGGTTACCGAAAACCAGATAATGCCGAGAATATCCACAAGACTCCGATTCAATATCGTCGGGATGAACATCCAATTAATGCTGACCTGATATGATGTAAAACAAAATACTACAGCTGACAAAATGCTACGATTGAATCGATCTGATGTATTGGATTGCGGGAAATATTTGGGCGTGGTTAAATGTTTAACTCCATACTTGGCTATTAAATTTTTAAACTTAATTGATAAAAATTGCTTTCCAATATCTGTTAAAACCGTTTCAGGTACAGATAATAAGTTAAATAAATGGCTTTAGACAAAATCCTCAAAATTTCAAAGTTAGCATCCATAAGTTTTTAGAGAAACTTAATATATTCAAATTTAATCCCAATCCCTAGTTGGGATGGTATCTTCGGATATTCAGAGATGTTAATTAATAATTTATTATAATTAAGACTAACCATGCCTAGCTTAGAATAACAAAATAAATGTCTACGGGGGCATTTTTCAGAGCTTTCAGACATACAAACGTGCATATTTGTCTACTACTGTAAGTACATAAGCATTGCGTTTCTTTGTGCGAGAGTATGGCTCTAAGAAGTATAATTATAATGATTGGAACGGTTTATTGACCTTGATAAAACTACCTAAAGAAGGACGAGACGGGAAATTAACCCGTTTACAAGTTTAACAACGCTCACATTGTTAAATACACATTTCGAAGTCTTTGGTTATATTTACTCAATAGAAATATTAACTAAGTTTTCAAGCAGCGTTTCAGCAACCCCACGATTTGCGTAATTATCACAAAATGAAGTCCTTCGATATGCGCTCCAATAATTTTTTAACACTAAATACTATACAGCATTCAAGTTCGGTAACTGAATAATTTCTCTGAGCTTTAATGTGCTTTTTCGACATAAACGCTATTGGCCACTCTTCTACAACCGCAGTAGAGCTGGCATTGCATTTGACGTTAAGAGTTTTATGAATATCTGTGTTTTGCAAAACATTTGCAGTTATTAAAGCTGATTTCAATGCTTAAAACGCATGTTGTAAATCTATCTTCCATGTATTAAAAGGGTAGATTAAAATTAAAAACAAAAAAAACGTTTTTTCAGTGTTCAATTTTTCTTGGAAAACTTTAGATTATGTGAAAAACTGGCCCGTGTAAAAGTTATAAACCTTTTTATAACCTTTAACTTTTATATCCAACATTTTTAATAAAAGGACCAGTTTCGTTAGAAATCGTCCCCTAAAAGATCACTTTTTTTTACCCTCGTAACTCAGATCAACTTAAGATGCTATATTTTTTCAAACACAATCTTGTCCGCGCTTAAAACCATATGGAATATGGCTTTCCAGTTTCTGCAAGAGACAGACACAAACTGCAATTACTCTTCCTTACGGTCTCTCTAAATTCCTTAGAATGTCTTATGACAAACACACCTCAGACCTTCAGAGTTTTATGGAAAAATTGGTCAAAGGAATTTGCTTCGTTTTAGTGTACATCACGTTTTGGTGACATGTAATTTCCCTGGGGATCAACAAAAATATTTACGCATATGTTTTAAAAGAATCACTTACTTTTATAAAAATTAAACCCTCAAAGCGCTTATTTATTGAAATCAAAAAGAATGAAATACAAGATTTGTCTTAGCCTAAATCAGTTTACCAAGCTCAACGTTTACCAAAGATTTATACCCCATTTAGCCGAATTAATACCTTCACTTCACAGGTATCGTTCTGAACTGGCCAAGATTTAAAAAATGTTAGCTTTTATCTGGCTTCTTCAATTGCAGTACAGCCGTTCACCAAGTTAAACTGCCGCTTCCAACCTGCACCCTTTTTGCTCCGCCGTTACAAAAACGAATGCATGATGTATATTTGAGGTACAACAGGAGCAGTAATGGGTCAATTAAATAAAGGATATTGGTAACCAGAATTTTTGGAGTATATATTGCAATTATTATGAAACGGAATAAAAATGTGTTCAACCTCGCTAGACCTGCTGCCAAATTGTGTATCTGGAAAGCGGTAAAGTGTTACCAAATTTTTTATTTTATTTTCGTTTCGATTTTATCACACATTCATTATCATTATAACATTTTTGCGATTCTATATGCTATACCTGATGTGAGTGTCAAACATCTAATAGCCAGCAGTGCACCATCAAAAGTACATAAATTTAAATTGTGGATATTATGAGAGTAATTAAACTCAACAGTAAGTAGGGAAGTAATTGGATTTTTTTTATTCAAAGGTATAGTTGGAAGTTTATTAAATAAAAACAAAACTTTTCATTTCACGTGTTTCCTTTTACGTGTCTGCCAAAGGATTTAAAGAATTCAGCATTTAACAGCGTCAACCAAGTGACACCATTTCATTTTCATGTTTACAGGGCGATTGTAAGGTCACATTACCTATATATTTGAATTGAATGGAGGTGATAACCCTAGCTGATATTAAGTAGTCAAAATCTGAATACAGTCAGGGCATGATCACGGACTGGTCAGTCCAGAAAAGATAAGCCCTATTAGGACAATCTGATGTGGGCCTGTTCTGAGACAGATTTAGAATTGGCTGTCAAACTATGCACTCAACACAAAAATCATCACTTTAGCTCCTAATTAAATAATGTAAGTACTATTTTTTAGGCATAAAGTGCGATTACTTCACGAATTTTTTATGGAGATGCATTTGATCAAATATTGGAATAAATACATCTGAATTTCGGGATAGCATATAACCTCATTCCAACTGTATAATAATAGTCTGAATCAATCAAATATTAATTTTTTCAAATCTCCTCATGAAGGCAAATATCAACAACAGTACAACAGAAAAAAATTCTATCAATTTCTAATTCACCTTTCATCTCCTATAAATCTTTTTGAATGTTTCGTTCATTAATAATCAATTTGTTTCCTGGAACGGATAAGAAAAAATAAATTTTTGTTGTTGTTTCATCTTCTGCATTAAGGTTAAGTTAAATTTTTTGTTGTATCATTTCAAATCGAATTATATTTAATTTCTATTTTTTTTTTTTTCGTTTTTCCATTATAGAATTATATATTTGAGTTTTGTATTCTCAGAAGAAAATGTGTGTAGGAAATATAGATCTTCGTGGATTCATTAATATATAAATACGAAATTCGTTTAAAAGTGAAAAAATCATTTCTTACAAAACAAAATGAATTACAAGATAAACAGAAATGGAAAAGGGTCGGAATAATAGAGCATGTCGGCTATTAATTCATATTAACTTTTGCTTTGAAAAGAAGTGAAAGGTTAAATGTATAAAGTAAAAAACACTAAATAAGGTGTCATAAGAGATTGAATGTTTTTCTTGATCATAATGGGACAGCATCAAACAATTTTCTGTGATTTCACAATTACCTAGTATTAAACATTATTAAGTTTCAAATTGTCGATGAAAAGTTTTGATTTGCAAATTAAACACGATTAACTTTGTCGTTGAGTTAAACTTGAAGTGGTCATTTGTTTTCGGAAAAAATCAATACCCATCATAACTCATAAGTATGGAACCAAAATAGTATGGGTTTTATGGAACCAAAATAGTATATTATGCTACGATCATGTAATGACGGTTATTAAAACACGAGCAATAACGGGGATACGAAACGAGCCGTAGGTGAGTTTCGTATGGTGTATGCGAGTGTGTTAGTAACCATTACATGAAACGCTATTTTTTCTACACCCGGTAAATAACGAAGAACGAAAACTACAACGAAAATTTTTTGCCTTAGTTTTATTTTAATTTAAATCAATGAAATTTTCTAAAATGTAAATTTATCATTCAATTTCACCAATAAAATTTGAATTATACTAATAAAAATATTTATACGTCTGGCCTACTGGGATATTAAAAACTATCATTCTAATGTTGAAATAATTCACTGTTATCAAAGTAGGCCAACGTATAATTCATAAAAAATATATAAATAAATGAAAAATGGCAAAAAAAATTCAAAAAGAATTCCCCTCGTTGGTTGATAAATTCTCATAATTTTTAGAAAAACTCCTCAAGCAAGTGGTATTAAAAAAAGCCCTCGGCCTACGGCCTCGTGCTTTTATCAATATACATACTTGCTTTCGAAATTTTTGACAAAAAATTATTTCGAATTATCACCGCCCTTGGGAAATTACAACTGAAAATTTCAATTTTCAAATTTCAAAGTTCATTTTTTTCCCATACGAAAATTTCAACAAACGTCAAATGCATAGCATGTTTGATTGAAAAACTATGGGTTTCTTTCTATTGATTAAAAATATGTATCGAAATGAATATTATAAAACGGATCTTGGTCATATAAGTGTATTTTTATAGTACGGGTGTAGAAAAAGTACTAAATGTATGTATGTATGTATGAATGAATGTTTCAAATAAAACATAAAACATTAATTGAAGTTTTTTGTGAATCGTATACCACCAAATGTTATCTATATCTTTATGAACGTAAATACAAATACCAAAAGATAAACATACATTTTAGCTCCACAACGATAAAAAATCATATTTTTATGGCTCATACCATAAACATAATCAAAAATCACGGAGAAAACACACAATTTAAAAAAATTTCACCTTTGATGTATTATTTGTAAACAAATTAAATTTTCGTTTTATTTTAAAATTGTTCTACGTGAAGGGTACAACGGAAAAATTTCGTTGGGTTTTTTATTAATGGCCCTGATGATGATGATGATATTCTCATTGCTGTTCTCAATTTCTTGTTGTTATTGTACATTTTTCTATGAATAGAGAATTTTATTTTGGGTTTTATTTAATTTTATTGGAAAAGAAAATTGAAAAATAAAAGAATGTCATTAAATTTTCATATTTCTAGAAGAAGGATAGACATTTTTATGACATTTACTTTTTTTATTGGCGTAATTTGAGATTATTTCGGGATTTAATTAATCTTGTTTTATTTAGTTCAAAATTGTTTGAAACATATTTGTTTTAAATTTTCATGAAATTTTATGTTCTTTTTCTTCCTATTAGTTTCAACAAAATTATGATAAAGATTTTATACTATATAAGAACTGAATCTAAAAAATTATGGTGCAAATTATGAAACTTTTTGCAATCCATACAATTTTAGAGCGATCTAGTTTCGAACCAATGAGAAAATTTTAAACTTTAAAAAAGTTTATCATTCTCATCAGGGCTAGCCGACTAGATAAACTCTACCAAAAAATGTCAACACTAATGACTATAAACCAAAATTAGGTTACAACTCTAGCGAAGTGTAAAAACAAAAAATTTACATAAACATACATTTAATAAATTCAGGTTTAGTCAATTAATTTCTCTGGTGATCACTGTTTTGTTATACTCTAGACATTCTAGTATTGAATAACAAACTTGTATCGGTGAGAGGAAGATGACTAGTCTTCACTTGTGTCTATTGACACATGATCAACAATTAATTCAGTAAATTATTTGTGATATAACATCACCCCGATGGAAAATCTCCCATCAAGAATAATATAAGAACTGAATCTAAAAAATTATGGTGCAAATTATGAAACTTTTTGCAATCCATACAATTTTAGAGCGATCTAGTTTCAAACCAATGAGAAAATTTTAAACTTTAAAAAAGTTTATCATTCTCATCAGGGCTAGCCGACTAGATAAACTCTACCAAAATGAATTAATTGTTGATCATGTGTCAATAGACACAAGTGAAGACTAGTCATCTTCCTCTCACCGATACAAGTTTGTTATTCAATACTAGAATGTCTAGAGTATAACAAAACAGTGATCACCAGAGAAATTAATTGACTAAACCTGAATTTATTAAATGTATGTTTATGTAAATTTTTTGTTTTTACACTTCGCTAGAGTTGTAACCTAATTTTGGTTTATAGTCATTAGTGTTGACATTTTTTGGTAGAGTTTATCTAGTCGGCTAGCCCTGATGAGAATGATAAACTTTTTTAAAGTTTAAAATTTTCTCATTGGTTCGAAACTAGATCGCTCTAAAATTGTATGGATTGCAAAAAGTTTCATAATTTGCACCATAATTTTTTAGATTCAGTTCTTATATTATTCTTGATGGGAGATTTTCCATCGGGGTGATGTTATATCACAAATAATTTACTGAATTAATTTTAGATTTTATACTGTCAAAGAACGGAAACGACAAAAACAGATCTTGACAAGCTCATTTGCACATTCTTTAATACTTTTTGTTCAATTATATTACTTTTACATTTGCTGGCAATCGTAAGACGAGCTGGCACTTATGCAAACAACAAAAGTTTTACATTTATAGTGAACTTGAGAGCGAGCTTTTCCATGATATGGGAACTCAATCTGGCTACGTTAGTTAAACAAATTTGACTGTATTCCAGAGTTTACAAAGATCTGGCATACTTATGCGAATCAGAATAAATCTAACAGTATAAGTATACAAAATCTTAGATATTATAAGATAAGATTAAAAAGTGTTGGTAAAATTTTCTTTTACGAACAAACAGATATATTGTACACTATCTATCCACTCTTTGGTTAATTTAATATCTAGTTAGAATCACACTACTCTCCTCTAATTAAATATTACGACCCAGATGATACATTTACAGGTAGATCAAAGCGACACTTTTTCATCCAGCGATTTTTTTCATCCAATTCAATAACTTCAAAAGAAAGTGTGTTCTTTAAAATGAATCTAACCAAACCAAAGATGACAACTTTATTTTACTTGAGCGCTCTTTTCACACATCAAAAGAATAATCTAAGGTTAAATTTTTTAAATTTTTTACCTCGTTCTTAAAAAACTTTATTTTTTGGTTTTACTCCCTTGAAGACGATTATATATATATATATATATATATATATATATATATATATATATATATATATATATATATATATATATATATATATATATATATATATATATATATATATATATATATATATATATTATTCTTTTCATTTCAGATCTAGAAACGGAAAATTAGGAGTACTTTTTCGTCATGCTTTTTATTTGTTTTAATAACAATACTTGCAAAATTGAATAAAATATTTTCAAAACTAATGATAACATCATATTTTAATCAAAAATTAAATCCACGAGCATTTTAATAAACATGTTTATTTCGATTTAGGAGTAAATTCCTCCTGTGAATTTTTTTGTTTACTTGTTGTCCCTAAAAGAATGGAGTAAAGGAGTCATATAAGTAGCGTTTTAAACTCTGATCTGTTTTTCAATACAACATACAGAAAAACGCAAGTCGCACAGCTAATAATTAAAGAAAAAAGGAAAGGAGGACAAAAAGAGAAATACCCACGTTTTTGGTAAAATTTCCAAAACTAAGCAATCGAAAATTCATTGAATTTTTTGAAGTATTTCAATCTTTTTCGATTTTTCAATCGAACGATAGTGCAAAATTTTTTATTGTTTTTCTGTACTTTGTTAAGAAAAATTTCGGAACAAGGTACGATTGAGTAATTACCGAAGAAGTTTCAAGAAAATTGGAAATTATTGCAGTGAATAGTGATGTAAAAGTGTTTAAAACAAATGTATAATACGCGGTATTATACGTAAAATACCGTATTGTCGAAAACGTTATAAAATACGAGGTACTATAAAAATATTTTTTATTCTGATGGCGCGCAAAGTAGCAAATAGCTCTTTCACTATAAAATTGCGCGTGAATTATAAAAAGTATTCATACCTGTGAAAATATGTCTACTATTACATCTATAAGATATAAACGACGCCGAGGAAATGAATTATTTGTACGCCTTGCTAGTGTGCGTTTCTAAATAATGTTTAAATTTCTGTTGTACCAAGAAAGTTTTAATATTAACAAAACACAAATATTAGCTACAGTTGCTGAGAAGCAACCGTTACAGTGAATTTTTTAATGGAGCAAATCGAAATTTTGATACAAGGATTTGTCACTCAATTTATAATAGCTTTGAGTAGCATCAGATACCATGTTGATCGTTTCTCTTATACATTCAGATTTATCAACCAGCTCACAAATCTCAAAATGCTTATTATGAAAGAGAAAGCAGTTGAATTTATTGTATAACTATTAACTTGATAGTTTGTAGTTCTTCAGAATGTAGCATCTTCTAATTTGCACTGTTCTGCATCTTTCCCTGTAACATCATTTTCGATATGCCGCCTAAATCATACCAAATGTAATTATCTCGTTTATGCTTATGCTAAACATGATTAAGACCTCTAACAGTTTATTCATGGGAAATGGTGCGGATCCAATCTCAATAAAAAACATAAATACAGTAGTAGGCAGCGAATGAATATAGGATAGTTTTGCTGATCAGACCATCCACATGAATTAGAGTCAGATGATTATATAGGTCTTATTGGCATTCATTTAAGGAATAACGACAAGATAAAAATAACGACCAGATATCCGAATTCAGATATTGAGAAAAAATTAATTAGATGTAATTCAAATTAATAATGGAAGTCATTTTTTGTTGTTATACCATTTACATGTTATCTTAAAAATGTGATAGCCGACATTTTTGTACAGAATATACGGTATTTTATATTGTATAATACAATGTATAATACGCTGTATTATACAAAAAAAATAAAATACGGTATTTTAACATCTCTAGCAGTGAACAATTACATTTTAAATGTCTTTTTCTTAAATCTGTATTCATTTCTTGAACATTAAAAACAGGATGATAAGTGGGCCTGCAATGCTCTTCAAATGGTGGTTGCAACAGGCTAGAAATTAGAATATGTTATGTATGGTGAGGTAAGTAAAGCTGATGTTCAAACATTCACGCTATTTCCAAAGTGTTTTGAAAAACCTTGCGCAACATAAGAGCTGCTGTTATAGTGTTGCTTTGTGATTGTAATCGTTACCGCATAATATTCATGCGGAATAATAAGTTCGGTGGTTCTTTTTCTTTCATTTTTGTTGTTGCCTTTCGTTGAGTTTTCTACGTGTAAACTTGTACGAAGATAAATATATTCATTCATGGTATAGCTCGGATCGTGAACAAGCTTGTTTTGGAATGGTTAGTTTGATGTCAATTTAAAAAAAAATTAGACATTTTTTTGTCTGTCAATTCAGTGGGTAAAAAAAGAAAATATCAAATGAAAATGACTAAAAAGAAATAAAAAATTGGATCGTTATGGAATGATGGCCTTTTTAACGTTTTACTATAGCAATTACAAAGGAAAATTTGTTTATATGAGGAATTTAACCTTTTATTCGGCTTAGAAACAATTTTTCGCAAAACATTAATATTTTTATATAAATGCTTTATGTGTGATTGATTTTGTTTAAACTAACAAGCAAATGTAAACGATATAACGAAAAATTGTATCTAAGCCAAAAAAACATTACATTATGATTCAAGGACGTAAAGCTAAAGATTTTGGACGTATGCGGAGTTTGCAAATCGAGGTGCTAGCTGAGATTTGCACCTAAATTAAGTCCAAAATAGCTTAATCTAGGTTCATCTAGGTTTTATCTGGGTTTATCTGGGTTCTAACCACAACTCCACAACCAATTAAAACCTGGTTGTTGCTTAAAGATATTTTTTTAAAAAATTTTTTAAGTGTCTACTCTGTTCTCCGCAAATTGCCAATATCATAAGTTACAAGATCCTAACCACTTTTTACAGGTAATATTTGACTTCTGACAGAGATAATACTTCTGTTTTGAAAAAACTAAAGTATTACATTCATGAGCCAAAACTGAAATTCTTACCACTGCTTTTTTGGCATTTCTCGACGTTTTAGGACCTACTGATTCTAAAAAAGCAAAAAAATGTATGTCTGGCCGCCGGCCGTCACAACTGACGAAATCTAGAAAACGGCTAAAGTGATTTCAAAAATTTTTGTTTCTAAAAACAGGTATACTCAGTGGTAAGATCCGAAAGGATTTTGTGTTCGATAGTTGTCCCGATAGTGTGTCGAAAATATCGATAGGTGTTTCAAAACAAGGAAATTTGTATATTTTATGCTTAAAAAAAGTTCATTTTATGTGATTACGAGTAGGAATATTGAATTTGGAAAAATCTTGATGGTCGGGACTGGTATGTGAGGCCAAGAACTAGATTATTGCAACATGAGTTTGTGAAAAAAATATTGTAGAGTGTGTTAAAAGAATGATTTTCACTTTTTTAACGAATTTTCTTCGCAAAAAATGAAATTAATTATTTATATGACATGAAATTTAATCGAACATGAAATTGGATACGGAAATTTTTGATATTGTTATAACTTTTGGGCTATTTTTAGAATTTTGGAAAAAGTTTTTTGATATGGAAAAAATCTCAATTTTTGATTTTGTAATAATTTTTGGAATATTTTTAGAATTTTAAAAAGAGGTTGTTTTTTTGATTTTGTTATAATTTTTGCAATATTCTTAGAATTCTGAAAAAAGTTTCAATCTTTGATTTTGTTATAGTTTTTGGAATATTTTTGGAATTTTGTAAAAATGTTTCGATTTTTGATTTTGTAAGAATTTTCGGAATATTTTTAGAGTTTTGAAAAAGTTTAAATGTATGATTTTATTATAATTTTGAAATATTTTTGGAATTGGGAAAAAAATTTGTGTTTTTTAAAAAAATTTGTTTTTTTGATTTTATTATAGAATTTTGAAAAAAGTTGCTTCGGTCTTAATTTGAATTTTCGGAATATTTTAAGAATTTTGAAAAAGTTTAAATTTTTGATTTTATTATAATTTTTGGAATTGTGAAAAAAGTTTGTTCTTTTGATTTTGTTATAATTTTTGCAATAGTTTGAGAATTTCGGAAAAAGTTTGTATATTTGATTTGGTTATAATTTTTGCAATAATTTAAAATTTTTTGAATAAATTTAAATTTTTGATTTTAAAATAATTTCTGGAATATTTTTCAAATTTTGAAAAAACTTTTCTATTTTTGATTTTATTATAAGAGTTAGTATACATCGCTGCCGAAAAGTAAAATTAATGTCCTCATAAAAGTTTTATGCCGAAAACTATATCAAAATCCTTAACCGAAGCCGAAGTCTTGATATCTCAGAGCTGTGATATTTCAGCCCCTTCATATTTTGTATTTGTAATATGCTTTAAAAGTTCTTGCCAATTTTAGCAGTTGTCGTCGCAAACGTCGCTCGCACAAACTTAACAAAAGTAATAGATTTGAGTTTGAAAGTTTTATTCTTATACATAAATTAGTTCGGTTTTAAAAAACCAAAGTATTGAATTCATGAGCCAAAAGTTAAATACTTACCCCCACGTTTTGGCATTTCTCGACGTTTTAAAACCTACTGATTCTAAAAAAGCAAAAAAAAAAGGTGTCTGTCTGCCGGCCGGCTGTCACAACCGACGAAATCTAGACAACGGCTGGAGGGATTGCAAATTTTTTTCTTCTAAAAACCGGTATACTCAATGGTTAGAGCCGAAAGGATTATAGGTTCGATTGCAGTTCTGGAAGTGTGCCAAAAAATCGTCAAGTGTTATAAAACAAGGATTTTACATATTTTTTCCTTACAAAACGTTCATTTCAAGTGATTACGAGTAGGAACATTGAATTTGGAGAGGAACTAGAAGAATAAAAACCTGAAGAATTAGATTATTTCATTATAAGTTTGTCAAAAATATATTGTCATATGTGTCAAAAGAATGATTTTCATTTTTTTAACCAATTTTTTGGCAAAAAATAAAATTAATTATTTGTATGACATGAAATTTTATTATTATTATTGAGAATTATCTCATTATAAGGTTGTTAAAAAAGGTTGTCAAGTGTGTCAAAAGAATGATTTTGTATGAATACGTCCTACTGTATATGTCATACAAATTGAATCGAACATAAAATTGGACACAGAAACTTTTGATTTTGTTATAATTTTTGGAATTCTGAAAAAAAATTTTTGATTTTGAAAAAATTTCAATTTTTGATTTTGTAATAATTTTTGGAATATTATTAGAATTTGGAAAAAGTTTGTATTTTTGATTTTGTTATATTTTTTGCAATATTTTAAGAATATTGGAAAAAGTTTCAATCTTTGATTTTGTTATAGTTTCTGCAATATTTTTAGAATTCTGGAAAAAGTTTTTAATTTTGATTTAGTTATAATTTTTGGAATATTTTTGGAATTTTGTAAAAAAGTTTCGATTTTTGATTTTGTAAGAATTTTCGGAATATTTTTAGAGTTTTGAAAAACTTTGAATTTTTGATTTTATTATAATTTTTGGAATATTTTTGGAATTCGGAAAAGAGTTTGTATTTTTGATTTTGTTATAATTTTTGCGATATTTTTAGAATTTTGAAAAAAAGTTTGTTTTTTTTTTATTTTGTTATAGTTTTTGCAACAGTTTGTATTTTTGTTTTGTTTTAGTTTTTGTAATAGTTTTGAAAAAAGTAACTTTGATCTGAATTTGAATTATTGAAATATTTTAAGAATTTTGAAAAAGTTTAAATTTTTGATTTTATTATAATTTTTGGAATTTTGAAAAATGTTGTTTATTTTGGTTTTGTTATAATTTTTGAAATATTTTTAGAATTTTGGAAAAAGTTTGAAAGAAATCTGAATTTTTGATTTTGTAATATTTCTCGAAACGATAAATGGAGAAGTTTTTGAGTAGTTTGCTGAGTGTATCATCTTTTCACTAAATTACGTTTATTTATGATCTGTTATAATTTTCCGGCAATGAATTGATGTTTCGTGTTAGTTTTGTAATAATTTTCTAAACAGAGATAAATTACTTGTAATTTTGCAAAGAGTTTTATGTTTGATATACATCGCTGCAGATAACTAAAAACAATGTCTTCATAAAAGTTTTGTGCCGAAAACTATATCAAAATCTTTAACCAAAACCGAAGTTTTGATATCTCAGAGCTGTGAGATTTCAGCCCCTTCATATTTTCAATATTAGGATATTCCTTGACTTTTTGACTTTACAGTACTTTTTCGACATCTACTTTTAAATAAGAGATCGGATTATTAACTTACTCCGCTTATTTCACACATGTTGTCCAATCCTACATTGTCTTCAGTTAGATAGAAAGAAAGTACAGATAAATAAGAAAGTACAGGACCTTAAAAAACACCAACATTCGTAGTAAAACTATTGGATGTTATACGATTTAAATTGACATTAACCTGCGAACTATGCCACTTTTTATCAAATGCTTTAGAAATATTAAATGAAATAAATTCATCTAAATTCACGCCTTCAAGTACTCTATTATATTACAATTAACATATTTAAGCTACAACCGACAGGGTTGCAATTGGTCTATGATTATTAGAATTAATCTTATCGTCTTGCATCGATATGGATTAAACATTAGCTAGCTTCCAACGCTTGGGGAGTGGTCTGAGTTCGTCAAAATAATTGAAAATGTTAGTTAAAATCGGTGCTGGTTGTCTAGGAAACTGTAGCAGATCTGTTGATATCTAAGGCAAGAATCATTTTTCGTACAATATTACACCAAAAGCTTCACTTTATATTCATTTCAACATCAATTTATACTCATTCGTAGTAGAACGGTTCAACTATATTTAAATTTTCTGTCCAAAAAAACCTAAAAGTGCCGCTTCTTTTTCGATTTAGTTACGTACGGGAATATCATTCAGAACTAATGTTGGAATAAAGGATCAAATGAAATAGCGCTGGACTAAACTGCTTGAAAGAAAATTGGTTACTTTCTTTTGTATAAATGCGGTTTGGTCCCAGTCTATTTTGTATATACTGACATTTTGTGCTTTGTTACAGACAGAACTGGTTTCTGGAGTTTTACTTGAGTTACCCACCTTAAATGCTTTGCGTTTATTCCTCCTCACCTCATCAACATCATTCGTAAACCAAGGCTCAGTTTAAGGACTGACTGACAATTTCGAATAAACTATACCGCATTACATCTTTTATAAATACAGAAACTCTTTGTGATAATGTGCTATTATTTTGCTCAACGCAACAAACGTTTTTGCAGATGCTTTGCAACAAAATTTTTGGGTTTTTTCTTAGTCAGTGTATCAGTGTTAAACCATGGTAGATTGCAAGTAAGAGTTCAGTTTGTTTTTCTTCGTCGTCAGTGCGGGATGAGTATTTCAGCAATCCTTTGTTACGTATGTTAGTCTCCAAGAATGACCAGTTTTGCTTCATGGTAGTCTTCGTTAACTTTATCGAAATTCAACGAAAGCTTATCGAAAAAGTACATTTTGACAAAAAATTTGTGAATCTTGGGTATTTCTATACATGGTTTAATTAACACCAGAGATTTTTAATGACATAGAATTATGGTGGTTAGAGTTAAACTCGTCATGCTTCTATCACAAAAGTACGACAGCATGCAACAGTAGCACGATAATAAAAAGCAACGAAATTGGTGACACAAAAGAGACACATACTAAATGGAAAAGATTACAAACCAAACGGTTAAATTAAAAATAAAAATAAGGTAGAAAATCCTATTACTGACAAATGAAAACATGATTTTTCTTTTCCAAGCAAGAGGAAAAAAATATTTCTTTAAGACAGTAAATAAATAACTTATTGCATTAAAAATTAAATTTTGAAGCTTTACCTGTCTACCTACTTGGTAACACAAAACATAAAAAAAGACATATGTTTGTTCTGTTAATCCAGTTTTTTTGTATAAGAGTTAGCCCCGGTTGTTGTTTAGTGGAAGAGTAACTGTTTCGTTCCATTCCTGAGAACTATCTATAATGTTACCAAGAATATCTAGTATGCATGATCCAACCTCTTCTATCTCCTTTTTCTGTGTTAAGATGAAAAGCGATGTAGTCCTTATCACCTTCGGTGGTGACCGTGGCTACATCAAGCCACTTGCCTGATTTCTCATTATTACAAACATCAAAACAAACCCAATTTGAAGTGCATGACTACAAACATTTTTCTAGGTCTCGTTTTAGGTCTACTTGAACATTAACACAACACGACATTAGGTGACATAATGACAATTGACAATTGACAATTGACAATTGACAATTGATCATAACTTAAATAACCTGCACTGAAAATGGTTCTTGGATAGTTTTCTGCCAAAATGACTTTCTAATTTTTTGCTGCACCTGCGTAACAGATGTGCTGTTATAAGCGTAATTCCTTACTATACGCTTGAGAGGATGTGATCTTGAACTTTATAGAATTTTCTGATACTAGTCTCGTCTGGAGTCTTAATCCTTGAATATTTCTGAGTAAATCCCTCCGCGAAAAATCATAAGTAACCAAGAGGCTCCGTTTGAAAATTTTGAATTGAAATTGAAAATTTTTTACATAGACACAATTATGTGTGCATGCACTGCAAAATTCGGATATCATATTGAAAAATTGGATTTGTCTGAATCATGACGTGGTTGTGCAGCCTCTTGTGATGCCTGGTAAAAAAACAACTCAAACATTAAAAGTTTTGCTAAGTACACTAAGAAACTACAATAAAACCAACTTATTAATTGGTATTTTGGAAGAATAAATTAGAGTAGGTGTAACATATGTTTTATTTATATATTAACATTCCGGCACCCCATCTGACATTTTTCTTTCAAAATTAACAAATGCCTTTACATTGCCAGAAAAATGCCTTTGCTTTCAAAATCTTACACTTTTTTGTAAATGGAGAAGAAATCTAAACTTTTTCTCTTCGTGTTTTAAAATCATATTAGATTTAAAATACTTTTTTTTAAATATCTCCAATATATTTTCATTATCCGTTTAAGCCATAATCACTTACCATCTATAATCTAAAACAACTAAATACAAAAATTCATAAGAAAAAAGTAAATTGGATTCGTCTAACTTAGACAAAAGACTAAAAACCAAAAATATCACAATCAACTATGGAAAGTCTAATCCAATTTCATTTTATCAATATTTTTTCTTGGTAGCAGAATTTTTTTTTAAACGGATTTAAAGCTTAATTTGTATGTTACTTTGGTATTAAATTTATTTTTTGGAAAATTTCAAAGAAAAACGAAAATGAAAATCTTACTTTATTGAAAGCTTTAAAGTATTTCGGTAGAATACAAAAAAAGGAAAACGTTTACCTAATATAGTTTGATTATTTAAATTAAATTTTTTTTTCGCTTAAATAGATTTTAACGCATCATTGAAATTCGATGAGATGGGAAATGTTTTAAAATTGAAAATTTATCTAAATTTTGGTTATAAAAAAAATAAAATAAAACTCGAATCAGCATATCATATCGACCACACATTCATAACGGTTTCTAAAAATGATCCAAACTATTACACTAATAATTCGATTTTTAAAATTTAATTTAAATCTAAATTACATTTGAGATAGCCTCCAACCATTTTGAGGAAAAATCTCAATTTTAGTCTAAATTTTCATATATATTTTAGTAACGGTGATAATCAAAATGTAATCAAATGTGGAATAGTGTCAAAAATAGCCTAGAACAGTTTTTTTTTTAAATTTTATGATACGAAAAATTTTAGTACTCAACTTTTTGAAGTTGTTCGTGTAATACTTGTATATCCAGAATATAGAACTTTTAAATATTTATCCCTTGAGAAATGAAACTTTGTAGTTTAGTTTTCTCGTTATTTGAATAATACGCTATAGTTGTAAATAATTTAATAGAGTTTTTGATACTACAGACATATTTTTATTTTAATTAACTGAGACCGAACAGATCTAGTTTAATACAGTTAAAACTTGGGCATGTTAAATCCTTATGCTATTGCCTCAAGCTTTTTAAGGTCTACCAAGGTTGTTTAATAAATGAAAATTTATTATTATTTTAGAAGTAAATTTTATGGAGAACTAAGAATAATAGTGATGCTGTCTTAGAAGTTACTACGTCGAAAAAATACTATTCAATACTGTGCTTTGGCTTCCATACAAATAACATTACATTCTTGCACTATTTTGTTCCTTATAATGGTAGCGTTCGAAAGCTTTTAGCACAGTCTGCCTGTATGTATAAATATTACGGCTTTTGGCGGATCATCTTGCTTGGGTTTCAACTTGCTTTGAGAATGCCATTAGGACTGTTTCCTAATTCCATAACGTCCTTAAAAGAAGTAGGGAGTGTTGAAGGTAATTTGTTAATTTGTTACTATATAGGAACAAACATTTCAACTAGGCTTATTACCATATATTACGAGGGGTAGAAGACGGCTAACAACT
>OY856186.1:168041512-168095232 GCA_963693315.1 Diogma glabrata
GAAACTCGTAAAACCAAATGATGAAAATTTCGACGAAAAAGTTCTAATTTTGATTTTTTTTGTCACGATTATTTTTTTATACATTTCATTCTATTGCATAAGAAGAAGATTAGGACTTTTTCGTAATCTTTATTTTTTATGTTTTTTAAAAATTACGAAAACTTACAAGTTCATTTTCAAAATATCATGAGAACTATACGTTTTCGGGAAAAAATAACTTCGATGTTTTTTTGTAGAGAATTAAATTTCCTACAAAAATGGTTATGCGATTTTTTTGGCATCTGCATATTTTATGAGATATTTGAAAAAATCTATAATCTATAATTTTCAAAAAATCAACTTCGACGATTTTGCGGCACGTGTTCTTTTGATTTAAAAAAAAAAAGATGCCGTTGTGGTTTTTTGAACACAAAGAATTTTTCTAGGGGGCGTCTCGGAAAATTTAGTTTTTAACGACCAGTCTAGTGTAAATATATATATGTATATTTATATGTATACCCGGGTATGTTACTGTTGACTTGCGTAAAACAGTTCTGCTGTTGACATAACGGTTAAAAATATTTTATGGAAACTATAACAAAAAAATTTAATTAAATTTCAGCCGCAATTAGACTATTGCAGAACTCTGCAATATTTCTGCAATGGAAGTGTGTAAAATATTCATTGCAGAAAAGTTTGGCAATGAACTAAATGCAAAACATTGCAATGACTCATTGCAATGTTTTGTAATGAGTTCATTGCCAAACTTTTCTGCAATGAATATTTTACACACTATCATTGCACGACTATTGCAGAAATATTGCAGAGTTCTGCAATAGTCTAGTTGCGACTTAAGATACGAAAATTTATGTGGATTAGTCACTGAAAGAGTTTTTAGAAGTGTCCGATTAACTTCGACTACGATAGTATTATGGTCGTATTTAAATTTTTAGTTTCTTAAACTATGAAACAAGCTAAACAAAATTTTAGGAATAAGAGATTATTTGAGACCGTATTACATGTACTTCTAGGTTGCCTCGTTGACGGCTTTAGCCTTTAAGTACAAACAGATTTTATTTCAAAGTGAGGTAGGTAATGTTGGTTTCTTTGAACGGTTAGTTCAATGAATAGGGAAGACATGACATGGGTATTAAACAAAGTGTTAGTTCTGTTGAGTATTTGTTTTAATCCAAAACTTTTGTTTTGGCATAGACATGCAATAGACATCCAATAATTAAAAATGTAAATTGTCATGTAGTTTGTGTATGTTGTATTACCTAGTGGGTAGCAATACATAAGCTGGACTTGTACGATTTGGGTTTGAATCCCACTAAAGCAAAAGTATGCCACCAAACCTAATCCAGCAGCCCTGGAAACTATCTAGAATTCAATGGATCAATCACCCGTTAATCCGAATGCAACAAAATTGATTTTCAATATTAATACTAGAAGAAACAAACAATCTGGAAAAACAACACAAATCGACCATTAGCTATTATTATTGGTAAATTATTATTGGCTATTATTGGTATATTCGCAACTGCAAATTATGAACCTCAGTTTTTCGTTTACAAAAAGCATAGTAAAACCACATACAAATACGATGGATGGAATGTTTACTATTTATACCTTCCTTTGACTGTGATTTAATTTTATTTAATTTTAATGATTTTAATCAAATCCAAACTTTTAACCTCGTTCACAAGTTAAATTCTTACGGCAGTAGTTCCGTTAAGAAAATCAGCGTTACAAACAAAACAATGTACATATAAATATTTTTGTTTGACGATAATTGCGTAGTTTTATATTCAAATCTAAATTAACTTTCAATTATTATTTGAATTCAACTTTGAATGATAATTTGAATTCAACTCAAGTTTATAAATCAATTAATTTTGGATCTCAACAAAAAAAAAGTAATTAAAGTTTTTATCAATTTTTTGGAATTTTGGATGCTAGGGATGTCTGATGAATGTTTTTTTTATTTCACTAACAATTGTAACACGTCAAATAGCTTAAAGTTCATAAACTAATCAGTTCTTTGTCATTTAAGCTCCACATTTTCTCAAAGTGTCTTTAAACTTAGTTAATGAATGAAGTCTGTATGCTTCCAACAAACTTTAAAAACAAAGTGGAAAAAGTCAGTAGTTGTATGGTAGACCGTTACTTAGATCAATGTGTCCCAAAAGTTGATCATTATCTTCGCACTCTAATTAAAACCTTTTTTCGTCATTATTAAAGTTTCGTCATTATCACTTCATTATTGTAGGCTGCAGTGTCAATAAAGATACTGAAAAAAATTCAACAAATTGAACTGTTGTGTTGTATTAAATGTTTATATAACGAATTTCATCAATTTTGACTAGCAGATACAACGATGTTATTGAGCTTTAAAAAAAAAGGTTATCGGGTCCCCCGTGAACACCACTTTGTTCACTATTGAATGTACATCCTTTAACAACAACAAATGGTGATTATCACGCAGTATCAGGAACTCGGTAAGCAATCATTTTATTCTTCAATATTCTTTTTCAGGTACCGGTTCAACCCCTATGTTACGACGATGGACATATGGACATAAAAAACCCTTCGTATTATCAATAAATACGCAACTTAATTTTCTAGTCGACACAGGAGCTGGAAAGAAGAGAAAGGAATCGTGCTGCCGCAACCTGTCCACAGAATCTGAAGAGTTTATATTAAATGCTGATGCGGTACCATCAAGACCTCTTTCTCAAAAACTCTTTCATGTTGATCTTAGGCTTCGTAGAATGTTTCATCATTCCTTCATAGTTTGTGAGGTCATCCGTCCACCGTCCAATAATTGGCGCATATTCCTCACCAAGTACGGTAATCTCATCGAACTAAAAAAAACAAGCGATTATTGGATACAAATACTGAGCTGAAAGTTTCCATGTGAATGGAAAGATGGAATTTAATAATTTAAACAATCACATTACACACAATTTGAAAAATATTGAGCATTTGCTTTTTGTTCCTAATAATTCTTGTACACGTTACAGCCTCACATATGGACCCAACTTCCAAACAACTCGACACTACTAAGCACAACGTTGTGCATCAAATAGTTACAGAAAGACATCTTCCTTTCTCACGTCCTATAGACGGTTTTTTCCTGATAAATACATAACCACCAAAGATTCATTTGAACATATGGGTAGATTAAGTCTCTGTTGTCCATCCTTCCAAAAAAGGACTGGTAACCGTGCAGTGTTTTAGACGTCTCAACGCAATTACGATGCCAGATAAGTATTTCTTCCAACACATTCACAAGTTTTCCGTAAATTTGAATGGTTTTACAGTCTTCTGAAAAATTCACTTAGTATTAGCGTATCATCATACTACTATCGAGCCCATACACAAAACATCGCGATACATCACGAGCATCTTCGTTTTTTATTTCAACGTCTCGTGGATTACAAGCTCATGTTCAAATCTTCGTAATGTGAATTCGACACAACCATGCTAAATTTAAAGATGGCTAAAGCTAAAGATGGCATTAAGTCATCTGCGAATCGAATCGTGGCTATTCGAGATTTGCCTCCCCCAGCGTCACTTAAACAAGTTCAACGTTTTGTCGGTATTGTAAACTGCTATCTCCAATTTATCGTGCACGGCGGAGACTATTTCACCAATTTATGAACATATGGCACAACAGACACATAACCTCGACCAAAAGATTTGCCGGTTTTTCCAATCCTTCACACTGGAGTTGACGTTCAGAAATTAACAACAATACAAAAAACTAATCAAACACTCAAGACTCTTGTACGCAATCTAACAGAACGGCAGAGTTCGAAATATCAGCTTCAACCAACAAATTTTGACTGTTATAATATTTGGTGTGAAGTTTGAACCGCGGTGGGAATAGACACTACATTCCAAATGAAATGCATCGCACCGTTTTGATAAAATACACGTTCTTTTACATCTAGAGGTTATAGCGAATAGAAAATCAGTATCTCCAAAATACTTCTAATTTAAAATGAATAGTGATACTGGGAGTTGGTTTAAAGCTTGTGTTCCATGTCAAAGAGCCAAGGTATATCAACACACTCGTACCAAACATGGTCGATTTATCTTATCCTCTAGCCGCTTTGAACATTATACTTTGGACTAAGTAGAAGCTTTGCCAACATCTAATGAGTTTTTATAGATTCTTGCAATAATTGATAGGTTCACACGATGGCCAGAAGCAATTCCTTTACGAGACATGAAGACATCAACAGTTTCACGTGCTATCATTCATCAGTACATTTCTTGGTTTGGAGTTCCACTAAAGACAACGATCGACCAAGGCAGTCAATTTGAGAGCAACACGTTTTCAGAACTTAGAAAGTTACAACGGTCTAATAAATTGCGGACAACAAGTTACTTGTTCTCTTTCCCATCTTTAAACGGTTTAATTAAAAAATTTCACCGAGCTCCAAATCATCATTGTATACTTTTCAAAACATCCTTAATCGGAGTGAACAACTTCCATTGGTTCTCCTTGATTTACGCACGTAGATTAAATCTGATCTTAAATGCTCCCCAGGAGAACTAGTTTAGGGTCAGTTACTTAAAGTTCTGTGTGAATTTCAGTTGCCTTCAGCATCTACTGAATCGGCTCATCCCACATCGCTGGTTCAACTACTCAGTTTTCATTGAGCTCTCAAGTCTTCGTGACATTGTTTTACGATGACAACCACTGCAATCTAATCTTCCCTAACATTTGTTGTGACCGGTTGTTTGTTTAACTTCAGTTAAAACTTCAAGCACTTTTACAGATTGAAAAAACGTTTTCTACAGAGAAAGATTGCTCAATTCATAAAATTGGCATTGTTTAACGGTATTCTAACTCTAAAAATTAAAAACGAAATAAATTGTCTTATTATATTATTTAAAAATTATACATTTAAACAGTTGTGCCCATAATTATGAAAGTGGTTGTGTCAATATTTGAAAAAAATGAGTTTATCCGTTATATCGCATCAAATTACTTCAAACTAAATTAGTACAATGTAATTTGTACGATATTGTAAAAAAACGCGTTACAGTGTACTTGCTATGTCAAAAAAATGTAATTCATCTATATTTAATTATGATAGTAATCTAAGACAAAATTTGAAAAAAAAAAAAACAAAAAAGTCGAACAAAATGTCAAAAATAAGTGCCAAAACGTTGTGTTGCAAAGTTTTTATACCGTCGGACCATAGGCCCATTAAAATGAGCTTTTCCTCCCAAATGTCAAAATTGCTCTTTTTTTAAGTGAAAGTGAATGGTGACAAAATAATGAGTTGGGAAAATAA
Source organism: Diogma glabrata (assembly GCA_963693315.1). Taxonomy (NCBI): domain Eukaryota; kingdom Metazoa; phylum Arthropoda; class Insecta; order Diptera; family Cylindrotomidae; genus Diogma; species Diogma glabrata. The sequence continues at coordinate 168,046,804 of OY856186.1, forward strand.
TTAATAAACGACATAAGAATTTCGACGTTTGCTTTGCGTTAAGTCATTTATACGCCGTTCAGTTAATTATGAAAATTGTCTAAGTCAATCCAAACTGTAAAAAGCATATTTCGGAATGAGATTTATACAAAATTTTACAAGCATAATAATTTTTTGTTATTGAAGACTAACAAAGCCCTAAAATAAAATTTTGCATAATAGAGAAATGTTTTTTAATTTAATCATTTGCAAACCTTTAAGTATCTCAAAACCAGAAATGTATGATTTAGACCACTTTCATAATTATGGGCCCAGTTGTTTCCTTTTTGCTGCAAACTTTGATTTAAGGAAATTTTTAATTGTATTTCTACAAAGCTATTTAAACAGAAACAGAAAGTAATTCTATCGTGAGTTTTCTCAAAACTGTAAGTAAAATATGTGACTTACACATCACCATCAAAATTTGTAGCGTTATTTACCTTAAAAACAAATCAGTTCAAGGCCTTCGATTATTATAATAGTGCAATTTTATACCTACCATTTGACTTGTCAAACTTTAATATTAGGTTGGTTGTTCTTTTTGTTTATCCATTTGAATTTAGATGAATCCAGCAAACTTTTACTTAAGAAAAGCACTATGAGGTTAGAGGGCACCGAATTAAAGAATCTGTAAAACTTTCACTGATAGATATTAAACATAGTCAGTGCCTATCCTTGTTTCTTGAAGAACACAAAGGTTAGTGAAGTTTTTAGTTCTATTGTATAATTTAACACTTTTCTCAATTATTCTGTTCCAAAAATGTGATACGTAATGTTCAGGAGATTCTTTGTTGAAATCAATTTTATACAGTTTGATCGATCATGGGCTGCAAAGCCAGGCGTCAGGCTATACAACGAATTTTCAACATTCTTTGATTTCGTCGTGAACGATGTTAAATTGATGCACAAAGCATATTTCAACATTCATTGGACATCAGTTTCAGTAAAACACCAAACTTTATTTAAATTATTCTAATTCATTTATTTTTTCATTTTCATTTTAAGTTGTGTTTTTGTTTTATAAAGAAAAAGAAAGAAAATTTTCCCGTCTTACTGTTTTGGTTTTATTTTCTTATCTTTTTCTCTTTTTATGTAGATATTTATGCTTTTAACATTATTTACAATAAAGCTTTTTTTGTAATTTTCTTGAAAATTTTCGTTTCATTTTTGCTCTCCCTTTTTTACAATATAATAGTATATTTTCCAGCAAGAGATGCAAACGCTGCTTTTTCGAGAGTGAAAATTTGTTCACGAGACGCGGTCCGTCGGTCGAGTGGGGCAATTTCACAAACGTAAAATGTTTTTATCTCGCGTAAGAAATACAATTTTTCTATGATAGTTAATATATAAACGATATTTATTAGAAACTATTAAATTAGAAATCGACAAAATAACATTTAAAATTCATATTCTATTTTTTCATGGTTGCTTTGTTTTAAAAACTTTGTAAAATTATATGAAGATACCATAGCAACTATAATTTGTTATTCTTTTTACACTAGTGAAAAAGAACCCATTTTCACGGGGGATTAAGCGTGTTGAAAATAGACTATTCATATGCTATCATAGAAAAATATATTTTTCATATCATTAATGTATTTGAGATGTGATTTTATTTTTCATTTTTAAGATTTTCTTTTTTTTTGTGTTTGGAAAATAAGTTTTAATGTCAATTAGTTTTTCTTAATATTTTAATTTTTTGTTTATGAAATAAGGAAAATGAAAGAAGGAAACTCCGGGAAAATAGTAGAAAGTAAAATAACGTGATTTGTTCAAATTAGATGTTTAGTCTTTAAGATTATGATTGTTAAAATGGTAGATTATTTATTTTAGTGATTTCTCCCTGAAAATGTTTAAAATTGTTTTGAAATGGGCATATTAGGATCGTTGGTACCAATATACATGAATTCATATACATGAAATAACAAACTGGATCGATAAAACTAAACTATTCTGGATCCACTGACTCTGGTGCTCCGGTTAGTCAAAATCCAATTTTCCTTCAACAATCATTTTCATTCTATTTTTATATTTTACTTTTAATTCTCTAAATATAATTTTGATAAAAATTTACGAAATAACCATAATAATAATAATAAATTTTGAATAAATTAATGATATATTTTTTCGTTTGAGATAATTAATTAATAGTTTTTTTTTTATTTTTCCTGAAAACGTTCTTGTTTTCGTTTGCTTTTTTATCGAATATAAAAATACACAAATATATAAGTTTTCTTGTTTTGCTTTGTATTGTTTTTCTTTGATGTTTTTCTTTTGTAATTAATCTTGTTAATTAATACAAACTTTTGTTTAAATACATTTTTTTAAAAATTTGATTAGAATGTTTTACGTTAGATTTAATATTTGTTTGTTTATTGTAGTTGTTTTTTTTTTAATTTTTATAAATATAAATTTCTAATTATTTATTCTAGAAAAATAAAAACTATAAAATTAAAGTTAAATATGAAGCTTGACTATTTCATGCAGCTTCCATTATACCGAGTTTAGCTAAATTGGCAAGTGTTGTTGGATCACCTGGTTGAAGTTTTAGCGCTTCCCGATAGCTGAAAGCTGCATCTGTTGATCGTTCTAATAAATGTAATATGGCACCTAAATTTGTATGTGCTCGAGCATCATCGGGGCGAAGTTGAACAGCCTGAAACAAAAACCATTGTTAATTAATTAATACATTTTAGGGGGAAACTTTTTAAAATACTCTAGGTTAGAAGTTATATTCGTATATATTAGGGATTGCAATCAAGTCTTGATCCCGGGATGCCAGGATTTGGGATCCCGACCAATTTTTATTACCCCACCATCCCGGGATAAATGAAAGAAAATCCCGGGATTAGGAGATTGTCATATTTCCCGGGATTAATCATTGAAAACAAGGAATCATGTTTTGTTTTTTTGTAATTCTTTTATTTCTGGTCATATGCATTGAGATAATATACCACTGGCAATAGCAATGAGAAAATACTTGTTAAGGTTTATATATTAGGGGTGCTAGTGGATAAACTCTATTCAATCAACGCTAGCACCTTCAATCATGTTCCACTCTTACATGAAATATTGGCTAATGCACTTGTAGCTCATCAAGTTGTATTGCGCTAGAAAATCAAAGCAACCTATTAGTTTGCGAGTTGACGAATGTCTCAAAAGGTAGCATAAGGAGAACCGAAACATTTTGAGTATTTAAGTATTTGCAGAATGGAAACTCTGCTTTTGTTGATGATTCATCGAACATATCTCCATAAAAGCTTTTATTGAAGATTATTTAACGTTACATCAGCAGCAGCAGACGTGGGATGTGAAACGGGTGATCAAACTACTCACACTGCTACATCATCGAGCACAGATTACAACAACAATGTAACTAAGCAATTTTGAAGGTGAACTGTGACGCAGTTTAATGCACGCTTAATACCTATAAAACAACTTTTTGGGTCAGAATGCAACATCAATAAATATTAAACTGGTCACCGCAATTAGTAGAGAAATGAAAATATGTAAACAAAGCCGTAATAGTATAATAATTTATTGACCATTCCTCCAAGAAGTGTGGAATCGAAACGGGCTTTTTCAACCTTCGGAAATATTATTTCCATATTACCAAACCGGTGTGACGATAAATCAGTTTGACGAATTATGTTTTCTTAAATCTCTATCTTAAATCATTCGAAAGTGTAGGTACTGGTTTTTCTTTATTTCTTTATAGTCGAGGCAATGAAGCAAAAAAGTTCTGAATTCTTTAGACTAAGACGGATCGGAATGCGGTTTTGCGGAAACCGTCCCTGTTTTTTTTAGAAACCGGAAATTGCATTGATGCAGCCAAAAATGCATTCAAAAAATGCATTTTTTGAGACGGGTTTTGGCAGATTAAAGAACTTTATAAATAATAGTCAGAACTGGCACAAATCGGGTTTCCGGGGTTTTCGAGGTCGCTGTTCACGATCATGATGTTCAGATTGACCAACAGCCGACCTGGAGCAAGGAAAACCGATGAACGTCATCTCCGTGGGACATTCCCGAAAATCACAAGGGGAAGGAGAAAAACTCGGCGCCCGGTGTTTTTTTGGGTCGCTGAATGCAAATATAGCATTGGCAAGCACCAAACCAACTTGGACACGGACGTCATCCCCGAAGGTTTTCCTGACAATATCGACAAGAACAACCCGAAAATCATTCATTATTGTTGCATTTTTTAGGGTCCTGAATCTGAATTCCCCGTCAAAAATGACCCCCCGAATACCTGGTATGTAATTGACAGATTACATCCAGTAATGATAATTAGAAATCCATTTATTATGTATTAAAATTTATTAAAAAAATAATAATTATGCAACTATAGTAAAAAAACTTAACGACAACACAAAACAATCTGGATTTAGAAGAAATAACAATTAAATATTTATTTTATTTTTTACACTAATCAGTCTTTCACATTATTTTTTTATTATTATTAAATTAATAAAAAACAATATTTCGGCACATTGCCATTTTCAAGTTAAACAAAAATTAAATACAAATATTATAAAAATTGACACAAAAATTGAAAAAACTTAAATGAATTGAAAAAATTATATAAACAAAAAGACTAGGAAAATAAAAAACTTTCTTAAAAGCTACATTGGCTTTTTTGAAAAATTTTTTTTCAAGTTTAACAGGTGTTTGTATTCGTTATGTAGAAACTTGGTATCTAGTTGTGCATTACATGCCATCGGTAGTTTTAATTGGATATGTGCAGCCTCAAGGATATTTCTTTTTTTAAACTTTTCTTCTATATCTAAAATTTTAGTGTTTTCAAATTCAAAAATATGTTCATCATTTACACTATGTTTTGCTAATGCGGTCAAATCGCTTTTATTTCGAACATCCCTTTTGTGTTGAAGAATACGATGTTTTAGTTGTTGTTTTGTTTGTCCTATATATACTGTTTTTTTGCACTTGCACGGTATTTCGTTTATCAGATTCGTTTTTTCGAATTTATTTATTTTATCTTTAGTTTTGGAAAATAAGCTGTTATAAAGGGTGTTTGGTATTTTATTAGCGATTTTTGAATTTTTTGTGTGTTGTTTAATTATTTTCATGCATTTATCTGTTAACTTAGGTTTATATGTTACAGACCCAATTAACGGAGCTTGAACATTTTGGCTGGAACTAGGATTTTGCTGTTGTAAAGTGATATTTTGCGGGATGCTAATTTGTATGTTATTATTTCTAATGGATGTTTATGTAATATGGTTTAGTTTGTTTGTCTCTTGATGTACTAATTTGTTTGTTAATTTAGATGGATAATTATTTTCTTTTAAAATATTTTTAATAATTTTTATGTAATCTCCATAAAAAGATTTGTCACTTAGACTAAAAATTTTTTTAATGAAAGACTTAGTCACATTAACTTTCATTGAAAATGAATGGGCTGATACATAATTTAATAATCTATCTGATAGACCGGGAGGCAGCGTTGCATTTTGGTTAGTGATTTGATGCCGATTGAATTTAATTTTTATAGATAGATTAATTATTTGTGATGAAGAAAATAAGAGTCAGCCGTCAGTCTTGTGGGGGGTGTGGTTGTGGGGGAGTTTTAAACTGGTAAAAAAAACGAATTCCAAAAGTAATTTGATGCCGCTTCAAAATTTGTATGATGCATGTTTACACCATAACAATTGAAAAAAAAGTGATCAGCTGATTGGCGGATGGGGGATTATACGTCAGCTCCTCGTATACGTCAGTATAAAAATGCAATATAGTCAAGACCTTTCTGTATAGGATCTTCATGAAACTTTGGCAAATGATCCAGGTTCACTTGAAAATGGAAAATCTGAATTCATTTTAAATTTGGACAAAATGGCGAGGGGTCTCCCGAACACCTCTAAGTTTAAATCTTCAATAACTTCTAATCCAGACTTATGATCTTATGGAAACTAGGTATATAAAGTTTTAGTACTGTTTTCAATATTTCTGCATACCAACTTCCGGTTTGACACTCACGGCTAAAAAGTTTTTTTTCCAGGTGTTTATCCCTACTGTAGCCTACAATTACCGATCGATTTTCATGAAACGTTGGTAAAAGTTTTCAAGTAACATGAAAAAGATTTTATTAGCTTTTGGAGTACATTGGATAAAGGGTTAGGGGGTCCACCATACAACAGGTGGTTTTTTCCACAATGTTTTTTATGTTTGTTGGGAGCATAAAACATTCGTTCGGAAATGAATTTTGACGACACTTTGGATAAAAGATGCAAATATGTATGGCAAGAAACTGATTAGTTTTTGAGCGATAGTGAACAAAGTGCTGGAGGGTCCCCCAAACACCTGTTTTTTTAAAGATTAATAAAATCTGTACCTGATAATCGAATTGGATGAAACTTGGTACATAAACATTTGGTACGGTTCACAACAGTTCTGCATCGCAACTTCCGGTTTTTCATTTCCGGTAAAAAAATTTGGTTCGTAATTTTTTGAAGTTCTTTCAGTGCGTACAATAATGATGTGATTATGATGAAACTTATGGAAAAGTTTCAATTAGTGAAAAATAATTATCTTCTTTTGGGACACATTGATCAAAGTGGCGGGGGTCCACCATACAACTGCTGACTTTTCGCACTTGGTTTTTAAAGTTTGTTGGGAGCATACAGACTTCATTCATTAATCAATTTTTGTGACACTTTGAAAAAATATGGAGACTTAAATGACAAAAAACTGATTAGTTTTTGGACAATATTGAGATAAGTGGTGGGGGCCTTCCGAACACCTGCTTATTGTGTCACCATTTTTCAATGTTTGTTGGGAGTACTAAAATTTTTTACTGGAAATGAAAAACCGGAAGTTGAGATGCAGAACTTTTGTGAACCGTACCAAATTTTTGTCTACCAAGTTACATTCAATTCGATTATCAGGTACAGATGTTTTTAAGCTTTAAAAAAAACAGGTGTTTGGGAGACCCCCCACCACTTTGTTCACTATCGCTCAAAAACTAATCAGTTTCTTGCCATACATATTTGCATCTTTTTCCAAAGTGTCGTCAAAATTCATTTCCGAACGAATGTTTTATGCTCCCAACAAACATAAAAAACATTGTGGAAAAAACCACCTGTTGTATGGTGGATCCCCCAACCCTTTATCCAATGTACTCCAAAAGCTAATAAAATCTTTTTCATGTTACTTGAAAACTTTTACCAACGTTTCATGAAAATCGATCGGTAATTGTAGGCTACAGTAAGGATAAACACCTGGAAAAAAAACTTTTTATCCGGGAGTGTCAAACCGGAAGTTGGTATGCAGAAATATTGAAAACAGTACTAAAACTTTATATACCTAGTTTCCATAAGATCATAAGTCTGGATTAGAAGTTATTGAAGATTTAAACTTAGAGGTGTTCGGGAGACCCCTCGCCATTTTGTCCAAATTTAAAATGAATTCATATTTTCCATTTTCAAGTGAACCTGGATCATTTGCCAAAGTTTCATCAAGATCCTATACAGAAAGGTCTTGACTATATTGCATTTTTATACTGATGTATACGAGGAGCTGACGTATAATCCCCCATCCGCTAATCAGCTGATCACTTTTTTTTCAATTGTTATGGTGTAAACATGCATCATACAAATTTTGAAGCGGCATCAAATTACTTTTGGAATTCGTTTTTTTTACCAGTTTAAAACTCCCCCACAACCACACCCCCCACTACTTTAGCAGCTGACCGCCAGATTTATCATCAGCTGGAGTTAATTAAATAAAATAAATAAAAATCAACCGGCATCAAATGACTTTTTCATTTGCAACGCTGCCTCCCGGTCTATGATGTTGTTTCTTTTTTATACCAATTTGTAATTATTAAATTGTTTTTCCTAATAAGCTGGAGATCTAAAAAATTTATTTTATTATTGTTTTCTTCTTCTACTGTAAATTTTATATTGTCGTCGAACAATTCAAAAACCGTTTTTGTTGAAGTAATATGGACTTCCAAAATTACATAAACCAAATGTGCCTTTACGGCCAATTGTATCCAGTATAAATTCTCCAACATATAAGCTCACAAAATTTTTGAATAATATACTGAAGGTATTAACCAACAAAAGTAGCTTTAATATTGTTAACTCAAATGAATTTAAAAATTTCATTGATACTATAAAAATACAAGACGATGACATATTAGTGTCTTTTGACGTAGTATCTTTATTTACAAATATTCCAATAAATATGGTGTTGAACGAAATTCAAAACAGATGGGATGAAATTAAATTTTTAACCAAATTACCTAAGGAAGTTTTTATCGATATTTTAGATTTTTGCACAAAAAACAATAATTATTTCTCTTACAACAACAATTTTTACGAACAAATTGATGGTCTTGCAATGGGTAATCCGTTATCACCGGTGTTAGCAGATATCGTCATGGAAAAACTTTTACTGGATTCACTTAACTGTTTATCCAGAAAACCAACTTTCATTAAAAAATACGTTGATGATATAATAATGGCTATACCGAAAGATTTAGTAACTTCAACAAAAACGGTTTTTGAAACCGCCAAAGCTATATTTGGATTCCGCTACCCAAAAAACCTCCGTTCGCCGAGTTTTACTCCTTCCCCGACTCGGGAGAGTCCCACGGAGATGACGTTTATCGGCGTTCCTGAGCTTCAGGTTGGCTGTGGGTCAATTTGAACATCGTAATCGTGATCAGCCACCGCGAAAACCTTTGAAAATGCGATTTGGGCCAGTTCTCAGTCTTATTTACTAAGTTCTATAATCTTCCAAAAACCGTCTCATAAAATGCATTTTTTGAATGCATTTTTGGTTGCAGCAATGCAATTTCTAGTTCCTACAAAAAAATAAACAGGGACGGTTTTTACAAATAATTTTTGTCTTAGTCGAAAGAATTCCGAATTTTTGGCCTTTTTACTGCTTCATTGCCTAAAAAAACCTTCATTGACTATTATGTATAATATTATTAATTTTTTGTGTTGGTTCTTCAATTTTTATTTTTTTAAGAAGTTGAGTTATAGTAAGTTAATGTTTTATATGTTTATTCTTTTCGACACTAAAAATTGAATAATGTATTTTTATACGAAATAATGTTTTTACCTAATTATTTATGCTTTTCCATACAAATTTAAAATCCCGAGATTTAAAATTTATGAATACCGCAGTCCCTGGATTCAAAAAACACCACGGAATTGCAATCCCTAGTATATATACATTTCTTTATATGGAATTTGATAACATTTAGAGAAACAAAAATTTCGTATGCAATTGTTGCAATTGTCGACCTAAAACTCATTTATTTGATATGAATAAAATATGGATAATATTTAATAAAACTTAGCAAATTATAATTGTTGAAATTCACTGTTTTGAAGAATTGACATAGATTACAAAAACGTTAAATTATGTATCAAAGTCCGTAGTATTTTCAAATATTATAAAGTATAGTAATTAAATAAATAGAAATCTAAAAAGTAACATCTCATACGTTGCAGTATAATACGTAAGCACTATTTTTGTGGTACAATTTAAAATTATTTGCTCCAACAAAAGTAGGTAATATGTATATCGTTGGAAAGATTTTGAGTATTAGATGTGCCGAAAAATATTTTTTTTTGAATTTTGACGAATTTTTGAGAAAAAAATGGGAAATATGTGATGAGTGTGTTTATTTTTGAGTTTTTTGTTCGGTTATTTTCAATATATGAAACTCTGAAAAAATGTGTTATGGCTATTTTGTTGGGAGGTCTATTTACAATTTCCATTTACAATGGCCGAAGTTTGGCCACTGAGCGATTCCTAGTCTTTATAAATATTCAACATGTCTTAGCATCTCTTGTTAGCAGCTGTTTGCACTTTTTAAAGTAGTGTTTTAGTTTTTAGTTTACCACAATTGTTTTTGGTTAATAAGTCAATTATTTTTTAAATTTTGTAAAATTACCTCCAGTTAAATATTCATACAAAAAATCATGAATAGTGGAGTATAAATAGGAATGACATAATTACTGATCTACTAACTTATACCCCAAAGTTGTGCGTACAACCTAAATAAAACCTTGGTCCACGCCTTGCGACAATAAATTAGTGGTAATTTGACCGAAATCAGAATCAGCTAATATTTTAATTCCAAATAACTTCCAGGCTAATATTGATTTTGTGAAATCTAGCTCCAAACCTAACTCTAACATAGTAAAAATGAGTTCTGTAAAGTTCGGAGTAATTCTAGATGACCCATTGCACTTGGTTACTTTGGTTAAATATCCTATGGCTTGTGCATGCTAAAATACTATTCCAGGTTCATATTATTTGAACGATTACTTAGTGTTTATCACCTTTTGCTTATTTTTTTTATTTATTCAGAAGTACACGATTCTTTTAGATGCATAAAAAATATGTACTTTGAAAAGAATGTTAAAAACAAAAAGAAATGATATTAGCGGAAAAAAACATTATATAAATTCTGTAGTTTCTAGAGACGTTTAATACACAATGTAAATATAACAAAACACATACAACCAAAATATATCTTATTTATGTTAATCAAATTGTATGCTACATTCAAATTTATGGATATCACTTTGAAAGGTGTTTTTTTTGTGGTGCAGGAGGATGAACTGTATTCAGTCAACTATAAAAAATTTGCTTTTTATACATTTTGTTTTAGTTTTATTTTCTTTGTCCCATCACAAACTAGTGGCCTTTATCATATTTTGTTATGTGATAAGATTTATTGTTTAGTTATCTATTCTTTAAAAAAATAGTAAAAAATAATAGACTTTCGAACCATTGATACTTCCAAACACTAAGGCAACCTCGTGAAATGGGGTTTGTATAGTCTTAAATACGCAACACCATAAAATTACTTGAAGCAAAACCACTTTTATGGATATAATGAGAAAATTAAAAAATATTATTCACTTGGAAAATTGTTTAGACCTACTGACCTACTACACTCAGCTATCATGTCGGTGAAAATCGTAAAAGAAAGTTTACAGAACTAAGTATGAAGTAGGGGAGAGTTGCAAACCAAAAGCTGCTTATAATCAATGACAATATATACCACGGCGATAGAGTGTCCAAATTACTCGACTTTTCAAGTGCCCAGATATTCGAGTATTAAAATAGGTAAAAGGTAATTGAAAAAAAAAATAAATAATATATATCAAACAAGAGAACTTTGGTGTTGTTAGGGGTGCAGTGTTTAGGGTTAATACATTTAAATTTTGTTTTGTTGCTTATTTGTTAATAAGCTTTTACGAATCTCCTACAAATAAATTGATGCTTTGTTAATGCAAAAAACAGTTTTGGAAAATTTGTCAAATAAAAAATAGAATATCAGTCGAGAGAGAGACTAGAGCATTTAATACCATATGTTTACTCTAGCAATTTCAAAAAACGGTATTTTATGACCCAATTTTTATAAAAAAACAAAAACAAATACTATAACTTGTAAAACTAACACTTTCTGACGTGGGTACTTAGCCTAATTTTATGAATCACAGAATAAAAAACAATTGTTGTTAAACAAGTTAAAAATATTTTTTAACTCGAAATAAATTCTTCGTCGGGAGTATTCCTAAAAGGTTTTTAATATATGCAACAACAATCTTTTCTCATCATGTTACTATAACTTGTTTTTAAAATGATTTTATTTCATGAATAAAGCTATTAAAAAAAATCACTAATACAATAATCAATAAGTATAATTAATTACTGAAGACGAGTCACATCAGGTGATATGACCATAGTTATGTCACATCGCATAAAAATTGGTACGTCGAGATAAAAACCGTCAGGAATGAAACTAAAAATTCTGAAGCACAAAAATCCAAAATAAAAAGAACTAATATTTCACATTCTTCTATTTCACAAAATAAATATATAAATAGAAAGAGGCTAAAATGTTAAGACTTATACTTAAGTGTATCAGTACAGAAAATTTCTCAGAAAACTTTTTTGTTTAGGCAAATGCTTCTTTTCAGACACGAGCTGGTATTTTCCAAACCGAAAAACCACATTTAGTTGCAATAACCTAATATCTTCCAACTGTTCCCGTTATTCTGTAAGGATTCATTAATTAAAACTTTAATAAAAATACAACATAAAATCTGCAGCTACCAGATATTTTCCAACTTTTCCTATTATTCAAAAGTGGTGGCACCTGGCATGACCGGAGTAACACAGTAATCGGTACATTTATCGAACACATCGTCCTTTTGGCTGTTTCCATCAAGTAAACCTAATTTAGAAATAAAAATGTTTATCCTTCCGACAACTATAAATATAGGTCTGTTTCTATTTTGCACAACCATAATTGTGCGCGTTATTAGTCTTAATAGAATAAAATAAACAGACGTTAATTTCATTCTGTTTCGCGAATGTTGCGGAATACAATTAAACATTTATTTGAATTTTGAAATAAGTTTTTTAATGCATTTTATAAAAAATTTAAAAACATTATAACATATAAAAAAATATATAAACATTTTAAAAAACAAAAAGTTCAAACTACTGCGCATGTCCCTTTCTCGAGCATAAAAAAGGAAAAGGCTACTATTTCAGTCGTACTTCAGTACCCCGTGTCTTTACTTATATAAATGAAGTATAGCGTTATTCGAAAATGTATGTATAACATTTTCAAGACCTACTCAACCCACTTAATTGTCAAAACTTAATTATTTAAAATATTTCGAAGTACTTCTGACACTTCCGCGAAGCACGTATTAAATTCTCCTTTATTTTCTATTCATTCTTCACCTAACTATGAAAAACTGAAAAGAATTCGAAAAAAATACGAAATAATTATGTATTAAGAAAATTTAGGCTGACGTTTTTTTTTGCTCGTGCCATTTTTATAGTTATTTATGATCGTGATGAACAAAAAAAAAATAAATATGAAAGAAGTTTATTAAATTTTTTGTTCAGGTTTAAGTCGGGTGGTTTTTATAGGTTATATTCTTTCCTAGATGATTATAAAATTATTCCTAATTCGCAATTCGGTTTCCGAAAAGGCAAATGAACCGATGATGTCTTTGCTTCGTTGACCAGTTGCATGATGAACCATTCATTTATTTAATTATTTGGAAATTTGGAATCAATTACTCAAAAAAAAAAATAAAATTCATTGTTTTTCTTCATTCGTATTTGTTTTTCTTCAATGAATTTTAAAATAATTAAATTTATATTAATACGTGTTACTCTATCGGAAGGATCGTGTTTAATGAATTTTATTCTTTTGCAAAGTGGTAATATGCTCGCCCCCTTTGTAAACTTTTGCTTGAAAACTAAAATATTGCATTAAACACTTACACATACAATAAATAACTATTGCAATCGCTTCAGGAATTTTCTTTTTGTCATCGGTTGTGACGGGCAGACATATAAATTTTTTTTGCCTTATTAGAATTGTTGTGACCTAAAAATTTGAGAAATGCCAAGAAAATTGGGGGTAGGATTAATACACTACGTATCAAATAAAAAGTAAACACACTTTTTATCAAAAATCCTACATGAGTGGTTAATGATTTTTCACTATAAAGTTTGATCTTTAGTTTTGAAATAATTTTACCTTTCTATACCATTTTTCCGCTTCAATTTTTTTATCTAACAACCTCAAAGATGTTGCTGCTGAAACGATTAAGGAATAATCTTTTGGAGATAACTCAGCTGCACGTATTCGTTGTTCACAGGCTTCTTTATTCCGTGATACTGAAGAAAGAAACTCGGCTGAAATTAAAAACATATGTTGTTTTAAATATTTGCAATAATGTTTGATGTATAGGAAAATATTGAATTTTATAATATATATTTTTAATTTTTTTCTTTTAAAGTACTCTAGAAAACAGCTCTCATTGTTCCACTGCATATAATTAATTTGATTAACTAAAATTTGCAACGTATCAAGGCATATCACAGCTGAACACTGCGCATATTAAAAAATCGCATATTAAATACTATTATTACACTATCTTGACTCACTCCGTTTAGCATAACTAGCATAAGTGACTATCCGTATAATTTTCGCCCAACTGATCAAAGATTATATCAATGTTTTACCCTAAGATGATCTTTTAAAAATGTTGTGAGAGGAAAAGAAGCATAAAAGGTTATTTGAAATATATGCTATAAATTAAAAATCATAGAGTTGCAAAATCTTACGCCGTTTCTTTCAGCTTGCACCTAAGGAAAACTTTTGTCGAGCTAGATAATTTCCGTTTATATGAATAACTGTATTAGTTGGTGATGTGCACTTAAACTGAATATGGGTTTCAGATTAATGTAAAGGCGTTACATATAAATCAGAGGTTGCCAACCAATGGTCAAGTGTAGGTTACCCTAAGTGGAGTGGAAACATTAAACAGCAATCGGAGAAGTATTTGAGTAATTTGCTGAAATAATTATTGGAATTATGTTAGTTTTTCAATTCGAAATCACTTAAAAAAAACTCCTAGAAAAGTTGTTCAATCCTCCTCAAAAGTGTTTTGAGCGAGGATTGAACCGATCCTCATTAGAGCCATCATAGTTAAAAATTCCGTTGTCTTACAATGAGTGTGTAAGACGCACTCACAGAGTGATGATGAAAATTATTTGCATTTCAGTACAGAACATTTCACAATCAAAACTTCATCATTCAATATTTACATATTTCGAATGCTTTATCTGTAATTATGTAGTTCTTTATTGCATATTTCTTTTTAATTGCCGCCATACAAATTCAACCGCATTGTTTTTTGTGATTTGAAACTAAGTTGTTCACTTTCAAAATCAAACGATTACAAATAATTACGAGAAACGGAAATATTATGACCAAAAAACAACAAGGAACCATTAGTTATAGCTGACATTAAACGATAATTATGCTGTCGAATAAGCCTTTAGAGTTTTCTGCCCTTTGTGTGTTCGGAGACACCACCCCTCCCTTCCACCCACATATTTTCAGAAACGTTCTCCTTCCCCACCCTCAAAATGATGAAGTCGATTAAACCGAGTTGGTTTTTGAGGTTTGGTTAAAACAAAAAACTTAGATGTGACTTTGTACTTTGGGTAATTTAAATGTTTTGTACCGATGAGATTATCAAATTTATGGAAAAAACCAAACGAATCAATTACTTTTATAAAATTATGCAAAAATAGTTAACTTGAAAACAAATAACTTCCGCAGAAGTTGTAACAAAAAAGACTACAAAAAGAACTTTTATAATTTGCGATTTGCGTATCCGAAACATCTCTCTTAAGAATCAATTCGGACCTTTTGTATTATTTAGTAAGTATTTTGTACTAGTTTGTACCTTCAATAAAGAATTTGTACCATGTGCCGTTATGAAAAAAACGTGGTGTTACTGGCTTAATATTAAGCGAGCAGGACCACATTAAAAAAACTAGAAAAATCAAAACAAAGGTTCAAATGAAAAGAACTGAATTTGTACTAATTTGTACCATAAAGAACAACTTAACATAAAAACCGAAGTACTTTAAAAAGCGGTTATTTGAATTTCAAAATGGTGTAATTATCAGAAAGATCCTCCTTACCCACTCCTATTAGTCTCCTAAGCAAAGTACTCCTATGCATGAGCAGAATCAATCTTCACTTATATTTTAGAACCATTATAACTTGCACCGATAAAATATAAAGTTTTAGATTTTGTACCCTTGCCATTCAGGAAAAAAGCTACCCGTAACTTTTTTTAGCCTCAGAAGCAAAGTACTCTTTGCCATAAGTAAAATACATGGTCACTTTTATATTAGAGCCATTAAAATTTGCACCGATATAACACAGAGATTCAGATTTTGTACCCTTGCTGTTCAGGAGAAAACTACCTTTAATTAATTTTAGCCTCACAAGAAATATATTAGAACTATTATAATTTGTACCGATAAACTATAATTTCAAATTTTGTTCTCCTGTCGTCCAGGAGAAAATTATTCCTAATTAATTAGGGTAGCGAAATCCTAAATTCGACGTCCACGCCGTGCTAATGCTGACAGAATTCGGTTGGTGTACCGGAGACAAGCAGAGTAAAAACTACTTAGCCAATCATGGAACATCACGGCGAATTGGCGCCTTAAAACCAATGCGACTCAAGCGTCTGTTATCCATGTTAGGGGCGGCTTGAAGTGGGCGTCTGTCTTGGATCAAGCAGCTGGCTATATAAACGTGTAAAAAGGTTGTTTCTGGTAACCTTAAGATGCAGAACGGAGCTACTCACGACAATTTGGGTTGGGCATAAGGTTAACACCCTAACCCCGGAAAAAATTATTTGTTAAATTTGGAAATCAGAGAAAGAATAACAGACCCGAACTTCAAAATAAAATTTTACCTGAACGTCAAAAAGGACAAGACTACCAAATCGGAACGTGGAACGTGTGCAGCCTGAGCGCTTCTGATGCTCTTATAAGTCTGGAAACAGAGGCTGAGAGGTATAGGATGGATATTATTGCTCTACAAGAAATTTGACAGCCGATAATCGGAAAACAAGATTTGGATAGTTACTCTCTATACTGTAGTAGTCATCCTTCTCGAAGAGAATTTGAAACTGGCCTTCTTGTTGGTGCACGCATACAAGAAGCCGTGATGAAATTCATCCCGGTCAGTGAGAGGATCTGCTACCTACGTGTACTTGGTACATATAACAATATTTCTCTTATTGCCGTGCATGCACCAACTAAAGCTAAGACCGTCGACGAGAAGGATACTTTCTACATAGAAACTGGAAGAGTGTATGAAACAAACCAACACACGACCTCATGATGGTTTTTGGTGACTTTAATGGGCAGGTTGGAAAAGATATCTCTTATGGAAATGTGGTGGGCCCCAAGAGTCTGCATTTGAAATCAAATGATAATGGTGAGAGAATGACTGAGTTTTCATTATTAAATAATTTGAAAATTGCCAGTACTTGCTTTCCGCACCGATCGATGCATAAGCAGACTTGGGTCTCACCGAATGGAAACACTCGAAATCAAATTGATCACGTGCTAGACACAGCGCGTTTCTTTTCTAGTGTTCTGGATGTGCGATGCTTTAGAGGTGCATACATCGGAAGTGACCACTTTCTTGTATGTGCTAAAATAAGATTCCACTTCCCAAACCCAAGCATTCCAAAATTCAATCTACGAAAACGTTTTAACATCACTAAAGAATGCTGAAACAGATGAAAAATATCAAAACCATATTGCCGAAACATTAAAAAATTCAGAAATCATTAATGGAGACGTCGATAAGTCATGGTATTCGCTCAAAGATGTTGTTTTAAGCGCTGTTGAGGGAATACTTGGACGACCTCAAAATCACTCCCAGAAGCCATGGATGGATCAAGCATGTCTTGATGCTATTCAGTACAAAGGAGATTGCTATCTGAAGTGTCTACAAGGACGCAACACCAGGTCCACGAAGGAGAATTATAAACTGGCAAGACAAGCCGTTACAAAGCTATGTAGACGAACGAAGTGAAAACGGTGGAAGAGAAAATGTGAGGAGATTGAAAGCTTCAATAAGGAACATCAATCGCGTAACTTCTTAAACTAGATTGACTGCTATTCAAAACGAAGATGGGGAGCTACAAGTAGACCTTAAAAATAATTTAGATACTTCGGCCGCTTATTTTAAAAATCTTCCCAACTTAAGTGACCAGCAACAAGTCGGACGACGAGCAAAGCTTATTCGTGTGTCAAAGGTGCATGTAGACAAACCAACCAAAGAGGAATTCGAAGCGGCGCTGTCAAAATTAAAACGCAATAAGACACCTGGTATCGACGATATAACATCCGAAATGATTGTACATGGTGGTGAAACTCTATCCTTAAGATTGTTTGTACTTGATCAAATGATTTGGAGGACTAAAACCATGCCACAGGACTTAAACACAGCTATGCTAATACCAATCAATAAAAAAGTAATCGCCTACAATGGAATAAACTACAGAGGAATCGCTCTCCTCTGCACAGCATATAAGATCTTTTCTTACATTTTGCTATCCAAAATCAATCCTTTTGCTGAACAACTGTTTGGAGAATATCAGTGTGGCTTCCGGCGGGGCCGAGGTACCACCGATGCCCTATTCTCGATAAGGATGATTTTGGAAAAGTGCCAAGAGTTCAACATACCTGTACCCTAACTTTCCATTGATTTCAGGCAGGCCTACGACTCTCTCGAACGAGAGACTCTATGGTTTGTTCTGCTGTCAATGGGAATTCCTGGTAAACTGGTATCACCATGCAAGATGACAGTACAGAACTCTCAATGCTGGGTACGAGTAGAGAACAAAATATCAAAGTTTTTTAAAGTCGACTCCGGCTTAAGACAAGGTGATGCTATCTCTCCTATACTTTTTAATCAAGCCTTGGAATATGTGTGCCGTCAAAAGAAACTACCGACTAACAACAATATCTTGTCAATAAACTCAGTACAGATGATCGCATACGCTGATGATGTTGTCATCCTCGGCCGAAGTTATGAGTGAGACTTTCAAGTCACTTGAGAGTGGTGCTAGAAACATTGGTCTGCAAATTAACTACGATAGAAGCAAACATATGAATGTTTCAAGAGAGGCTGAGAAGCAAAATTTGATGTGCGGCGATGAACGAATTGAGGGAGTTGAATCTTTTAAATATTTGGGATCAATGCTTGATTCAAACAACAGCATACTTACAGATATAAAAGCTCGAATTGCTGCAGGTAATCGAACTTTCTACTCAATTAAACCTCTCCTTGGATGACCGTATGTATCAACTTACACCAAGCTCAAGTTGTACAAGACATTGATTAGACCGGTTGTGATGTATGGGTCATAAATGTGAACCCTTACACAAAATGACGAATTGCATATATCTGTATTTGAGCGTAAGATCCTACACTACATTTTTGGTCCACTTAAGACAGACGATGGAGAGTATAGAACCCGATATAACTTTGAGATCAGAGACCTTCTTGAGGGTCCTGATATAATAGGTTGTTGTTTCCGTTATAATAAGATTGCTTGGTTTGGGCATGTTATACGAGCCGATTCACAGTCTGGTATGATTAGAAAAATGTACGCTAGTACACCATGGAGTGGGCGATCGCAGTGGCGTAGCCAGAATTTTCCATTGGGGGGGGGGTCAAGAATTATTTTATAAGACTTAATAGTTTAACCCAATAAACCAATTAATTAGTTATATTAATAATTCATTATAATAATATATACTTCATTTTAATGTTTCCTTAATTTTAATTTTTTTAATTAATAATTTTTTATAACGTAGATTAATGATTATTTTTAACTATCTTATATTTTTTTACATTAAATAATTAATTTTAAAGAAAAAGATTTCTTATCTCTTAACCTATGTAAAATCTAAATCTATTTGTAAAAATATGGAGGGGCTGAAATCTCACAGCTCTGAGATATCAAGACTTCGGTCTGGGTTAAGGATTTTGATATAGTTTTCGGCAAACAACTTTTATGAGGACATGGTTTTTAGTTTTGGGCAGCTATGTTTATCAAACATAACTCTTTGTTAAAGTGCAAGTATTTTTTTATCTCTGTTTAGAAATTTATTACAAAACTAACACGAAACATCAATACGTGGCCGGAAAAGTATAATCAAAATTGCAAAAATATTGTTAAAATCAAACTTTTTCAAAATTCCAAAAATATTCCAAAAATTAGAATAAAATCAAATATTTTATTTAATTTTTTCTAAATTCCAATAATATATCAAAAATTCTTAAAAATTCAAACTTTTTCCAAAATTCTAAAAATATTGCAAAAATTATTACAAAATCAAAAATTGAAAATTTTTTCAAAATTCTAAATATTATAATAAAATCAAAAATTAAAAATTTTTCAGAATCCTAAAAATATTCCAAAAATTCTTACAAAATCAAAACGTAAAACTTTTTTCAAAATTCTATAAATATTGCAAAAAAATTATTACAAAATTAAAAATACAAACTTTTTTCAAAATTCCAAAAGTATTTAAAAATCTATATTAAATTCAAAAATTTCCATGTCCAATTTCATTTTCAAATACATATACGTCATAAAAACAGCTACGTTTTTTTCCAAAAAATAAATGGCTAAAAAAATAAATGAAATTATTTTCTGACACACTTGACATTATTTTTTAACAAACTCATAATGCCATAATTCTCAATAATAATAATAAAATTTCATTTCAAATAATTTTATTTTTTTCCAAAAATTGGGTAAAAATATAAATAAAAACCTTTATTTTGACACACTTGACAACATTTTTTTGACAAACTTATAATGCCATAATTCTCAATAATAATAATAAAATTTTATTCAAACAAATAATTCATTTTATTTCTTTCCAAAAAATTGGGTAAAAAAATAAATAAAAATCTTTCTTTTGACACACTTGACAACATTTTTTGACAAACTTATAATGCAATAATCTAGTTTTTGATCTCACATACCAATCCAGACCATCAAGATTTCTCCAAATTTAATTTTCCTACTCGTAATCACTTAAAATGAACGTTTTTTAAGGCAAAAATATGAAAATTTGCTATTTTTGACACACATAATGATTTTTTTGACACACTTCCGGTACAGTTATCGAACACAGCGTCCTTTCGGACCTGTCCCTTGAGTATACCTATTTTTAGAAAAAAAAATTTTTGAAATCCCTCCAGCGGTTTTCCCTGCAGCGTAGGTAATGACGGACGGACGGTCGGCCGGCCGACAGACAGACATACATTTTTTTTTTTTGCTTTTTTAGAATCAGTAGGTCCTAAAACGTCGAGAAATGCCACAAAAAGTGGGGGTAAGAATTTCACTTTTGGCTCATGAATGTAATACTTAGGTCTTTCAGACCGAAGTAACTAGATAGTTTGGGTTTGTCAATATGTGCGATATTACAGAAGAAAGCTGCCTTCTGATATTGAAGAGGAGGCTTCAGAGACAATTCGTAGATGGCCTGAAATTTTGAATTGCCTGAAAACTCGCGGGTGGTACATCAAAGAAAATACCTGTGCTTTCAAAAATGGAAAAACTTGAAGAATATCATCAGCAAAATACTTTATCTACCCTTGCTGTTAAATTTCTACTTTATCTACCCTTGATGGTAAAGGGCTATTTTTCCCTCTAATTTTAGCTGATAATAGCACGTTTTAACTGCAGTTGCTATAGAAAAAAATTATAAATTTGCATAAATTTTGAAATAAAAATATGTGGAACAAGCTACCTTTGACATAATATTTGTTATTTTTTCCAAATTATTGTATCACTATTTTTTTTTTATGTAGCGTATGGTTTTTTTTTGTGACACATTAAAAATTAAACTTAAAACAGGTAGATTCTTCTATGAAATCCACCTAAAACAAAACATGGATACATATTAAATGAACTTACAATCGATTTGATTGCGCGTCTATGAGTAAAAAAGTAAAAAGTAAAATATTTGAACATTGGGCAGTACATTTGAACATTAGATGTTTACATCGAGCGAGTCTATCCATGCTACTACGTCAGGAGTTGCCAAATGGATGTCTGAGATGTCGCCATTGTACCGTCGAATTGGACACACAGTTGCAATGTGTTTTATGGTTTGTTGTGGAGCGCCGCAGTTACACTCAGGGGACTCTGAAATGCCCCACTTGTAGAAAGAATCAGCACAACGTCCATGATTCGTTCTTATTCGGTTTAGTGTAGTCCAGGTATGACGTGGCAGATCGAAACCAGGTTGGGTAGAAGTCGGGTTAGTAATAGAAAGGCCAGTTGTGTTGTAATAATGCCAGGAGGTGTCCCAGGCATCCAAGATATTAAAATTAGTTGCCAGCAGGTTGCTGACAGTTTTATGTAGAGGCTTTCTTGACTTCAATCGACAACGAGTGTGGTCACCGAAATATTCGTACAAGGGTAACGTGATGTTGTTGGTTACCTTTTAATGTTCACGCATGAGAGCATGCGAGCGTCTGAGTGCATGTGAAGCGATATTGCTTAACACAGGGGCCAAGGAAAAGGGGTCGATCTGATAGTACCATTTATAGTACGCATCGTGGCATGCAGATGGCAGTCAACTTTTTAAGCATGTGTGCTAGTGAGTATATGTGCTATCACTATGACAACATAGAAAGGGTGGGGTTCTGTGGAATGAAAAGAAAGCAACTTTTCAATTCATTCGTAAGATACCAGGGAAAAAATCTTAATATTAAAATATTAGAGCAATTCTTCTAGATTACAGAAACTTTAAAATTTCAATGGGGGAGGTTTAAACCCGAACAAACCCGTATGTCGCTACGCCACTGGGCGATCGCGAGGTAGACTATGACTACAATGGGAGACTGGCGTAATAAGCGACCTTAAAAAAATCGGCTGCCATGGTAATTATGTTGCTGTTGCGAATGACCGTTGATTAGCCTGGCAACGCTCCTACATGGAGCATGAACGCCGTTAAAAAAATCTTGTGAGGCTAATAGAAGTGGGAAGGAAGAATTTGTCTCATAAATATACCACATTGAAATTCAAATAACGGGTTCTTAAAGTCCTTCGGTTGAATATGTTAAGTTGTTCTTAATTGTACATATGAACCTTAGTTTTGTTTTTTTTAAGTTTTTTATTATGTGGTCCCGTTAGGTTAATATTAATCTAGCAGTGCCATATTTTTTTCCGTAACGGCACGTATAGTACAAAATTTTTATTGATGGTACAAATAAGTCAAATTAGTCACAGTTGCACAAACTATATAGTAATTTTTAGGGATTTAATCCAAAAATTAAACCAAAAAATTAAATTAACCCAAAACAATAAATCAATAGCTCAAAAGCAAGCCGGAATAAAAGAACTGTGCTTGTATTCCTTTTGAATTCCCAAATCAAACAAAAATATTTTCTAAATTGGCTTATAATTTTGATATGTCAGAAAACAGAAAAAATCAAAGATATAATGAAATTTCCTTTACAATTTTAAATGTCATCATCATTATCATCATGAACTACCCAACATCAAACATCAAGCAAAGAAGATATATTTTCATTAAATATTTGATCCTTTTTGGAGATATAAAATAAGTTTTTTCCTTTTCCATTTATAAGACGAAAAGGTTCAATGTATTTCTAATTTGTTTAAATGAGAAATCAAATTGAGAAAATTTATTTCAACATATGGACGAACCGAAGAGAACATAGGAATTTAATGAAATCAATATGTGAAAGATGGACAAGAGAAGAAAATTGGGTACCCATAAATTCAAACATCTTTTGATATTATGTTTAATTGATTAGGTTGAGGATTTTATTTATGTGAAGAACTTTATTAATGATTGAATATTCTGATTGTTCATTTAGGAGTCGACATTTATTGGGTCAACGTTATTAAATCAAATATAAAAATGTCTTTTGTACACTTATATAATAACGAGTGGTTGTCAACAGATTTAATGAATATATTATTTACCGTAATGATGATATACACTTGAGTCTGTTGGAGCAAGTCTAATTGCTCTTTTAAACCATTGTTCGGCTTCTGAAGTTCGACTACTCTGTTGGAAAAAGAAACAAAAACCTGTTAAAAAAACTGTTGATTGTCAATTTGAGATATTCCCTACGTTTCTAGCTAACATTGTCCCATAAGATAAATGAGCGGCAACATGATCTGGCTGAGCTTCTAACGCTGCTCTATGAAACCTTTCTGCCTCATTCCATTGGTGAAGTTTTGATAGTATATCTCCAAGTCTATGATAAATGCTCTGAAATAGAAAAAAAATATAATTATAAATCAAAAATTAATCAACGAATTATGCTTTAAAAAAAGAAAACTTTCGGGAATTGTGTCTTCGTCGTGAGAAAATAAACTAATAACATCAACAAGGAACTTCATAAATCCAAGAAAACGCAAATAAAACCTAATGATTCACAAATTTTTCATTAGAATTACATAATATCTCATCCAAATACCCACTTTACGCACAATTTTATGGCTAGAAAAAAAATTACATATTTCTTGTTTTATTATTCAATGGATTTTCTTTTCATTTTCATTTGCATTTTGTTTTTGATTCCCAATGCAATAGAATACAACTGAATCTCTTTCGTTAGTTGTTTTATTTGACTTAAATAAAATAATAATAATAATAATTTTCTATCAACATAATTTTTTTAGATGGTATAAATTAATTTCCCATGAGATTCAAATGACAAAATAAAGAAAATATATCCATCTAATTTTATTTATGGAATGTAACACGGACAAATTATTTGCGGTCTTACAAAATGACGTTGATGGAAACGAGGCATTAATATTCATTTTAAATTTATTTTTGGTGGAACTCAGTTGTAATGAGTATAAGGTTTTATGAAGATAAATGATTGGGAATTAAATAAGACGATTGCAAACAGACAAATAGGTCTATTATATGTTTATAGCTCCTTAAATAATAAGTGGTTATAGTGAATACTAATAAAAATAATTAATATACAGACTTTAAAAAAAACTGATGTAAAGAAAGACTTATTTCGGATACGAAAAAATAGTTAAAAACATACCAAATTCAATTAGTAGATGTATAAAAATTGACACTAATTAAGAGATAGTTAGGGCATGTTTTGTTTGCTTGTATGTATTTTCTTTCCATTTGATTTCCCGAGTCGAACTTTAACTACGATTTAAGTAGTAGACATTCTTACATGAACCTATTTTAGTTCTCTTCATCTCTTTTAAAATAAGTTTCACATCAGTACTATCAAACAATTCTTTCTTAGAATTATGTACGAATCTTTTACGAAAAAATTAAGAAATATGATATTTTTATACTATTTGCGTCGGTTTTCTACCATCCAGACCCGACCGAGGTTGCTTTGTAATAATAATGCGCATCGCATCGTACAAGTTGAAGGTTATTTAACAAAACTCTGAATCAAATGAAACGAATATTTTGAGCAACAAATGAGGACAAATTCACACAGGTTTTTTTATCAAATCTTTTTTTAAAAATACAACAAGACAATTGCTAAATTTATTTTCAAATCGTATAGTTTGTTTAAAATATTCTTGAACCAAGCCATAAAAGATTACTTTTTTAACTTACGACATTAAAATGACTCAATTACTTTATCCCTTTTATTCTGGACCTGATAATTTTCTTTTGAAATTAATACTACCCGAACAGATACTTATCAGAGCTCAAAAAGAGCACTGATTAGGTTTGCCCTAGTTTGATTAGGGAACGATCATGAATTAAACGCTTTTGTCCTATCAGACCCTGAATGGAATAGTCAGCTCAGGTTCTGATCAAATTCAGCGTATTCAATAAAGTAATACAAACCCTAGTAAGATATTTCGTATAAGATCCTGATCAGATTGCACAACTAGGAACACAACACAAAAAACCAAATCAAGATTGACAGCAAATCTGACTACCAAGAATGTGTCAGCAGCTGGTTCTATTACTTCGAGGTTTTCTGCCTCAAGTTAGAAACCATCAACATCTGCTTCAACAAACATCGAAACAAAATCCTTCTTAATCAGACCAAAACACAATCTTGCCAAACATGCCAACTCTACACCAAATAATCGAACTGTTGTGTCCATGGAAACTAAGGCAGCAACACGCAAAAAGCTTGTCCTACCGAAGGCCGAAGGTTCAGTTGTTTGAAGAAAAAATGTTTAAAGTAAGTTGTGTTCAAATTAAAAGGCGCTTTATCCGACACGAAGCTCACGATATTGTGTTCATTAAGAAACCATATGAAACCGGACAGTTAAAAAAATAAAACACCTATTGACCAACCAAACATACCACTGATATACTTCTTAGGCCAGGAAGGACCCAGAACTGCGGTTATCTTCAACAAACGCTTAAAAATATTTCCCTTAATAGAATTTATTTGCAACGAAAGAATTTATTTATTCTTACAGATGGGCAAATTCAAATCAGTCTGCCCCACAGCGGATTTCACAAGTTCATTCTCGCATCTGAGTGCTTTTCTGGGAATGAGAATGAAATCCCACCTAGTAAGATAAGCAAGCTAAATCGGCATTGCAAGGACAAAAAATACAACCTTATAATAGCGTGCGATGCCAATACTAATAACACCGTGTGGGGTAGTAGCATCAACAAAAAAGGTGAGTCCCCTCCAATGCTTTTGTACAAATAACATGTTTGTACCACCTTCAGAAACGCAATCAGAAACGAAGTCTTGGACCTAACTCTGAGCAACAACATCTCCGAGAATTTTCTCAGTAACTGGTATGACTTGGAAGTAGTCTCTATGACAGACCACGTCACACATGCTTATGCTTCAACATAGAACACCAACCAGAGAGTACTCTCTACCTTAAAAAACCCAAGAAGACCGATTGGGATCTTTTTAGAATACATGTGCCGCTAGACCTTTTACACATAAGGAAACTAAAAATATGACGATAATTCTTAGCCGGGTATCAATTCAAGCCAAATCTAGAGTTAGAAATCTCTTGGGCCTATATTTTTAAACGAGGATAAATCGTCGGATAACTCGTAGGATAAATTCGTAGTTTTCGAAAATCCACTGTTTTAACTAAGGCTTTTTTGGTAATTATAAAAATGGATAAATCTATGGATTTTTTTGTGGAATTTTTGAATGGAGCTGAAATCTTTGTTTTTCGATATCGAATTTTGCATACAAACTGCTTGTTGGGACTCTCGTCATATTTTTAAATTTTCTCAGTAATATTGTTTTTTTTTAATTTTTCCCGGTAATGTTTGTTTTTGGTTGTTTTGATCAACAAAATTGAAAGCCATGTAAGTTTTTGTTATTAACGATGAACGTTTAAATTATATCACCGATTTCTAATAGAAACGACCCCGTCGTATAATAACTCAAACATACCAATATTTGTTGTATCGTGGTCAAAAGAAACCCACAAAAGCCTAGTGGTTCAATGTCATTTTTATAATGCTTTCTAAATAATGAACTTCTATAGAAAACCTGAATCGCATCCTAAACTCTTCCGCATTATAATATTCCATATCAATCCTTTCTTGAAATATTTTTGGTTTTTTTATTTGTTGACTTGGTAAAATTACTTCATAATCTGAATCATTAGACTAAGAAGAAGAAAAATATGAATTAGCAAGATTTTGCATAGTTTTTCTTAGAAATTTTGCTATGCTTGGATTTGACAACTGTTTGATGCAACGTAATTACGTTTTGTATTTTGGAATTTTCGAAAATATGTAGCCGCGGTTTTAGCCATCGATATTGAGGTATGAATCTGAGGATACATTTTTAATCCAAGATTAAATCAATGGATTTATCTACGTTTAAAAATACGAAACAGAAGATAAAGCCGCCGATTTATCTCTATCGACGTTCAAAAATACGGGCCTAAGTGTACAAAAAAACACTCAATGCATTCTTAAATGCCTAAAAATCTAAATTTAAAAAA
This sequence comes from Diogma glabrata, assembly GCA_963693315.1. Lineage (NCBI taxonomy): Eukaryota > Metazoa > Arthropoda > Insecta > Diptera > Cylindrotomidae > Diogma > Diogma glabrata. The sequence continues at coordinate 168,074,184 of OY856186.1, forward strand.
AATAGCAATCGAATCTCATGAATGTATATAATAATAATGAACAAAAAAAGCTTACATAAATCTTATCTATTTCTTGTATTATGGTGTAAGTTTAATTCTTGAATTCGGTTAAGTTGTCTTCCCTAGTATCATTTAGGTTATATTCATTTACTGATTGATTTTCTTTAAGTCGTCACTCAATTTCCCATTCAAAATTTTATCCTTTGCAAATCCAATAACCAAGCTCATATATGAGCCGTTCACTGCACAACACGATTAACTCCACAAAACAAAATGTTGAGAAAATTGAGTTTTTTTCAAAGGTCAAATAAATTTCGATATTTAGTAGTGTTAATCTTTATCATTCAGGAATGTCATTATAAACATAATATATTTAATTTTGGTTACTAAGTATATCAATTATATATTATAGTAGTAATTTAATTAGTATAATAGATATTATTAGTTTTTAATGTCAGGTTTTTAATAGTCATTTTTTAATGGTCAGACAAATTTTGACTTTTAATGGTGTTTATCTTAATTATTTAAGGAAAGTTGTTTTTAACATAGAAAGTTATGACTATAGCAAGTACTTTGACATTTAAATTTAAAATTTTCCAAAAAGTGGAGTTAGTCGGTTTGTGCAGTGAACGGCACATATATAATTCCAATAATTTTCTTGGTTAATCAATTTCCTTGTAAACGGATGGCTTCTTCATACGACTATTATTAACGCATTGATACTATCCAATTCATATTCTTTGTGATAATAGGATATTTTTAGCATATAATAAATAGAACACTTCACTTTGGTTTTTCTTTCAACACTTCAATTACTTTAATGAAGAAAAACAACCTCGAGTACGTTTATCACAATTTTTGATTTTTAGTTGACCTTGAGGTCTATCGATAGTTAGAATCTTTATTTTCCTTCACAATGTGATTTCCTATATAATCTATATATATAAATACGTAAGTACTATTTTTGTGGTACAATTTCAAAATATTTGCACCAACAAAAGTGTGGCAATATCGTTAGAAAGGTCTTAATTAGTAGATGCGCCGAAAAATATTTTTGTTTGGAATTTTGACGATTTTTGAGGAAAAAAGGGCAAAAATGTCATAGGAGTATTTTTTGAGTTGTGGGAAAGGTCTTGAGTAGTAGATGTGCCACACAAATTTGTGTGGGAATGTTAAGGGTGGGAATGTTAAGGGGTAAAAACATCATTTAAAACCAGGTCATGTGGGGTGTCATTTGAAAGAGCACTTGATTTTAGAAATATTGCCACTTTTTTTAGAATTTTGCAATCATAGTTTTTGAATTATTATAAATAAAGTGACACAAAAAGTTGGTCCCCCCCCTTGCATTTCGAGCCTAATTAACAGAAAAATTTGAAAAAATTCACAGAGACAGGAAGTTTGATAAACTCTGAACGAAAAATATAGCGAACTCTCAAATAATTATATTTCTGTGTTTTTAAGGGATTGGGGTGGGGAAGGGTGAAAAAAAACTTTTTTGACCCAAGCGAGTGGGGCGTCATTTGAAAGAGCTCCAAATTTCAGAAACTTGGCAATTTTTTTTAGAATTTTGTGGTACACAGTTTCGGAGTTATTCTAAAAAATGTGCACATTCCAGACCGTCCCCCCCCCTACGTTTCGACACTGATTGACAGAAAAAATTGAAAAAATTCATAAAGACAGGAAGTTTGCTATATTTTGAACGAAAATTATAGCGAACTCTCAAATAATTATATTTCTGTGTGTTTAGGGGATGGGTGTACGCGGGGTAAAAAAAAATTTTTGACCCAAGCGAGTGGGGTATCATTTGAAAGAACTCCAAATTTCCAAAACATTGCAATTTTTTTTAGAAATTTCCGGTACACCGTTTTGGAGTTATTCTAAAAACTGTGCACATTCCAGACCGTTCCCCCCCCCCCTACGTTTCGACACTGATTGACAGAAAAAATTGAAAAAATTCATAGAGACAGGAAGTTTGCTATATTTTAAACGAAAATTATAGCGAACTCTCAAATAATTATATTTCTGTGTGTTTAGGGGATGGGTGTAAAGGGGGTAAAAAAAAACTTTTTTTGACCCAAGCGAGTGGGGTTTCATTTGAAAGAAGACCGAATTTCCAAAACATTGCAATTTTTTTTAGAATTTTGTGGTACACAGTTTCGGAGTTATTCTAAAAAATGTGCACATTCCAGACCGTTCCCCCCCCCTACGTTTCGACACTGATTGACAGAAAAAATTGAAAAAATTCATAGATACAGGAAGTTTGCTATATTTTAAACGAAAATTATAGCGAACTCTCAAATAATTATATTTCTGTGTGTTTAGGGGATGGGTGTACGCGGGGTAAAAAAAAATTTGTTTTGACCCAAGTGAGTGGGGTGTCATTTATAAGAGCATCAAATATCCAAAACATTGCAATTTTTTTTAGAAATTTCCGGTACACCGTTTTGGAGTTATTCTAAAAAATGTGCACATTCCAGACCGTTCTCCCCCCTACGTTTCGACACTGATTGACAGAAAAAATTGAAAAAATTCACAGAGACAGGAAATTCGCTATATTTTGAACGAAAATTATAGCGGACTCTCAAATATTTATATTTCTGTGTGTTTAGGGGATGGGTGTAAAGGGGGTAAAAAAAAACTTTTTTTGACCCAAGCGAGTGGGGTGTCATTTGAAAGAGGACCAAATTTCCAAAACATTGCAATTTTTTTTAGAATTTTGTGGTATACAGTTTCGGAGTTATTCTAAAAAATGTGCACATTCCAAACCGTTCCCCCCCTACGTTTCGACACTGATTGACAGAAAAAATTGAAAAAATGCATAGAGACAGGAAGTTTGCTATATTTTGAACGAAAATTATAGCGAACTCTCAAATAATTATATTTCTGTGTGTTTAAGGGATGGGTGTAAGCGGGGTTAAAAAAATTTTTTTTAACCCAAGCGAGTGGGGTATCATTTGAAAGAGCATCAAATTTCCAAAGCATTGCAATTTTTTTTAGAAATTTTCAGTACACCGTTTTGGAGTTATTCTAAAAATTTGCACATTTTAAGTGTATGTATACCACCCTATATTTTAACGCTGGTTTATAGAACAAATATTCCCAATTTAGACTATTAAAATACTTTAGCTAACATAAACAGCTATGGATAAAATTTAACCTCAAGTAACATTTTTGATCAATGTAAATGTGATTGACATTTACTATTGACGTTTACGATTAAACATTTATTCTGTTATGCGTCCATAGTCTGGCGATATAAAGACTTTACAACATAAATTTATGTCATTTATTTTTGATAATATGTTCTTTTACATTCACGGAACCCTTGGCGAGCGAATTTTATTCGCACTTGTCTGACTTTTTTTTAATTAATTTTAGTTTTCTTTAATGAGAAAGAAATCTGATTTTTCTAGTTAATGACTGATTTTAATTTCTTATTTTAACAGCACGATCTTTATTGTTTCAAAGTGAAACGTAATCTCTATGTCAATTGCAAATGCACTGTGTTTTAGGATAGGAAATTTGGGAACTTTATTACCCGGTGATGTTTTCCTAAACATGTATATATTTTTGGAATCCTTGTGGCTTAAGGATTCTAAAAATGTCAAAATATTTGACCTCACCCCCCGGGGGGGGGAAGTAGCCCCCCCTGAGGGGGAACTTGAGACGCTATTGCAAGGTGACAGATTCATGTCCAGGTAGCTTAAGTTTAAAGTTTGGGGTCAATTGAAGCAATAGGTCATGAGAAATTGACCTTCAAATGTCAAAAAATGACCAATATGGGGCTACTTTAGGTCAAGTTTTTCGAAAAATGTGCAACTTTGTGTACGAGTTTTGAAATGAAATAGGTAGTCTGGACACCCAACTAATCTATTCAGGTAAAATTAGGATTACACATCATGACCTGGCTTACATAATGACCTATATTTTTGACAAAAACCAAAAATTGCAAAAATTTAAAACATGGCTAAATCAATCCAATTTGCACACCAAATTGAAGATCTAACACTGAAAATCAATTTATGTACTTGCATAATGTTAATATGACCTCACTGTGCCATAGACACTGTGCCATAGACTCCTCAGAGCTGCTCGCTCGCTATTAGACTTCATTTGCAATGGGGTTTATTTTCAGCTCTGGGGCGTAAAGTCCCACATACCCCTTTGAGCTTGGGGAATCTATGGAGAGAATTTGGCAAGATTTTTAGTTCTTGCCAATATTATGCCCATATACCGGGGCAGACTCGGTCCAAACAACTCGTAGAACTCTTTCAATATATTTTGCACCCAACTCAATTCTTAGTGTTTAAACCCTGCCTGCTATTTTTAAAATTTTGGTATTAAATTGTGAAATTATCATTACGAAAATATAAGACACAACACACATTGATAAAATATTATGAAAATGAAAGTATGTGTCACAAAGGTTAAGTATAGTACATATACGTAAAGGAAATTAATTTTGCTTTCGAATGATGTATTGGTTATGTGGGATTCACAAGAAATTTTTTTAAACTTTTTTGAAAGGTCATAACTTTTGACAGTGAGGTCATATTAACATTATGCAAGTAGTAATTTAGCCATGCTAAATTAATTTAGCCATGTTTTAAATTTTTGCAATTTTTGGTTTTTGTCAAAAATATAGGTCATTATGTAAGCCAGGTCATGATGTGTAATCCTAATTTTACCTGAATAGATTAGTTGGGTGTCCAGACTACCTATTTCATTTCAAAACTCGTACACAAAGTTGCACATTTTTCGAAAAACTTGACCTAAAGTAGCCCCATATTGGTCATTTTTTGACATTTGAAGGTCAATTTCTCATGACCTATTGCTTCAATTGACCCCAAACTTTAAACTTAAGCTACCTGGACATGAATCTGTCACTTTGCAATAGCGTCTCAAGTTCCCCCTCAGGGGGGGCTACTTCCCCCCCCCCCCCCCGGGGGTGAGGTCAAATATTTTGACATTTTTAGAATCCTTAAGCCACAAGGATTCCAAAAATATATACATGTTTAGGAAAACATCACCGGGTAATAAAGTTCCCAAATTTCCTATCCTAAAACACAGTGAAATGGAGTGTCCATCAATATAATAATTTACAATATCATCACATTTTTTGTGTGAAACAAAAATAGCGCTGTCACATCTCGTTATTTTACTTTCGTGATACATTGGTGAGACATTATTCAATGGTGAGACATTATTCTATTGCCACTGCTGCTTAGCGCTTGAGTAAATAAATTGTTTTTAAATTAATTTTTTGTGCCCGTTTCATACATTTAAGGGATATTGTAGGCGATTGTGACAGGACCAACTCCACAATGGAGCTCGACTATGCGGCAAACCAGTGAGTTGCTAAAAAAATAGTGCTCTAGCACATCAAACCGGTCAGATGAAGAAAAGAATCAGTTCGCAAACGATTCTGATTGAGTTTCGAAATCTGCTATCGTGAACGTATGTGACTCAGAATCCGAAAATAAATAAAACATGTCGGAACTAACCATCACGTCGGATATACACCGAAAGGTAGTTCGACGATCAACCGCTATACTTTCTTTCCACAAATAAAAACTGGAAGAGGGCACTAATCAACACGGGGCTCTCTGGAGAGGAAACCATACAAGTTTTCGCCCTTCCCAAATTCTCCGACCTGTCTATTTTAGTGTGTGGTGTGAAGAATTTAATCAGTTACGAACCACACTTCTATGACGAACAGAGTTTCGAACCGGAACCGAACCGTAAACCGAAAACCGATATTAACCGAAATTTTGGGGTGAAGCGTAACGTAACCGAAACCGTAATTTTTTATCTGTAGTGAACCGTAACCGGAACGAAAAAATCATTTTAATTAACGGGTCATGTAAAACGGTTTGCAGTGAAAAAACAAAAAAAATATTCTAACAAAAAGCTGCTCATATATTATGAGTAAAACATTTTCATTTTGAATGTAAAATTAGCTATAGGTACTACAATTTTGGTTTCTAATCTATTCCAAAATTTATTACATTTTTTTAAAATACCATGAAACCATGCAGCAAATTTTGAGAGGCATATTGAACGGTTCCATAAAAAAGAATTTTAAATTGTCTTAAAATATCAGCAAAAGCTTCATGTAAACTAAATCTGCCATCAAAGTTAAGCTCAAGTAGTGTAATGACGCTTACTCAAACGATGTTCGACATGAACTTTAAACCTCAAAATATTACGGTACTATGTCTGAAAAACTTCTTACTGAAGCCTGTATCGATGTTCTAGATTCAATAATTACTGAAGTTGTTTCTTTTGAATTTTTGCATAAGAATACTGAAAATCCTTGATTTTGACATCGGAACTGAACCGGAACCGAACCGAAAACCGGAACGAAAAAATAAACTAAGGAACCAAACCGAAAACCGGAACGAAATAATAGTCGGAACGAAACCGTAAACCGAAACGGAAAACATTTCGGTTCGAAACTCTGATGACGAACCACACCACGGATATACATATCTTTCAACATATAACAACATCCAGAGAGTACTCTTCATTTAACGAGCCCTAAGAAGACCGTTTGGGATTTCTTTATAGTACATTTAAGGTATAATCTAGGTTAATGTGATAGGAAGACATAAAAGGATACATAGACCCTAAAAGCATATCAAAAGCGACTCAGTGAGTTAATCGAATTCATGTTTCGTTTATATACGTTTCCAAACATGGTCATCGTCATACCCACATACTATTCCTTACTGGTATAGCCATCTAAAAATGAGAGTTTGCTAAAGCTAAATTAATATTCTACGTAAAGTAACAAATGCTATACATAATGTTATAAATTGTTGATGTATCCCCTGGACATAATGTTATTATGTTATAAAATTAAAAATATCGTTTCAATTCAACAATATGAAGTAGCACATTTATCGAAGATTTTGATATTTTAGTTATGTAGCTATCGAAATTTAAATTTCAAAGTTTTCTAACAAAAAATGAAAAACAACACAATTAAAAGATACAAGCTATTTATAAGATATTGAATCATATTTGTGTCAAAATATAATTTACCTAAAATAGTTGAAATAACTTAAAAAGTATGTGTATAAACAAAAAGGTCAAAATCTTCAACAAATAGGCGGAGTTGTGTTCTAACTTTTAAATTGAAACAAACGAGTTTGTTGTAAATATTTTTCACTCATTTACATAATTAAAAATAAAACGACTAATAGGGAATATAAAATATTTTATGGAGTGTTGAATTCGGCTCAAAGGATCAAAACTGAAAGTTTTAAGATCGATGATTAGAAGAACCAATTGATTGCTTAACAAAGGCTCATAGAAGATAATAGCAATATCCACAAAATAGTGATATCCCTAACATAAGACTTGATCGAACATCAACAAACTAGTTGTCTATATTAATATATTTGACTACGATTATGATAGTGCTTAAAAGAAAGTGGTAACAGAGTGAATTTCAAGTGATGGTCATAGTTTATAAGTCATCTTTGCCAAAATTGTTGTTGTTTGAATATAATCTACTAAAGGCAATGGATTGATGAATATAATATTAGGGAAAATAAAATAACCTTAATGCAAATATCATAACATTATTTTTCACACAAATGACACCATAATCATAAAACGATAAAAATCAATCCTAACAAACTACAATCGTTAAAATTAATTTAAAAATTATTCTATATCGTTTTTCGTCCATAATGTAATGTATTATAAAAAACGAACTCCATATCAGAAATCCGTCACATTTTATGATTGATTTTCAATCCACTGTAACAAAAAAAAAATTGATAAAAAACTATCCATAACAACAAACAAGAGAGATAGATCGACTTGTTGACTTAAATGAATTAATTTAATTTAATAAATTTAATAAAAAAAGGAATTCGGAATATTTATGAAATATTATTTTTACGAATAGCAGAACGTGGAAAATAACAGATTCATCTAAATAAAAGCGATGATGTACTATGATTGATTACCTTATATTATTTACTGAAATAACAAATTTTTGGATAGATGGATGTAGCATAATTTTATGTTTGTTTTATGGATTCTTTTGTTTTATCACTGATAATTAAACTAAAAACCATAAATAATAAATCTGTCAATAACAGGATGATGGATTTTTTCATTAAATTCGAAAGTAGAACAATCAAGCGATTGTGCAGTTTGTATTTGTTTTATTTTGTGAGCAAACAGTTATTTGAACATTCAACAACGAAGATGAATAATCTGTGTGTATAAAATGTGTACAAATAAAAACAGAGCATCGTTAATAACATATAAAGGATCACTCCGACTTAACTTATCATGAAATACAACTTCGAGAAACTGTCAATACAATTATGTAGTACAATTAAGAAAAACTATCACTTAGATAGACAAGACAGCACGAATGTGGTAGCATATATCCATCCAGAAATATATGTTAATCTTAGAATCTCAAGCTAAAAAAGGTTTATCTTAACTTTCAAGATGTTTTTTAGCTTTCAGATTTGGTTTCATAACCTCTCCCAGAGGTAAAAAGCGTTAATAAACATTTTTTTCGTAGTTGGAATGAAATTCAGTAGAACCGTATAAGGCAAAAAGGAGGCATATATGTAGATCTAAAAAACATGTGAACTGCGAATCAGTGCATATTTCATGTTTCGATTCGATAAATCAATCGATTTTCACGGACAGGTTAATGTTTTTATTTACTGGAAATAAACAAATTTTTCTAGTTTTAACATTTATGAGAGTGTTGGCTTAATAAACAAACATCTAAGAATATTTTGTTTACCGTCATACTTTATTTACCGTCAAAAACTAACAAGGTTTGTATAGTTATATATGAGAATCACCAGTTCCAGTAGTGGATTATTGAAGGAATAAACAAATAAAAACTTACCACCAAAACTCCCTTTAAAATGATTTGTTATCTTTAATTCAAGTAAGACAAGGTTGGATAATATAGGCAAACTCATTTGATTATATTAAATTGTTTGTTTCGTAATCGTTAAGAAAGTAACCCAAGACTCATTCCACTTTGGTAGACATATACACTCTTCTATTGTAGGTTTAACCACTCAAACAGCTTGGAAATCCCGAATCTGGTATGGTACGTTAGCCGAGTGAAACCTTTACTGTTGAGCTATCTAAGTCAGACAAATCAATTTTCCTACTGTAACCAATTTCGAAGCTGATGGTATATCATGCAAACAACGCTAAGAAAACATCTAATTCCACCTGCCCATGAACATAGATTCAGGAGGAGACATATAGCACCACCACTGCACTTCTATCCCTCTTTTATATTTATGCAAAATAGAGGGGCCTTTATCAAAAGAAACAGAATCATCGCACACTGTTTTGACCGTGTCCATCACAGTAAATAGTAAACTGATAAACTACCACAAATTATTAAAATATGGCTCTCAAACTACGTCCATCGTCACCAAACATTCGAAGAATTCAACAACGAAAAAACCGTCAAGCTAAAAAGGGTGTACCACAGAGAAAAACACTCTCCTCTGCGTTTTACAATTACTGTAGATCTAGTTTACCCTAGCCAAGGACTTAATTATCAATAGTCTCATAAGTCGAAGATATCACGATGTTATCAACATATCGTCGGCTACAAAGCATTTACGTGTAACTACATTTTAGAAAAATGGAAAGGAAGCTCACAATAGTACATTATGATGCTAGGACGTAAAGCTAAAGATTTTGTACGTATGTGGAGTTTGCAAATCGAGGCGCTAGCCGAGATTTGCACCCACATTAAGTTCAAAATAGCCTACGTTTGTGCATCATATACTATTTTTTATTCGCCGCAAGCAAAATATTTAAAAAAAAAATGTTCATTCTACATTAAAATTATAAATTTGCATAAATGTTGAAATAAAAATATGTGGAACAAGTTACCTTTGACAAAATATTTGTTATTTTTTCCAAATTATTGTATAACTATGACAACAAATGATAACAAATATTTTAATTGGATTATGAAATTTTGAATTTAAGGGGTGCTTTGATAAAAATTTCTATTTTATATAGAATTTAAACAAATACAAATGTTTTTTACTTTTTTGGACGTAGCTATGACAACAAAATATATGGTTAAAAAGTGACACTTTAAAACCGCAAATCACAGTAATAAAGTAACACTTTAATACATAGGCGAATAAAGTAGCTATTTATGTATTAAGGACATAAAGTATGTCTTTTCCGCTTGAAAGTGAAATCGTTGCTCGAAGCGTTAGCCGAGAGAAACAATCACTCGAAAGCGCAAGAGAGACTTTATGCCTGAATTGCATACAAGATTTTTTATACGAGTAAGATTCTGTATTATTTGCATAAATAAAAATACATATATTTACTTACACAAAATAGCAAAATATTTTTTAGAAAATTATTTAATCAAAGTAGTTAGTAGTTCGAACGTAGTTCGAAAAAGTAGTTCGAAACAATAGTAATACAATAACTTTAAGCATTGTTATTTCAATTTGAGGCACTGTTATTTCACTTTTAGCATTGTTATTTAAATAGCAAAAAGAACTGCTTTATGTACAATTTTTGAATCGCAAGAGAGAATTTTACGGTTTAGTCGTACAAAAAATGATTTATTGTGATTCTTAACTAGCTTTAAAAAAAAAGTTGGACAAAAGCGAATAAAATTCGCTCGCCAAGGGTTCCGTGAATGTAAAAGAACACCATATCAAAATAAATGACATAAAGTTATTTTGTAAAGTCTTTATATATATATATATATATATATATATATATATATATATATATATTATATATATATATATATTATATATATATATATAAATATATATATATATATATATATATAATATATATATATATATATATATATATATATATAATATATATATATATATATATATATATATATATATATATATATATATATATATATATATATATAATATATATATATATATATATATATATATATATATACATATATATATATATATATATATATATATATATATATATATATATATATATATATATATATATATATATATATATAATATATATATTATATATATATATATATATATATATATATATATATATATATATATTATATATATATATATATATATATATTGTAATAAACTTCGTCCAGAATGGGTTAATTTAATTTAATCATAAATAACCAATACGTTCCGCCTAAATGTTTTCTACATTCTATGGCAAAGATGAATTAAAAGTTAACTCCCTTTAACAAATACATTTTGCATAAATTAAATTTGAGTTCGCTAATACAAATGCAAGTATGAATGAAAATAGGTGTGGCCTATTCAAGATGTACGGACTACGTAATATTGATTTCTAGTGGATTATAGAAGTTTCGATTTATTTATTTTTCGATATAAATAAGCGAACAAAATATCAGATGAGCAGTTTTAATTTTGCAATTAAAAGTGTTTTATAAATATTCGCAAGTATAAGGAATAATCGGGTGGTACTTGAGCCTGGGTACTAATAGTAAAAGAATTTGAACTTAGTGGAATAGTAAATACAGATTTTACGATTCCGAATATTATTGATTCAAATTGTGGAAAAGCGGTGAAGTTTATCGGACACAAATTGGAGACCCTGGAATTTATTGTAAGCTGCTGTAATTTGTTGACAAATAAAGTTTGAGATTCTGTTAACCAAAGATCCGTCTTTTTACTGTCGTATTTGCTCAATAGTCGAAAAGAACCAACGAAGAGTCGTCACAATATTATATATATATATATATATATATATATATATATATATATATATATATATATATATATATATATATATATATTTATTTATATATATATATATATATATATATATATATATATATATATATATATATATATATATATATATATATATATATATATATATATATATATTTTTTTTTTTTTTTTTTATTAATCAGTTAGACATGTTTAGCACACTAAATATGAAATATTCATTATTTAGACTCTTTGAATATCCGAAGATACCATGTCAACTATAAAGGAAGGAGATGAGGAAAATGGAAGGAATGGGGATATAGGGATAACTATACTAATTTTTTTAACTGATGATGGACATTTTCTTTAAATGCCTGAGGAGAAAATTCATCGGGAAATACAGAGGAGGGCAATGAGTTCCATAATTTGGCCACTCTATTGAAATAGTCGTTTTGGAAGGACACAGTTCTACAACGAGGTATTTGTACAACAAATGGATGGGATAACTCGGCAGCTCTTGTTTGTCGATTATACTGCGCACACGATGGAAGAATATTTTGAATTTCCTTAGAGGAGAATTCGCTAAAGTTATATTTATAGTAGATTGACAATTCAGCCACATTTCTTCTGTGCTGGAGTGAATCAAGCTGGTCCGTTAGTTCAGTATTACCAATCAACCGTATTGCTTTTCTCTGTACAGAGTCTAAACAATTTATTGTTGACTGACAAGCACCTCCCCAAACATGACAGCAGTACTCCATACATGGACGAATAAAGGACTTGAAGATTAGCAGAATTTGCTCGGGATTGAAATACTTTTTACATCGACTCAAGAATCCTAATTTTTGCATTGCAGATTTAGCGAGGTTGAACACATGTTTATTCCATTTCAGGTTATTTTGAATATCCACTCCAAGAAGTCTAATTGATTCAACCTCACGCAATTCTTCTTGGTTTATTTTAATAGGAAAATTTTTATGTCGCTCTATTCGTGAAAGACGGCATAATTTGGTTTTGGTTGGATTAAATGAAACGAGATTACGATCACCCCATTCCATTATACGCTCCAGATCTTTGTTGATGGAATCAATTAGCAACTCTCTATCAGTGGTAACTGCAGTATGAGATCGAAATTTAGGAGATGCATGTGATGCATGTAATGTGCTGTCATCAGCAAAACTATGGATTGGGTGCACTGTGGAAATAAGTAAGTCATTAATGTATAGAAGAAACAAGGTTGGTGAGAGTGCAGAACCTTGGGGAACCCCAGCATTGGTTGTGAAAATATTGGATGTGATACCATCTAAATTAACATGAAATTGGCGACCTGTAAGAAAACTATGAATCCATGAGACAGTAAGATGGTCTATGCCATAAGATTTTAATTTAGCTATAAGATTTTTATGCCACACTTTATCAAATGCTTTAGAAATGTCAAGTGAAATACTGAATGTTTCACCGTGGTTTTCCAGCGATTTGTTCCAGAGATGGGATACGTAGGCTAACAGATCACCTGTTGCATGACTTCTACGAAAACCATACTGCTTATCATCAATAATTCGCGACATTTCCAAATAATCTATCAAATTGTAGTTAACATATTTTTCAAATATTTTAGCTAAAACCGACAGAATTGCAATTGGTCTATAATTGTTAGGGTCTATCTTACTGCCTTTCTTTGATATGGGTTGAACGCTGGCCAGTTTCCAAGAATCGGGAAATATTCCGGTTTTATAAGATAAATAGAAAATTTTTGTTAAAATTGGAGCTAGTTGCCTAGCAAAGTTTTTAAGAATGAGGGGTGGAATACCGTCTGGGCCAGCAGATTTGTTGATATTGATAGAAAGAAGCATTTTCCGTACAATATTGCAACGAAAAATAATTGGTTTCATTTTCGTTACAACTGGGGGAATGAGTGTAGGAGAATGGGGGGGTTCAACTATGTTTGAGTTTTCTGCGAAAATACGACCCAAAAGATCCGCTTTCTCTTTCGAGTCGCTCACGGGAATGTCATTCAGAACTAAGGTTGGAATAGAGGATCGAGTAAAATTGCTCTGGACTGATTTAACTGCCTGAAAGAAACTACGTGAGCCAGATGGGTGCTCGGCGAATTTCTTTGCTTTCTTCTGGATAAACGCGTCTTTGTCCAAGTCTATTTTGAATTTACTAATATTTCTGGCTTTCTTATAGGCGCTATGGGTTTCAGGTGTTTTATTAGCGTTATACGTCTTGAATGCTTTGCGTTTATTCCTCACTGCCTCATCAACATCCCGTGTGAACCAAGGCTCAGTTTTAGGAGTGATTAATCGATTTGGAATAAACCGCCGCATTCCTTCTTTTATGATTTCAGAAATTCTTATTACCGATGTGCTAGGATCTTGATCAACACAACAAATAGTTTTCCAAGGAGTTTCGTCATAAAAGTTTCTCAGTCCCTCCCAGTCAGCGCGTTTATAGTTCCAAACCCGGCGAGGATTTGCTTTAATTTGTGTCGGTGATGGAAATTGCACTATTGCTGATATTAGTAAATGGTCCGATGTTCCGAGGGGTTGTTCAACTTTTGTCTTCGTAGTATCTGGTTCGTTTGTCAAAAACAGATCCAGCAAATTATTGTTATGATGTGAATTGTCTGCGATTCTAGTGGGACACTCTATCATTTGCGTCAAACCGTGATAATATATATATATATATATATATATATATATATATATATATATATATATATATATATATATATATATATATATATATATATATATATATATATATATATATATATATATATATATATATTTATATATATATATATAATATATATATATATTATATATATATATATATATATATATATATATATATATATATATATATATATATATATATATATATATATATGGGTAGCGAAATCCTAAATTCGACGTCCACGCCGTGCTGCCTGGGTAATGCTGACAGAATTAGGTTAGTGTATTGGAGACAAGCAGAGTAAAAACTGCTTAGTCAATGACGCTACATCACGGCGAATTGGCGCCTTACAACCAATGTGACTCAAGCGTCTGTTCTCCATGTCAGGGGCGGCTTGGAGCGGGCGTCTGTCTTGAATCAAGCGGCTCGCTATATAAACGTGTAAAAAGGTTGTTTCTGGTGACCTTAATATGCAGAACGGACCCATTCACGACAATTTGGGTTGGGCATAAGGTTAACACCCTAACCCCGGAAAAAAACTAATATGTTAAATTTGGTGATCAGAAAAAGAAAAACAGGCCCGGACAACAAAACAGAATTTTACCTGGACGTAAAAAAGGACCAGACTACCGAATCGGAACGTGGAACGTGCGCAGCCTGAGCGCTCCTGATGCTCTTATAAGTCTGGAAACAGAGGCTGAGAGGTATAGGATGGATATTATTGCTCTACAAGAAATTAGATAGCCGATAATCGGAAAACAAGATTTGGATAGTCACTCTCTATACTGTAGTGGTTATCCTTCTCGAACAGAATTTGGTACTGGCCTTCTTGTTGGTGCACGCATACAAGAAGCCGTGATGAAATTCATCCCGGTCAGTGAGAGGATCTGCTACCTACGTGTACGTGGTACATATAACAATATTTCTCTTATTGCCGAGCATGCATCAACTGAAGCTAAGACCGTCGACGAGAAAGATACTTTCTACATAGCACTGGAGGAGGTTATGAAACAAACACCCACACGTGACTTCATTATGGTTCTTGGTGACTTTAATGGACAGGTTGGAGGAGATATCTCTTATGGAAATGTGGTGGGTCCCAACAGCCTGCATTTGAATTCGAATGATAATGGTGAGAGAATGACTGAGTTTGCATTATCAAAAAATTTGAGAATTGCCAGTACGTTCTTTCCGCATCGATCGATTCATAAACAGACTTGGGTCTCACCGAATGGAAACACACGAAATCAAATTGATCACGTTCTAGTAACAGCACGTTTCTTTTCGAGCGTTCGGGATGTGCGATCCTTTAGAGGTGCATACATAGGAAGTGATCACTTACTTGTATGTGCAACGATAAGGTTCCACTTCCCAAATCCAGGCATTCCAAAATTCAATCAACGGAAACGTTTTAACATCTCATCATTAAAGAATGCTGAAACAGAAGAGAGATATCAAATCCATATTGCCGAAACATTGGAGAAATCAGAAACCATTAATGGAGACGTCGATAAGTCATGGTATTTGCTCAAAGATGCTGTTTTAAGCGCTGCTGAGGGAATACTTGAACGACCGCAGAACCACTCCCAGAAGCCATGGATGGATCAAGCATGCCTTGACGCTATTCAATACAAAAGAGATTGCTATCTGATGTGTCTACAAGGACGCAATACCAGGTCCACGAAGGAGAACTATAAACTGGTAAGACGAGCCGTTACAAAGCTATGTAGACGAACGAAGAGAGAATGGTGGAAGAGACAGTGTGAGGAGATTGAAAGCTTCAATAAGGAACATCAATCGCGTAACTTCTTTCAACAGGTTAAAACCTTAAGGAAGGGCCCTCAAACTAGATCGACTGCTATTCAAAACGAAGATGGGGAGCTACAAGTAGACCTTAAAAATATTTTAGATACTTGGGCCGCTTATTTTGAGAATCTTCTCAACTTAAGTGACCAGCAACAAGTCGGGCGACGAGCAAAGCTTATTCGTGCGTCAAAGGTACATGAGGACAAACCCACCAAAGAGGAATTCGATGCGGCGCTGTCAAAACTAAAATGCAATAAAGCACCTGGTATCGACGATATAACATCCGAAATGATTGTACATGGTGGCGAAACTCTATCCTCAAGATTGTTTGAACTTGTTCAAATGATCTGGAGGACTGAAACCATGCCACAGGACTGGAACACAGCTATGCTGATACCAATCCATAAAAAAGGTAATCGCCTACAATGTGCAAACTACAGAGGAATCGCTCTCCTCTGCACAGCATATAAGATCTTTTCCTACATTTTGCTATCCAAAATCAATCCTTTTGCTGAACAACTGTTTGGAGAATATCAGTGTGGTTTCCGGCGGGGCCGAGGTACCACCGATGCACTTTTCTCGATAAGGATGATTTTGGAAAAGTGTCGAGAGTTCAACATACCTGTGCACCAACTTTTCGTTTATTTCAGGCAGGCCTACGACTCTCTCGAACGAGAGACTCTATGGTCTGCTCTGGTGTCGATGGGAATTCCTGGTAAACTGGTATCACTATGCAAAATGACAGTACAGAACTCTCAATGCTGTGTGCGAGTAGAGAACGAAATATCAAAATTTTTTAAAGTCGACTCCGGATTAAGACAAGGTGATGCTATCTCTCCTATACTTTTTAATCTAGCCTTGGAATATGTGTGCCGTCAAAAGAAACTACCGACTAATAACAATATCTTGTCAATAAACTCAGTACAGATGATTGCTTACGCTGATGATGTTGTCATCCTCGGTCGAAGTGAAGCTGTTATGAGTGAGACTTTCAAGTCGCTTGAGAGTGGTGCTAGGAAAATTGGTCTGCAAATTAACTACAATAAAACCAAACATATGAATGTTGCAAGAGAGGCTGAGAAGAAAGATTTGATGTGCGGCGATGAACGAATCGAGGGAGTTGAATCTTTTAAATATTTGGGATCAATGCTTGACTCAAATAACAGCATACTTACAGATATAAAAGCTCGAATCGCTGCAGGTAATCGAACTTTCTACTCAATCAAACCTCGCCTTGGATCTCCGTATGTATCAACTAACACCAAGCTCAAGTTATACAAGACATTGATTAAACCGGTTGTGATGTATGGGTCACAAACGTGGACCCTTTACCCAAAATGACGAATCGCATTTATCTGTATTTGAGCGTAAGATCCTACGCTACATTTTTGGTCCACTTAGGACAGACGATGGAGAGTATAGAACCCGGTATAACTTTGAGATCAGAGACCTTCTTGAGGGTCCTGATATAATAGGTTGTATCCGTTCTAACAGGATTGCTTGGTTTGGGCATGTTCTACGAGCCGATTCACAGTCTGGAATGATTAGAAAAATGTACGTTAGTACCCCAGGGAGTGGTAGACCGCGAGGAAGACCACGACTACAATGGGAGACTGACGTAATAAGCGACCTTAAAAAAATCGGCTGCCATGGTAATTATGTCGCTGTTGCGAATGACCGTGGTGAATATTCAAAGCTGATTAGCTTGGCAACGCTCCTACATGGAGCATAAACGCCTTAAAAAAAAAAAAAAAAAAAATATATATATATATATATATATATATATATATATATATATATATATATATATATATATATATATATATATATATATATATATACATACATATATATATATATATATATATATATATATATATAATATATATATATATATATATATATATATATATATATATATATATATATATATTATATATATATATATATATATATATATATATATATATATATATATATATATATATATATATATATATATATATATATATATATATATATTTATATATATATATATATATATATATATATATATATATATATATATATATATATATATATATATATATATATATATATATATATATATATATATATATATATGTATATGGCCATCATTTTACGCTCTTTATACAGAATCACAAGCTTTGCGTGAAATTTTTAGTCGAATGAAATGATCGTCAACAGTGGCGGGGTGTGACTACCATGTATGACTACGACTTAAAACATCCTCCAGGTATGGACATGACAACTGCTGTCACGATTACCTTTACCAAATGTAACAAACATTGAAAGGTTTCACATCGTTTCCATTAAGGTTGTAAGTTTGTGAGACGGATATCTTATTAATGTTACAGTGGTAGCTAATAGTCTAGGAAAATATGTGGTTTTGTCAGAAATTGATAAATTTGTCAGTCAAAGTGGGCCTTTGAAAATAGAAAAATCCTATTAGTATTTTTTCAAATTGAGACATAACATTTTCACACAAGAAAATTGTCATTTTTTTGGAAATAGGTTAGTGATTCCTGAGGCTCTTATTCCAAAAGTGTTGGAAAAAATCCATTTAAATCATGAAGGGATTGTCCGATTGGATCTTGTAGGACGTATCTTATGTTGGTGGATAACAATAAACAAGGATTTAGAAGATAACGTGAAAAGCTGTTTTGTTTGTTTATCTACTCGAAACTCAAAACAAGAAATTATAATGGCCTCTTGGGTTGGGTCCAACCATCCATTCGAATGAATTCATCTCGACCTTTTCTGCTTCAAAAGTAAAACGAAGTTTCCTTATTTTAGTGGATTCTTATTCTAAATTTATCAATGTAACCTGTGACAGAATAACGTCTTTATATATTATATCGAGAGTGTTTTAAATGGTGTTCTGTGAATAAAACCTGATAGGTTTTAGAACCCACAGGTCCTTGTTTAATAGTAACTCCTTATAAATACTGCATATTTCAACTATCAAACCTTGAGCTGCATCCTATTTCAATCTTATATATTTTTCTTCTTTGAAATAACATAGTTTTTGGAAAAGTGTTTCTCAAAAGAATAAAATGTTTCTGAACAAAATGATTCTAAAAAAATGTTGACATTTTTTATGGTAATTTCGTAAGAGTTAAACTTTGGACCTTTAGATAGTTAGTTATTATACCTTATGCCCAAAATTCATAAGGGTGAAATAAAACACATACACTATGATTTTAAAAAAATGTGCCATTTCGAATTTCATATAATATTTGGTCATAAACATTGAATAAATCCCAAAAATTTAATTACTTTTTCTTTTAACAAGGACATAGAATTTATCGTACTACAACGAAGAATATTAATAAAGAACAATTCCCACTCTCAATCTAACAAGTTAACTTAACAACAACAAAAAAAGAACCATTTCAATTTTCTGTCACGTAATTTAATATAAACTGATAAGGCAAGATGGATTTGATAAAAATCTTGAAAAACAAAAAAAAACAGTGATTATGTACACTGTATGTGTTTGTGTAGAAAAAAGTGATAAAGCTGAAAAGGATTTTAAGTAACAAAAAAAGGATATGATGTTTGTGTCATTAATTTTTATAAAACTTATCTAAGAAAAATATTTAGCTTGTGTTACTTGAAAAGGACGGCAATTAAATTGTTGAAAAATGTTTATTTTTGGTCCTGTTTTGTCGATTCCAACGAGATAGGGTAGTGCGCTATCAAAATTAGGCACTATATACAGATAATCTAAATCAAAGTAAATTAATATCAAATCCGCCAATGAAATCACCAAACAGTTAATTCTACTCTCCATGAGCAGTCTGCAGTTTAATCCCAGCACTGTTGAAAATTGGCCTATATACTCCAGAATCCAGATGCCTGGACTGCCTTGGGGTTTTTCAGTTTGCGAATTTATTGCTAAAGTAATTGAATCATTTTATTGATGAGTATATTGCTAGAAATTCTCGATCAACTGAAGAATACTTCTTCTAGGCGTAGTTGATTTTCTTGAAAGTTACTAAAAAGATGGCAGAAGTTTGTTTTATTTTTACCCTATCTAATTTAGGAATAGATTTTTGTTAAAAATTATCATACTAGCTGATATTTTAGTTAAATTATCATACCAGTTTTATTATGACCGGTATTGGACACCTAACCATATAGCTTCCACTCTAATTTCAGAAAGTAGCATTCTTTCAGAAGAAGTACATAGCTAAAGAAACAAATTTTACTGGTTTTACGATAATTCCACGTTTCGAAAGTTTTTCAAATAAAGAAAAAAATATTACAATCGATCATGTTTTGAATGTGCTATATTGGATTACTGTCTGGTACTGAAACTGAACCATAACATTCAGAGAAATATTTAGATTTATTTTTAAACATAGAAAACATCAAATTTAAAACAGAAATTAAGTGTTGAAATTAAGAAAATGAAACAAAATATTTATTTCAATTTGGGAGTAAGAACGTTATGTTTTATTTTCAATCCTGTATTTTGGGAATATTTTATAAATGCACTATCAGGCGATTTTGCATGTTTACTGATTCGCAAATTAACATAGTAAGTTTCGTTTACAAATCAGAAGTCGGTAAGTAATTACTTACCGGTAAGGGGTACCTAAGGTGTGAATAAAAACGATTTTTATTTAAATAATTATGTAACGCAATTTACTAGCTTCAACTTTTAATCATATTCTTTTAAAAATATTCCAATTAAAAGATTAAAAAGCAATTTATTTTGAAAAAATATTCATATATAATATCACGAGTCGTCAAATAATGGCCGATTATTTTTCATAATCATTATTACGAAT
>OY856186.1:168095432-168246343 GCA_963693315.1 Diogma glabrata
AGAGCACAATATCAAAAATTATTGACAAAAAGTTGTGTTGTAATGTCTTTATATTTCCAGACCATAGACGCATAACAAAATAAATGTTTAATCATAACTTCAATACTCAATAGTAAATTACAACCACATACATACATATATATATATATATATATATATATATATATATATATATATATATATATATATATATATATATATATATATATATATATATATATATATATATATATTTATATATATATATATATATATATATATATATATATATATATATATATATATATATATATATATATATATATATATATATATATATATATATATATATATATATATTTATATGTATATATATATATATATATATATATATATATATATATATATTATATATATATATATATATATACATATATATATATATATATATATATATATATATATATATATATATATATATATATATATATATATATATATATATATATATATATATATATATATATATATATATATATATACATATATATATATATATATATATATATATATATATATATATATATATATATATATATATATATATATATATATATATATATATATATATATATATATATATATATATATATATATATATATATATATATATATATATATATATATATATATATATATATTTATGTATATATATATATATATATATATATATATATATATATATATATATATATATATATATATATATATATATATATATATATATATATATATGTATATATATATATATATATATATATATATATATATATATATATATATATATATATATATATATATATATATATATATATATATATATATATATATATATATATATATATATATATAAATATATATATATATATATATATACATATATATATATATATATATATATATATATATATATATATATATATATATATATCTGTAGGTGGGAGGTAAACTACGCCAAGTCACATTTTTAAAATTTTACAGGAAAGCCAAAAAACTGTTCGAAAATGGACTATGGACAATGGACTTGGACTATTTAAACTTGTTCTATCTCGAAAACTACACTAGTTAGGACTCAGTGCTATTAACCTCTCGGTAGAGAATAAAATCCTGATTCTAACAGTATAAAAAAACTTATTTTGAAAAAATTGGACTTGGTTGAGTTTACCTCCCACCTACAGATATATATATATATATATATATATATATATATATATATATATATATATATATATATATATATATATATATATATATATATATATATATATATATATACATTGATCAAAAATCACACAAAAAATGTTGCTTCAGTTTAAATCTTATCCATTGCTGTTTATGGTAATTCAAGAAAGATTCAATTACACCAGCTTGTAAATGGTTTAAATTTGATATGACACCCCACTCATTTGGGTCAAAAACGGTTTTTTTACTCTCCCCACACCCATCCCCTGATCACACAGAAATATAATTATTTGAGACTTCGCTATGATTTTCATTTAAAATTTACCAATCTTCCTGTCTTTGTGAATTTTTTCAAATTTTACGATCAATCATCGTCGAAACGTAGGGGGCGGAACGCTCTGAAAGTTGCAATTTTTTTACCATAACTCAAATGTTTCAATAACTGCGCACCGCGAAATTCTAAAAAAAATTGCAATGATTGCTAAATAAGGTGTTCTTTCAAATGACACCCCACTTGACCACGTTTTAAATAATGTTTTTAACCTCCTCATTTCCACCCCCTTAATAAATTTAATTATAATAAAAAGATTTTTTTCTACCCTCACCACCCCCGTCTCCTAAACACCCAGAAATATAATTATTTGAGATTTCGTTATAATTTTCATTCAAAATTTACCAAACTTTCTAGCTCTGTGAATTTTTACAAATTTTTCTGTCTATCAGTGTTGAAACGTAAGGAGGGGGGGGGGGGCGGTCTGAATTTGCACTTTTTTGACAATAACTCAAAAACTGTGCACCGCGAAATTCTAAAAAAAATTGCAATGACTTTTAAATTAGGTGCTATTTCAAATGAAACCCCACTTGACCACGTTTTAAATAATGCTTTTACCCTCCTTAATAAATATAGTTATGGGTATGTGACACTTTCCTATATTTTCCATAACAAACTTACTAATTTTTCTATCATTCCCAATATATTTGAATATTTTCGATCAGTTAGGTTCGGAGCTAATCGAGGTAAGAAAACACGAAGAAAACGTCATTATTCAACATTATCCAAAAATTTTTGAGGTGTAAAATTCCAAAATAAATTTTTGAGCAATACTGAAATGAAGCCCTTTCATATGATACCCTACTTGAATCTATAAAAAAATGTATTTTCTCAAAGGTCTCACATCGAACTCTTGTAAACCAAACGAAAACAACTTTAGTTTTATTTGTATCTGTCATCTTATATGAACTGATTAGTTTTATGCGCACCTCAAATTAGATAATCGATATAATGTAATGTGAAAAATTCATTCTACTCTCACCAATAGTGTTCCGTATAAAAAACGGAACCCTGAAAATTAAATTTTTAAGTGACTTAAGAAATATAATTTTAGAAAACATAAGGCGTCACTTTATTGTCAAACCTATTACTTTATTTGGAAATATTATTTCCGGAGTCTGAAAAAAGCCCGTTCTGATTCCACATATATTGGTGTAATCAGTAATCATTATACATTCACTGCAAATGTGGTCATCTATGTTCTATGATCGCTTTTCTGGCCACTATTTTTCAATAGTGGTGACCAGTTTAATATATTTTATGTATTTTTATTCTGACTAAAACAGTGTTGTATATAGGTATTAGGCTTGAATTAATACTGCGTTACAGTTATTTTTCCAAATTGTTTTCCTTTAGTAAATCGACCGGAACTACATCCTCAGTGGCATTGTCGTTTTAATCTGTGCTCGATGATCCACCAGTGTGAGAAGCTCAATCATTCGTTTAACATCCATTGTCTACTGCTCCATGTAACGTTTAATATAAATAACATGTTTGATGAGCCATCGACAAAAGTAAGGGTTCCATTCTGGAAATATTTTAATACTGCAGATTTTTCGGTTATCCACTCCTTAATGCGTTTTATTGAGGCGTTCGTCAATCTACGAGCTATTGGGTTGCTTTGATTTTCTAGATTACTCAGTTCAAGCTAAAGAGATGTCCAATATTTCATTGTAAAATGAAGAACGTAAAAAAAAATAAGAGCTAAAAATGCAAACATTTTTGTTAAAAAATATGCAGCAACAAAACTAAATTTAGGTTGCTAGTAATCCAAATGCTAGTGACATACTCATTGATCATGTGACGTATGGTCTTCTTTAAAGATTAGAAGCCGCATATATATAGTGCTGTATGAAAGTTTGTTACTTCGAAAAAGCAATAACGTTACATAAAAAAAATTCCATAACTAAAATAGTTCATTAGCCAACACCTCTAAGGTATCATTTTCGCTAGTGATAACTCATTGCTTTCGCCAGTAATATAAAAAACCTCACGTTAACTCATATGCCAATAGCCGGTACTGCAACTAAATTCTTACTGTGAAGCGGTGAAGTGATAAGTTTTAATGATGAAATAAAGAAATGTTTAACACTTAAGCACTTCACACTTCTTAAGCACTAATAACAAAAATTTACAAATCAACGAAAACTGATTCACATGCAAACTTAATATAACTTATTTTTTAACTGAATGTCGTGTTTGCATTGATTAATCCCGGCAAATATGAAAATACCGTAACCCATGGATTTGCTTTAAATAATTCTAGGATTCCGGGATCGTTAAAATATGTCTTGATCCCAAGATCCCGTGATTCTAGAATCCTGGGCTTGCAATCCCTAGTGTTAGTGTTAATTGGAATCGAAAAATACCAATTTTTCATCGTTCACACTTTACAGTAATCACATATTTCATTAACCATTTAATCAATTGCTTTTACGATCTTCATTTAGCGATACACAAATTTCAGATAATTCAAGATATAAGGCTCAAAATATAAAGTCTGATGGACTTCGAATGATGTCGTCAATTTGCTAAAAGCCATACAAACAAAACCTAAAAAAGTGCTAATTGTTTTGATGTTCCAATGTTCCGGTGTGTTTTTAAGTCTAATCGAGTAATCGGATGTAGTTTTTTAAAACAAAGTAGATTGTTTTTATTGCGAAGTTTTTCGTTGAACAATCTGAAAGATGTGGCTTTCCAAAAAGTGTGAATATCAAATGAATTTGACACATTATATCGTTGGAAAGAAATGTGTTCTTTTTTAAACTTTGCTAATATATGGTGAACCAATAAGATAAACGAACATTTCATACATACACTTTTGGCAACATTTTGGGTTTGTAGAATGGACCTCTGTCGCATAACCCTCACGAGAAATGACAAACTTTTTACACACTTTTATTTAACTTGACTCTTGAGAGCTTTGATGGGTGGAATTTTGTGATTCATTTTTCAGTAACTTCCCATTATGTTATTAATCCCAAATTGAAAAGACAAGTTTGTTGAAGCAGTCAGTACGTATTTCTAAAACTTTTAAAGCAAAAAACTTTATAAATCTGAAGAAAAAAAATTCAAATTTTTTTTCATTCTGAAAGACCTTAAAGAATTGCACTGAAATCCTCATCCTCTGGTTGACTCATTTTGAGCGAAGGAATTTTGGTAATACTGTGTATATCATTATAATAATAGACATCATACATGTTTGTGTCATTTCATATGGATAAAGAGCCTTACATTATAAATAATGAACACAAAAAAAAATAAAAGTATGACATTTCGCTCAAAGCTTATAGACCTTTTTTCTTAAAGTTCAAATCGTTTTTTTGGTGTATTTGACAGATTACATACAGCAATGATATTTAAAAATCAGTTATTATGTATGAAAATATGCAAATCCATAAGATCTGAATGCCCATTTACCGCGCTGAAATTTTGCTCATACTGAGTATCGCATTATAATAAAGGACATATTACACATTTTTGTCATTTTTATATGAAAAACTGGCCTTAAATTGTAAATAATGAGTGATTTGTATTTCGAAAATTTTAAATAATTGTTATTTCTTCTAAATCCAGATTGTTTTGTGTTCTCGTTAAGTTTTTTTTTACTATAGTTGCATAATTATTATTTTTTCAATACATTTTAATACATAATTAATGATTTCTAATTATCATTGCTGTATGTAATCTGTCAATTACATACAGTAATATAACGATTCGAATTTTAAGGAAAAAGCTCTATAATTCAGACCTTTTTTCCGAAAAAAACTTGACATTTGGGCGAACATATATATTTAATAATTTATGTACAACTTAAAATTAATACAACGAGCAAAGAAACACACTAAAATTTTACACTGGATTTTTAAATAACATACTTACAATTGTTATAATGCAATTAACCTTATTAAAATTACTTTAAATTTCAAAGAATATTAAATTTTCGGTAAATGATTTAATTGCTAGTTTTACTTATTCAGAAACGAAAGGGAATAAACGTTGGTAGTCTCTCTTGTTAGAGATTAACATAGAATACATTTGTTCCTTTTCTATATTAACGTATGCGTCACCCACTTTTATTTTATGTAACAAATGGGAACGGAAAACTGTTTGTCAATCGAAAATTAGCATTTTAAATTAGTCAAAAATTTAATATTTGCATCTATGCTAAGATGTGTTAAATACCATTTAAATATTTTTTCTTCTAACAATTTCAAAGGAAATATAATTATAAAAGACATAACGCTGGTGTTAATGCAAAATTTATTTTCTGCTTTTTAGTTCGTTTTTCAAAAAGTGTGTTTTTTAAATTTTTTTTTTAAAGTTGAAATTTTCTTATTAATGTCAAACGGAGATCAGTCAAACAAAGAGAACGAAATATCAAAGTTTTTTAAAGTCGACTTCAGTTTAAGACCAGGTGAAGCTATCTCTCCTACACTTTTTAATTTAGCCTTGGAATATGTGTGCCGTCAAAAGAAACTACCGACTAATAACAATATCTTGTCAATAAACTCAGTACAGATGATTGCTTACGCTGATGATGTTGTCATCCTCGGCCGAAGTGAAGCTGTTATGAGTGAGACTTATAAGTCGCTTGAGAGTGGTGCTAGGAAAACTGGTCTGCAAATTAACTACAATAAAACCAAACATATGAATGTTGCAAGAGAGGCTGAGAAGAAAGATTTGATGTGCGACGATGAACGAATTGAGGGAGTTTAATCTTTTAAATATTTGGGATCAATGCTTGACTTAAACAACAGTATACTTACAGATATAAAAGCTAGAATCGCTGCAGGTAATTGACTTTCTACTCAATTAAACCTCTCCTTGGATCACCGTATGTATCAACTAACACCAAGCTCAAGTTATACAAGACATTGATTAGACCGGTTGTGATGTATGGGTCACAAACGTTGACCCTTACACAAAATGACGATTCGCATTTATCTGTATTTGAGCGTAAGATCCTGCGCTACATTTTTGGTTCACTTAAGACAGACGATGGAGAATATAGAACCCGGTATAACTTTGAGATCAGAGACCTTCGTGAGGGCCCTGCCTGATATAATAGGTTGTATCCATTCTAACAGGATTGCTTGGTTTGGGCATGTTCTACGAGCCGATTCACAGTCTGGTATGATTAGAAAAATGTACGTTAGTACCACAGGGAGTGGGCGACCGCGAAGTAGACCACGACTGCAATGGGAAACTGTCGTTATTAACGACCTTAAAAAAATCGGCCGCCATGGTAATTATGTCGCTGTTGTGAATGACCATGGTGAACATTCAAAACTGATTAGCCTGGCAACGCTCCTACATAGAGCATGAACGCCTTAAAAAAAAAATTCTTTTGGAAATAATTGTAAAAAGTGATTTACTTAAAGTTAGTCAAAAAATACAATTTCCTTTTATCTAACAGGCATATTAATTCTTCATAAACTTCATTTTCTAGGGGGACAAAAATTCGTCTAGTGGTGGCCGGGACCCTAAATTATCATTAACATTTCATTAATGAGATATCAATTAATAAACAAGACTAATAAATCTTAAGGTCAACACAAAACTATTCTGGATATCCCTAGCAAAAAATACTCTATATTCCTAAAAACTTGTCACGTTTTCTTATCATATATTTATTAAACTATATAGTAATAGTTCATGTTCTACCAAAAAAATGTTAATAACAAAAAAAATAAAATTTAACCTTTTCACCATATGTTTCACATCGTACACGCATGCACGTCGTACGTTTTTCAATATATATTCATGTGTTGTTGTTAATTTTTTCGGTAGAAAAAAAAATATTTTCATAACACATGCACAAAAATATTCGATTTTCATCTAAAATAAAATAACCAAAAAAATATTTTTTAGTTTTCCAATTAGTAGATATCAAGTGCGAAAATATTTATTGGTAGCGAAAGACTAAATGTTACACTTAAAAATATTTATTAACAAAATGCAAATCTTAGCTTTAGCACGCCATCTTCATCGTAAGATTGGAGCTAGCTTTATTGATTACAAAGTTTAAAATGAAGACGACATGCTCCTGTTTAGATTAAAACTGCCTAAATTTGTTAAACAAATTATATAATAATAAACTATATATTCATGAAATTTGTGCATTTGTTAATATTGTGTATAACTAGCGCGAATGTCTTTTTCAAATACGAGTGATTGCAACACTCGTTAAGCCCGTGCTGTAAGCGACACTTTTGCTAAGAAAACATCTTCGTACTACCTTGTTATATAATATACTATTTTAACCTACGCTATTTCTTTTAGGCGCATAGTAATAAATAACACAACAAAACCCAACCATCCGAAAATTTTATTAAATTATTTTATATATAATAATTTTAAAATTAAATTTCAACAAATTTTTTATTTAATAATTTTAATTAAGTAATTATAATTACTTTTCAGTTTACTTTCTGCGGTTATCA
The DNA here is from genome assembly GCA_963693315.1 of Diogma glabrata. NCBI lineage: Eukaryota > Metazoa > Arthropoda > Insecta > Diptera > Cylindrotomidae > Diogma > Diogma glabrata. The sequence continues at coordinate 168,103,431 of OY856186.1, forward strand.
ATTTGAAAATAATGATAATGAAATCAAGCATTAAAAAATGGTTAAAAATTTGGTTATTTGTGACAACGATTTTTAATTATAAAGAACTTTACTTACATTTTTTTGTGATGAGCTCGAAACAGAACATTATGGACATGTAAAGTATTTGGCATTTGTGAAGGCTAAAAGGGGTAATATTTGGTTAAAGTGAAGATTGTTTCTTTCTTCCAATATTCGTTCAGCAACAAAATGCTGGTACTAGTGAACCGCCCTGATGGTGGCAGGAACCCAATTAGGGATTAATTCCCGAATAGCTTGGGGTTAATCGTTAGTTTAACTTAAAAGTCATACATTCAACCGTTTTAAACCCTGCAGTTATTGAAGGAATATTCTTGTTTGGGTATATTGTTTACTGTATTCTTCTCGTTGTTCTGAAATAACTAAGGTGTCGAATACTTAATAAAACTTTGAGTTTTTGATTACACTATATAAGATAAGGTTTATCGAATTGAGAATAAGACCAACTCATAGTCAGGAAAAAACCGTGGCAATATTTTTATTTCGATTTTTATTATTCGTTTAAACCAAATTGTTTTCTCGTTAGTAGTAATGAGTGGGTCGTGAACTGATTTAGTTAACTGATATTAATTAAACAGATCACTTCAGTGATCGAAAACCGATCGTTCAGGTATTAATAAAAAATCGTAAGCTGAAAGTTTTGGCCTAAAATATTGTGTGTGTTTTTTAGCAAATTTCATGTATGTAAAATAATTTGATTGGAATAAGGTTGTAATTTCTGTGAATATAGGTTTTAGTGCTTTGTTTTGCACAGCTCTTAGATGATCCCTTATTAAATTATTTATGAAGCCTCAGACAGCAATACCATAAATTAGATGACTATATGCTAGAGAGAATAAAAGTTCATTCGTTTAATGTTGTCACTCAAATTTTTCGAGAGGCTTCTACAGATGCCTGTATACGATGGTAGCCTTTTCCCAACGTTCAGTTTATGTTTATTTTTGCTGAGAGTTAAACCCAAATAAGTAAACCAATCAACTTCTACAACCTTAAAAGCTTCGAAATCTATGTTAATATTTCTTGTGCTCAAATATAATAAATATTTTGTTCATAAAAAGTTTATTGTTTATAACAACCAATTGGAGATTAAAAATAAAGCCAAATTAGTTTTGGGTTTAAAATTAATCTGAATGTATACTTTCGAAAATGTTGGCTGTAATGGACGTTATTGCGTTCGGTTGAGTATTATCTACTTCTTATTTACTTTCCGTTTTATATACTGTTACAGTTAGGAACATTTTAAAAATATGGAAAATCGTTTTATTCAAATGACTTATATTTAAAATGAAAAACCCTGTTTGCTAGTATGCCATTGCCATTTCATCAACCCTGTTTGATAAAATGAACAACCCTATTTGCTAAAAATGTGAAAATGAATCAGAAAAATCCTAATATGGTTGCAACTAAAAAAGAAATTGATCAAAGACTGGTTGCGGATAAGGAAAAAAACAGTCTTCATATCAATCAACAGATGGAAATAGTTAACAATTATATGTTGCTGGTAAAAATTATTTGATGAAAACAAGAAAGTACTTGCTTAAGTAGAAGAGTTAGAGAAATGGTAGCTATATGTTGAAACAGCTAAAGTAACTTCCATGTGGTACAAAAAATAGCAAATATTAAATTAAAACCACCTTTATATGACGGTACCAAATCTTTCAGCATCTTTACATTCCAGTTCGAGACAGTAACAGATCAAAATATTTGGAACTCTGTCAATGCATTGATTAAGAAGGAAGCAGCTGAAGCATTAGAGGCGGTACAGGAAAACGATCTCCAAATTTATGCAACAGGATTGAGTTAAATAAAAAGCTTGCAGCGGAATGGACAAAGCCTTCAGGCTATTCCTCGGCAGTGGAACGGCTTTCTGATTTGGAATACACAAAAACGCCAACGCATTTTATAGGAAGATGAGATCAAGACCTTCATTAGTGGTATCCAAGATTTTTTCATGAAAAAGTCGCATACGCAATACAGTAGAGATAGTACAGAGGTTCTGTATGATGCAGAAAAAGGAATGTAGAGGAGAACATCAGAAGAGAATTATTGGCAGTGACATCAGATGCTAGGTATGTGATAAAGAGGGTCATATGGAATGGTAGTGTAAGAAATATGGAGTAGCAGAGATGTCTTCTTCTGAGAAGAGTAGAGTACCCGAAGAAAAGGAGCAGGTTTCAGAAGCGGCAGTAAGAAATTCTGTGTATTGGATATGTAAAAAATTGAGCCAAATCTCACAGAACTGTTTTTGTATTATTAATAAGTTAGACATGCTAAGCTAAATATGAAATATTGATTATTCAGACTCTTTGAATATCAGGGAGGAAGGAGAAAGGAAGGAGATGAGCAAAATGGAAGGAATGAAGATATGGGGATAACTATACGATAATTGTTTTAAATGACGATGGTCATTTCTTTAAATGTTTGAGGGGCAAATTCATCGGAAAATACAAAAGAGGGTATTGAGTTCCACAATTTGGTCACATTATTAAAATATTCGTTCTGGAAGGACTCAGTTCTACAACGAAGTATATGGACAGCAAATGAATGGAATAACTTGAAAGTTCTTGTTTGCCAATTGTACTGCGCACACAAGGAAATTGTATTTTAGGAGAATTTGCTAAAGTTATATTTATAGTAGATTAACGATTCAGCCACATTTTTTTGGTACTGGAGTGACTCAAGCTAATCCATTAGTTCATTGTTACCAATCAACCTTATTGATTTCCTCTCAACAGAGTCTGGTTATTTTATCGTTGACTGACAAGCACCTCACCAAACTTGACAGCAGTATTTTATACATGAACGACTAAAGGACTTATAGATCAGCAAAATCGGTGGGAACAGGAACCGTGACAAATATTCGTCTTCTATTCAAATAAAGTCCGTTGAAGGCAAAAATGTAGAGCCAAGAAGTAAGGAGCATGTAGGGTACATCACAATTTCAAGAATGGCGGTAAATGGTGAAAGTTTGGGTTTCGAAGAGACACTGGATACAGGTTTAGCTCGAACATTTGTTTGCAAAGGTTTGATTGGCAGCGTTTTGCAATCACCAGATAGAAATAAGCTCCAAACGGCAACTGAAGAATGCGCTGAAAAAGTAGGTAGAAATCCCTGAAATAGGAATGGGAAAAAACAACTTTTCAACAAGAGGTGCTAACCGCTAGTGACAAACATTATGGAGGAAGAAATTTTGGTGATTCGTCGTTGATTTTGGAAGTGGGATCCTAAAGGTTAGCAATATTGAAATGCCACTGCTGTCAGAAAAACGCAGAGTCAACACATATTGGCAGCGATGAGAAACTTTGCAGTGCAGAGGAAAATTTACAACCATTACCAAACAAATGAGGAAAAGAAACGTCAACCGACGCAAACGTTAAAACCAAATCCAAAAGATAAAAAAGGAAAAAAGTTTGGGTGGAAAACTTATAGGAAGAGGTTAAAAGGGCTACATACTGGAACGAATCGCAGCTGCATAAAACACGAGCAATAGGAATGTTTCAAAGATACATAAGGGTAAAAAACTTAAGAATAAAAAAAGGAGATTGTCAAAAGAAAAGAATATTCAGACTCATTCAGACTCAGCTGGGCCAACAAAGAACAGAGTAATGGCCATGGACTTAGAAGGATACATAATGTTGTCATAAACAACATGAGAAATAGATAAAAAAATTGAAATAATTCACCAATTAAAGGAAAAATTTAGAACCTGTTCGGAGCGAACAGGCTTTGGTGGAGAGTAATGTAATGATTCTACAGGATCGCAATGAAATACAACACAAAACGGTATGCAATATCATTTTCCCTTATACAAGGTCACAAAAAATAGAATCAAAGCAGAAAATAAAATAATTAAACCAAAAACAGCATGAAATAAATTTCATAAGAATTTCTGGAGCTTTCTTTGTTGAAATTTAGAAATTTAGAAAAATTGCATTTAATGATTTCTTGCTGCAAAATTAAAATAGTTTTTATTAGACGGCGATGATGTATTGTTATAATTTAAATTAGACTGCGATAGTTTAAGTGGAATGTGATTATGTAAAATTTTATTTGATTGTGAATAAAGTTTTAAGTATTCATTAAGAAAAATCTTGAATATTATTTTCTACACTGGAAATTTCTACAAACAGCCGTTGGAGTTATTCTAGCTATTGAAAATTCCAGGTCAAAATTTTTGTATTATTTGCTGTTTTTGTGAAAAAATAAAGTTGTGAAATACTCAATAAAATCTGATGTTATTTGCTTACTAATCAGCTTTCAAAAATCTCCTTCTGGGATTTTATAATTGTGTTTATCGAATTGAGAATAAAACTGATTCGAAGGAAGGTTGAAAGACGTGACAGTATCATATAAAATAAATGCATAAATTTTAACCATTTAATTTTATTTAACAATGTATTTAAAATATTTTAACTGATTGAAGTTTCGAGATTTAGCAATTCATTGAATTTTGTTAACCGATTTTGCGAACAGGTTTCTATGTTTTATTTAAACATATTAACGTAAAAAAGCAGAATTTCAGTAAAAATAATATAATAAATACCGACACATATTCGATAAAAACTCGTTATTTGTCTTTCTTTCTATTACGAATAATAAAAAACGAAGCAAAACGAGATTTATTTAATATAATAATAAACCAAAGAATGAAAGCTTTATTTAACTTTTTATAAAGTAATACTTTCGTAATATTGAACTAATAAATTCTAATTTATTTTCAGCTAAAATAATGTGCGATTGTGCGAAAGAGATATTTTATTGAAAGTAATGAACACAAATAGAAAAAACAAACCGGCACTTTGAATAATTTATTTTAGTGATTTAAAAAAATTATTGTATAATATTAGTATATTTGGTTTTTCTTGTTTTATGTCGATGTATCGAAATTTAAATTTATTTTTTCATAATATTAAGAAATTTATGGGAAATTAATATTATTTTCTAAACATAAGTCATTACCATTAAAAAAATGGTGAAAAATTGAGGCAGATAACTTACGATGTTGGATTTTATATCAATATTAACATGTTTCGTTAAAAAATTAATATTCCAAATAATAGCAAAGCTGATATCTGAGGGATGCTGACGAATGAATATGATAATAACTGGTTTATTGCCAGCCCAATTTTTGTTTTGTTCGTGCACATTTTGTAATAACACATATTGAATTCCTACTACACAACACATTTCATTAAAAAGAAAATACATAATAATAAAAGTTTGGAATAGTTTCTATAAAAATCCTTCAAAGAAAACATTTTCTTTGGTAATAAGATTCAAAAGAAAATTTTAAAGATAAAACAGAGGTAATTTTATACACAAAAATTACAAAATGAAATGACGCTATAAAATTAAACCCACAAAAATAAGTGTCTTGTTTTAAATATAAATATGAAAAAATTTAATTATACATAACTTTTTGGAATATACGCTTTTCCTCACACATACACGCACGCATATTTTCTTTTTACTTTTTTCTTTAATCATAAAAAGCTTTTATCAAATAACGTTATTAGATCCTTGATTCTTTGCTAAGGAGAACAAAAACAAGTTCAATTATAGAATTGTTTTCTTCTCTATCTCCCTTTCTTCCTTTATTAGTGTTTAACCTAATATGTTTGTTTTTTTCTATGTTATTTCTTATCATACCATTTAGATCATCTATGTTGATGATGTTTAGCTTTTTAATTAAAAATGAAAAAAAGCTTTAAAAAAAATTAAATGACTTTTCTCATACATATTACTTTAAAGGAAAATGAAAAACAACATTCTCCGATTCATTTAACATAAACAACATGATACATTATTATGATGTTGTTATTGATAATGATACTGATACAATTTGGGGTGTTCCATTACACAATCTACATGGCATAAATAAAGAGGGTAAAGTGGTTTGGTGAAAAGCTCTTGTTCTTAAAAATAATATTTTTTGATACTTTTTTTGTTAATTTTATTTTTATATAATTAGGTTTTTTTCGTGAAAAGATTTCTGTTTCAGATGGAAGATTTTCAGATTTAGGAGAAAACAATTTTTTGCCAAAAATGGGTTTTAAACAAACAATCTTTTAATTTGATTAAATTGTTCTATATACCATTACCAATCTAATTAAAACTTAAAATTATATCTATTAATATCACACTCTAGCAACCCATAGCTCTTCTTGCACTTCACTATTTATTTTGTAATTTAATATTTCAATTACGTTTACATGTTATCTGCAATTTTGTTTTTGATTTCACAAACCTTAAACTAAATAGCATACTTTTATAAAAGCAACTACAAGATCCTTAATGGATAAATTACATTATCGTTTTGATACAAACATTTCTAGGGGAGGGGAGATATTTAGTAGGGAGAAAAAAATTTAAGTAATTATGAAGTGAAGTGGTAAAAAGCTTCCTTTGTAATTAACATTTACTAATGCTTTTGTTTTTTTTGTTAATGTAGAGTTAAAAGGGAAAATAAAATGTGTCAGCGTACCTATAGTTACTTGTTGATGAATTGGATTAGCTAATGTTATGTTTGGTTTTTTTATGTTTTTGGGTTGTTTATGTTGTTAGTTAGATAAATATTATATACTTGCCAACTGTTTTAAGATATGTATATGCTAATAGGAATCTATGTTACACACACAACATGTTGCACTAAAATATTTGTTTAAATGACTATTTATTCAAGTTTGTAGTTAATATTACTTGAAATTGCTTCGACTATATTCAGTTAAACTTTCAATGTTTGAACGATTTTTTAGTCTTTCATATCAGTGATATTATATCGGTCTAAAAGACCTAAGTTTAACATTCATGAGCTAAAAGTGAAATTCTTACAAATACTTTTTCTTGGCATTTCTCAACGTTTTAGGACCTACTGATTCTGATAAAGCTAAAAAAAATGTATGTCTGTCTGCCGACCGGCCGTCATAACCGACGAAATCTAGAAAACGGCTGAAGGATTTGAAAAATTTAGAATTTTATAAATAGAGACACTCAATGGTAAGAGGCGAAAGCACGATATGTTCGATAACTGTTCCAGAAGTGTGTCAAAAAAATCGTCAAATGTGTCAAAACAAGGAAATATGAAGATTTTTTGCTTAAAAAACGTTAATTTTAAGTGATAATGATTAGGAACAAAGAATATGGAGAAATCTGGATGGGCGGGATTGGTATGTGAGATCAAAACCTAGATTATTGCATTATTTGTATGTCAAAAAATGTTGTCAAGTGTGTCAAAAGAAAGATTTTTATTTATTTTTTTACCCAATTTTTTGGAAAAAAATAAAATTAATTATTTGTTTTACATGAAATTTTATTATTATTATTGAGAATTATGGCATTATAAGTTTGTCAAAAAATGTTGTCAAGTGTGTCAAAAGAAAGATTTTTATTTATTTTTTTACCCAATTTTTGGGAAATAAATAAAATTAATTATTTGTGTGACATGAAATTTTATTATTATTATTGAGAATTATGGCATTATAAGTTTTTCAAAAAAATGTTGTCAAGTGTGTCAAAAGAAAGACTTTTTATTTATTTTTTACCCAATTTTTTTGAAAAAAATAAAATTAATTATTTGTTTGACATGAAATTTTATTATTATTATTGCGAATTATGGCATTATAAGTTAGTCAAAAAAATATTGTCAAGTGTGTCAAAAGTGTCAATTTGTATGAAATGAAATGTATAATAAACATGAAATTATTATTATTGAGAATTTTATTGCATTATAAGTTTGTCGAAAAAATGATTTCATTAATTTTTTTAGATAATTTCTTAGCAAAAAAAATTTAGCTGCTTGTTTACGTAAATATAATTAAACAGGCAAATTTTTGAATTTGTTATGTTTGTTATGTTATGTGTGTAAAATTTTAAATTTTTGATTTTATTATAATTTTTATAATTTTGAAAAAAGTTACAATTTTTGATTTTGTTATAATTTATGCAATATTTTTAGAATTTTTGAAAAGCGTTTTAATCTTTGATTTTGTAATAATTTTTGAAATATTTTTGGAATTTTGTTTGAAAAAAGTTTGAATTTTTGATTTTATTTAGTTTTGCAATATTTTTGTAATTTTGAAAGAAATATGAATTTGTCATTTTGAAATATTCTCTCGAAACGCTAAATGGGGAGGTTTTTGAGTAGTTTGCTGATTGTATAATCTTTTCACTAAATTATGTTAATTTATGATCGATGATTGATGTTTTTCGTGTTAGTTTTCTAATACATATCTCAGAGATAAAAAATACACGTGCTTTAACAAAAAGTTATGTTTGATATACATCGCATGCCCAAAACTAAAAACCATGTCCCCATAAAAGTTTTTTGTCAAAAACTATACCAAAATCCTTAACCCAGACCGAAGTCTTGATATCTCAGAGCCGTGAGATTTCAGCCCCTCCATGTTTTTTAATTGTTTTCTGTCTATTGGCATATGCATTTATATTAAGGGTAAACGCTTATTAATGCAAAGTAACAAGATTTTTCCTCAATTCCTAAGTTTTTATTGTTTTCAATCATGCCCAATCTTGCGATGTAAACTCTATTCGTTATAGTGGTAGCTGCGGCGTCTAAGACATATTCTTTTTTTGAAATCTTATGTACTACCAGTAGCCAGTAGGCCATCAATTCCTTTTTTATGTTCATAAAATATGCTTTTTTATGCACTCACTATGTCATTCTTGTCAGCATACCAATTCAAAATTTGATGGTAACTTTTTCCATGAATTTAAGAATACCACTAATTTTTTTTGGATTGAATTGGTGCCATATATCAATCAACGCTTCAGTTATGCACAAGTTAAGTCGGACCACTGGAGTAAATCTCCCTGTTTAATTGCTCTCACAGTTCTTCTAATTAATTACATTCACCATCTTTACAGAGTTCTTACACGCACTTGTTTTGCGCTTGTAGAGTTTTAAGCTCCTTACTTATAATAATTACTATTACTACAGTAATGCGAGTTTTAGTGTATACTACGGTTTCAACTAAAAAGTGTTTCAAAAATTTCATTAAATGGAAAACACAGGTTTTTAACATTATCATTTATATCATATCATATCATATCATTTATATTTATATACATTATCATTTATAATTGTATCATAAATGACATAAAATAGGGTTACGTATGGAATTGCACAACTGGGCATATGGCACCATCTTGTGGAACCTCCATATCGTTTTATCAATATAATTCAGTTTAAGCAGAAAATACTAATTTCGTGATCTTGGTCACCAGCAAAATATACACTGCTTGACCTAAGTTTCGACGAAGTATGATTCAACTATGAATTCAACTTAAAATACGCACTAAACAGTGACACGTTGTGTATATAATTGTTTTTTGACATTCACATATGAGGTCTCTGGTTCTTAAATATGGCAATGTGGACGATTAACGAAACAATCATGAGCCTCATCGCTTAGAACGATTTTTACCAAGAAATCAACATCCACTTGTTGATGTTTATTAATTCATTTAACGATCTTGCATTAGTTCTTATGTCAATTGAACTTTGTCAACATGCTGACCAGATATTCAGTGAGTATATACGCTGTAGATATCTTTTTTTGACCAGCACTCTCACGCATTAGTTCTGTAGTAATGTTTGAACGGCCAGTGTGTTTAGTTTCACCAAGTGATTCTGTTTTTCTAAATTTTTCCATTAGGTACTCTTAATTACAGTTGACGAAATTAAATTAAAAGTCTGACCAGGGTTTGTATGCAATAGGCGAACTCTGAGCGCCAAACTTTAAAACGAATTGTTGACGCCACACCCACAGCTAATTTCGAAAAATAAAGGCATTTCACAAAGCGATACTGTATGGTGCGTATTTCCAACTGAAGTGATTATCTTAACAGACTGTTTTGAAAACAAGGAAGGTCAAGCAGTGACTGTTACTGGTGACTGATAACTAAGATTTTCCGGTGATTGGAGAATGATATTGATGAGGACGACATGTGGTTTCCACAAGAAAGTACTACATGTCAAATTCCGTGGCCTCTTAGATCATATTCATTTTTTTATGTAAACAAGACGAGAAAGGAGGAGATTTATCGCGAATACAACCAAATTCTGCCATATATAGGTATATATAAAACGTTTATTAAAAATTTTGCCAAAAAAAGCTCTTTTGATCTAAATGCTGGTCTCACTTTCAGAGGTCTGAGATCTAAATACTGGTTATTGAACTTGACTAAATTTTTAGATTTGATTTTGGTTTCGTTTACTTTAAAATTTGGTTTTTGGTTCGGTTTTGGTTTGATGATTTTTAAAATTCGGTTTCGGTTATGGTTTTGGTTTTGATAATTTTTAAAATGTGGTTTTGGTTTTGGTTCCGGTTTTGATCATTTTTAGAATGTGGTTATATTTTCGGTTTTGGTTTTTCTGATACGGTGTGGTTTTCTGGTTTTGCAGTTTTGGTTTTGGTTTTCAAAAACCGGTTTCCAGCCCTGATTCAAATTTTTTTCTTTTTTGTGTATTTTGTTTTATATAATATTTTTTTCATTTGACGAATGTTATGTAATATTTGTTTGTTTTATGTTTTTTAAATATATTTTCTTTTTTGAAAATGGCAAAGGAATTTTGCCGAAACGTCAAAAAACCAATTAATTAAAATAATTAATGTGTTTTATTTTAAAAAATAGGCTCGATACCCATTACAATTATATTCAAATAATAAATATAAGCCTACAAAATAATAAATTAATAATAAACAAATTGTCGATCAACTCACAAAATTCTTCGCATTTGACGTAATCTCCATTTTTCCAGTTCGCAGTCTAACTACTCCCGACCACGAATTTATTGATCCTACTGTTGTCAACATTGTCACTGATTTTAAAATTTTAATAGTCGCGTATGATCTTACTTAAACAGTCACACATAACGTAACTCACTTTATTGAAGCACCTCGTATCTCTTGCAAGTACGGTAGACTAGCTCTTGATAAACCAGTTCCAGTGAAAGCAGAAAAACTTGATACCATACTGTCTCAAAGCACTTGGCGGCCATCAAACATTCCATGATTCTCTCCTCTAAATCTCGTTTAAGGGTAGAGTGGCAAGTGCAGAGCTTGCGATGATAACCAGTCTCCAAATAAAATCACCACTCTGGACAAATATCCTATTACTCAAATCAAAGGACAAATATCCTATTACTCTATAACAATAATACGAATGCAAAATTTATTTAAATATTGATCTCGTTCGTGCACCACCAAATCAAAACTCACAGAGTTTTAGTTTAGCGTCTTGCCGACGCAAGTTTCATTATCAACGTTGATGAATTGCATTTTTTCTAAAACCAACGTTGACTTTCTAAGACTCCAAATTAATTCTACGGAATAAAACCTACTTCCGAAAGTGTTGATACCATCAACAATTATAATTGTCCAGAAAATTTTGATCGTACTCAGTACTTAAATATTTTTATAAAATGTTCAAGAAGATTCTAGGGAATAGATCATTAAATGGATTATTCAATTGTCTGACGACTCTTTCCAAGATTTCAAAGTATTAAATCTTCAACTTAGTGAAGCTTTGACTTTTGTTTACCCTTGGCATAGTGCTCAATTAACAGTGCAATTGACACTGTCGTTTTAACAAAATATTGACGATACTTTGACACCTCTTAATTTCTTCGTTGTTAGATTTATCTAACAGAAGTTCACGATGACCGTGAACTTCTAGCTCCACACTGTTCTGTCAAACATTTTCACTATCATCTTGAAGATAGAATTCCTTCTCACTTATTTCAGATCAAATGCCTCTTATTGACACTTTGTCACAAAAACCTGCCAAAGAAAGTCCTTGTTTAGAAATCAGAACCTAAATAAATTTTATGCGATACATTCACAGATAAAGCTTAACTTTTTATACAAACCAAGTTTGCTAATTGGTATTCAATAACCTGCACAATTTATCCCATCCAGGAATCTACAGTTCTGCCAAATTTTAGCTGAAAGAGTCATTTAATCATCCCAAAAAGGATGTTAAAAACTGACACAAAATTGACTGGAATGCCAAAGGCAAACATTTCGCGGCATACTCAATCCCTTTTGGGCATCTATATGCTCAAAATTTCTCAGAGATTTTTCGTGATTCACATGGTCATGATTAGTGCACTTTCTACTTTTGAATACAAACGCTTTTTTCATCAATCATTTATCGTTACATTTGCTAGCCTGAAGCCATCACAGTTTTGCACATTACTGTTGAAACATTATTATATATTACTGCTGAAACAGTTGATACAGCTTTTTCGTTTTCAAAGTTTTTGAATCTCGTATACATCTCTTCTTACACAAAGTCTTAGTATGTAAATCGTTGCAAGAACCATACGAAGGTCCCTGCCGAGTCATTAGCCCCAACAATAAAAATTTCTTTATTGATCAATAATATTAGCAAATAAGAATATCGATCGACAGATTAAAATCTTGTTTTAGGTCAGAATCTGAAGGCAACTCGACTCAAACTTCATTAATTTCAGGCACAACCTGATATCGATCACGCAGACTTAATTGTCTTCAACAGATAATTAAACTGCTTCTACGGATACCTTAACGTCTTTCCCTTCTGCATTCAACAGAAGCTAAAATCCTGTGTGCATAACACAGAATTTGCAAAAATCCTGCTCACTTCTTTAATGCTCTGATACACTAAAAGCTTTCTCTTTTATTTTTTAATATCGTCCCATATTTGATGAAACTAGAAGGGAAGTGTTGTTATTAAATAAATGTATACGCATATAACGATTATAAAACTTTTTAGAAAATTTAAGCATACCCACATAATATAAAACGCATACTGACATGCATACCCACATATTAAACGCATACCCACAAAACGCATACCTACAAGCATACCCACATATTTGTATTTATGGAATCAAGAGAGTCTAATTTTTTTTTCATATTATAAAGTTGTATTGCTAATTTGTATTTAAAATAATTTTTTTTATTGATCGTAACATTACTATTTAGCCCCTCGAGTCCAGATAACAATCTGCAACACAATGTGAAGTTTAAAACACAAGAGTTGAATATAATATATTGTAGGGATGACCACATTTTTTATTTTTGTATTAAAAAAATTTTGGTATCATTTTATTGTTCTTTGATTTTTGATCAAATTGATTTATCAAAAAAAAAAACTGTCTAACACAAATGCAAGAACAATGAATAATTTTAAATTCTGTCCATTTCCACTTTTTTACCTGTTTAATCTTTTTTACAAATTCAACATAAATTTATGATTATTGCAATAGTGAATAGACGAACAAAAAAATGAGACTAGTATATTTTCACTTCGAACATTACTAAAACTAGAAGAAAGCCATGGGGAAGAAAGAAAAATTATTTCAATTATATATCTCAATGCATTTTATAGTAAAATACATATTAAAGCTTTTCTTCGTTTTATTATTATGATTATTTTAAAATTTTCTCCAAGCATAGCACAATTTTCATATTTTCCTGTTTTTATGCAGATAATGGTACTGAATCGAAAAATATAAAAACAGTTTTTCTTTTTTTTTATTAAAGAAATTATATTTCAATCCAAAGTCATTACTTCGATTATATTTTTTTGTTGTTGCTGCTGGTTGGGAATCGAACCGTTTCTTTTTGTGCAACTCGTCAGAATTTTCTATTTATGAATTTTTTTTCTTCTCTTTTATATTGGGAATTGGAGTGAAAATTTAAATTATATTATGAATGAAACGTAGAAAATTTGATTGCGAATAATATTTTGTACATTTTGATTGTAATGATAAAATCTCAGAATGAAAAATAATTTCGAAGAAAATTGAAGGCGTTAAAATTTAACCTTATTTCTTGAACTTTTTTTACCATATTTATTTTTTGATATAACGAACAAAAAACCAAGATTTTAACAAGTTTTATAAAAAGCTCCACAGAAAATTTTCAACAGTCTCATTATCATTGTAACAATCATTTATGTTGTCATCCACATATGTGTTTGTTGTACGTTTTTTTCCAGTACATATTATTCTATCTTATCTTAAACTTATTTTTATTGAAAATTTAAATGCAAAAAAAAATCTTCAATTTTTCATATGTAGATTGTGTTCTATTATTATGCCGTATACTAAGGGTAAAAAAAATTGAACAAAAACACTTAATGTGACACACAATTTTTTTGTGTAATTTGGAAGAGAAAAAAGTATAAATATAATGAAACTCTGAATATGTTAATATAAAAAACTGAATATTCCCGATTGTGTACTTTCGTAAATATTATGAATATATTTTGTATTGTTATTTGAGAGGGTTTCGTGTAATGAAATGTTACCAGATATTTTTCTTTTGTGTGTACATATGCTCAATAATAACGATGACAGCTTTTAAGTTTTATTTGTTTTTTTTGTTTATCTTAAAAGTGTTTTTTTAATGATATATTTTATAAGTTTGAACAACAACACCGATAGCTTGTGGTGGTTTCTCTCTGAATTGTTTGTATGACATTCATGCAATTGTTTTGAATTACAATCATAACATTTTTACTTTACATTTAAAATACACAAGTAAACTCTAGTACAATTCGAGCTTAATTTATAGCAAATCTTATCAAAACCATCGGCACAGCAGTATACTTCTCATAACTCATCAATAAAAAATTTTCCATTCTTGTCCTTCTCGTCGTTTTCTAGTACGCTCTTAATTCTCGATATTTCCTTGTTCTCCTCAGTTTTTGTACTTTTATGAATTCAAGAGTAAGTTTTTCTTATCCAGTAAGTTTAATTTATATAATTTTTTCAGTTCTCCTTTTCTAGCTCTTCTAGTATAATTCACCCAGTTCTTCATATTATTTTTATTTTTCTTATTTGCTTCTTGTAATTAATTTAATTTAATTTTTCCTGAATATTCTAAATTATCATTGTTTTCATTTTTCCCATTCTCACGATTTTTTATTAAATTCGTCAAATTTTCGCCTTTTTTCATACATTCTTCTTATTGTTCTTGTGAATTGAAATAGTTTTTAATTCATTTTTATTATAATACTTAGAAAAAGAACAACCATTATTTTGATTTGATTGATATTTTTAATTTTTCTCGATTTTATAATTCTTTTCATTCGACTCATTATTGTTTGCTCTTTTATAATTTTAATTATTATTTTTGTTCTCATTCTTCTCAAAATATTTAGTCTTGTGCTTTTTGTCTTTGTCTTCTAATTCTTTTCAGTTTAGCTAGTTTTGCTTGTTCTCTTAATCATTATTATTTGTTTCTATTACTTCCATTTGTTTCACTCTTCATAGTTATCATTTTGTTTTATTTTTTCAACTCTCTATTTGGCAATATTTCCTGTTTTTCTTTCTTAATTCTATTGGTTAATTTCTCATTTTGTTTTCAATCTGGTCACTCACTTATATTATGCTCTCTCTGTTCATACTGCTAAAGTTTTCAATTTTATACACCTATCTAGGTTAGTGCTTTGAATTAATTTTTACATATTTCTTACTTATTAAGTTCAACCAATGTCGGGGTGCTTTAGGTCCAAAAAACACAGTCTGCAACATGTACCTTGAAATTTTTCTTAAAGAAAGCAGGGTCGTGATGCCTGTGAATGTATCAGACATAACATTACAGACATTTCTGCTCGCTGGAGTTAGATTTAGGCAATTTTTCTCTAAGAAGTCAAATTTTGTTTCAAAAATACCATGATATTTATCAAACTGACATTGGTTGGCAATAACGAGGATCAAAACCAATAAAATTGTGGAAAAATTGGTTTTTTCTTCTATTCAACGCCTAGTTCAAAAAACGAAAAACTATCGTTCGATTATCATTCTAGGCATTTCTTTTAGTACAGAAGACATTTATATGAAAGCTCAGGAAGCCTCATTGTAAATTTGGAATATTTAAGAATAAGGATAGAACTATTTTTATAAAAAAAAATTAAAATTTAATTGATATTTGACCTTGGCGCCAAAATTGATTAGCAAAAAATTTTTTTTTATAAAGATTAACTTATCACCTATATCAAACAAAAGAAGTTTGTTGAAATTCGTATAGTTTTTCTTTAGCAATTAAATTTCAAAGTTACTTCGGATTGGTAAAATTTTCATTTTTCATGCATGTTGGTACGCCTGCCTATGCTCAAACTATGCATTTTAAAAGAATTCTAAAATAAGGAGTGTTTTTTATTTTGACCATTCTACTTATATGCCAAGTTTTAGAAAAATCTCACTCTAGAGAACACGTTTTTCTTCATTAAATAAAGGATATATTCGAATGTTTTATTTATTTTATTGTAACTTTTTAAAAGTGGGTAATGGGAATCGAAGTAGCGCACACCTGCTGTTTAGTCAAATTTTTAAAGCCCTTTAGCTTGTTAACCCGACGTTATACTGTAAAAACATTTTGTATCTGGATCGAGGACATGTAGTGAGCAGGCCCTCGCAGGTTCATTTGATGATTACCACATACTTTTTACTTCGTGAGATGCCTGTCCGACAACTTTTGTACCTGCTAATTTTCTCGATTTGGCTGCTTTTTTGTTCGGCAAACGCCGAAACATTACGATTGTCCAAGGATCTTGTCAATTAACTACCACAATTTATTTTTGAAGTGAAACTTCTAATACGACTGCCAAAAAATAAACAAGAAGGTTGCGTTAAAGGTTTGGACATTCTTCTATCAGGTGTCTTCTATCAAAAAAATCCATTTGCAGCTTATTTTGATAGAAAACTCCTGATAGAAGACTCATTTTCTTTTCTTATTCAGATTTTTTATATTTATTTTATTTTTTTTATTTTGTTTATTTATTTTTTTATTTTATTTTTATTTTTTTGATAGAAGACTCCTGATAGAAGACGCATTTTCTTTTCTTATCCTTGATGATTTATTGATGATTGTTGGTTTTGTTGGAAGCCTCATTGTAAATTTGGATTTTGGATTTATATTATGTACATATATATAAAAAACAAAAAACCCCTTCGAAAATTGAGTGAATTTCATATAAAAAAGTGTTGGGATTGAATTGGATAAAAATATTATCTTTCACTTGATGTTTTTATTTGAAATGTATTTATTTAAATTTTATAAAACATTATTTTATATAATATAATTAACGCAAGAATGTTTTGAATTTTTCTTGAAACACAAGAATTAATTTAACAAAAACAATTAACCCTGCTCGTTGATATCGTTCAAAAATCTGGATTTTATGGATACTGTTTGGATAAATAGAAAGAGATAAATCTATCACATAAAATTATGTCAACAAATGAAATTTTAAACTGAATTTGAAATAATAACTAAATTTCGCTAGTTAAAGCTCTAAGTAGGTTTAAATTTTACACAAAATCGAATAGCACAATAACACCTTTATTTAGTTTTCTAGTAAAAATCAGAGTTAATAAATTTTACATTTAGGGAAGATTACATCTTGGTCGCCCACATCTTTCCATTTTTGAAAGCAATCTTACCCTAGAGTTTAATTATTAAAACCAACACTTTAAAACTATTATATTAGATATAAAACTGATTATTACAATTATTGTTTTCGCTACATTTAGTTATACTTATATATTTATCATTTAAGAGATTAATTTAGTTTAAAATTCACACTGTCACTTATAACAAGTGTTGATAAGACGACCATTCACCATTGTCATATATATATATACACATATATACACATGCACATACATACACATACACACATATATACACGTACATACACACATATATACACATGTACACACATATATATATATACATATATACATACATATACACATACATGTACACATACATACATACATATATACACTCATACACACATATACGCAAACACACATATACATATACATACATACATACATACATACATATACACACATACATACATATACATACACACACATATATATATATATATATATATATATATATATATATATATATATATATATATATATATATATATATATATATATATATATATATATATATATATATATATATATATATATATATATATATATATATATATATATATATATTTATACACATACATATATACATATATACATACATACACACATATACACACATACACACATACACACATGTATACATACATATACATATACATATATACATACACATACACATACACATATACATACACATACACATACACATACACATACACATACACATACATACACATACATACTCATACATACACATACATACACATGCATACACAAAAATTTCCACCTCCCATTAATAAAAAAAAATTTTTGTAGTAAATTTACAAGATCCCTGGGCAATCGTAATGTTTCGGCGTTTACCGAAAGAAAAATAGGCCGAATCGAGAAAATGGCAGATACAAACGTTGTCGGACTCGTCAAGGACAGACGCCTCACGAAGTATAAAATATGTGGTAATCATCAATGAAACCGGCGAAGGCCTGGTGACTAATATAAAGGTATAACATAATCAAATATTACTAAAATCAGAAACATCAAAATATTAAACCTGCGTGGAATGCCCCAATTGCTTAAACAACACAAGACACGGAAATGCTTTTAGATCAGCAGCTCGGTCTTTCTATTATTTCGCTAGACTTAATCCGCCAGGGTGTTTCCATATTCCAATCAAAAGTAATTTAGATAAGTGAAATACCTCCTGAAAAAACAGAACATTTGGTTTTTGTTTTGGAGACGTTTTTGAATACATTCAACAAAAATGTAATTTAGTAGATAGGAACGTAAAAACCCATCAAGTTATTATGAAATTAGATTTTTTGGAAAAAAGCTTTATAGAAATAAATTATGGCAAAAACCAAATAAACTGCGTTAACAAAAATAAAAAATTAAAAATCAGACAATTTTAATGATAACCACAGTATAATTTTAACTGATATGTTTAACAGAAGAACCAAAAGAGCACCAAACCAGAAGTTTGGATAAACTGTCGAATTTGGAACAACCAGAAGTAAAACATTAGTGAAAAAAATAAGTATAAAATGGTTACAATAAATGAGTCAAATAATAAGTAAGGGAATAATAAGAAAGCAGTTTTTAATCAAACATTTTTGGGATAAGATAGGAAAATGGTGAGGCAAGAGTTGCCCAATATAGGTAATTCATGTTTTTAAAATGTTGCAATTTCAATTTTATTTATAATTCTTACGGTATTAGAATGGATGAAAAATTGTAGAAATTCAAATTAAACATGTTTAGAAAACAGTAAAGCTAGGATATTGAGTGAATGTCTTAATTGTGTGTTGTGAAGATATGTGAATTTTTCGAGCGTTATAAGGCAAATGCAAGTTTGATTCGGGTATTTTGTTAGAGAGACTGAAACAATATTTTTCAAAATTGATAAATGGAGAGTACCAAGATTTTCATGAAATTTAGAAATATGTTTTGAGTAAAATAGAAAGAGAAACAGGCTTAGAGCAAAAAAAAGAATTAAGTTCCTTTTTCCCTTGATTAAGAGATATATCTGGATATATCTGGTTAAGCAAGTACTGTAGAATGCCTAGAAGAATATTTTTCCAAAGAAGTGATTTCAGATATGTTATATAGTAATTGGGGTAAAAAGGAGTTCAACACTAAGTTCGATTCCTAATAGAGTCGATACCTAATAACTTATATCTAATTCTTAAACGGTTTGATTTTAAGACGAAAAAGATGACAGATAAATTATACTTACAAGAAAAATTAAATTTAATTGCTTTTGTAAACCATAAAGGCTTGAAAAAAAAGTGAGCATTATATAGTTACATAATTAGAAGGCAAAATAGGTCATATTACCGTTGATGCGAAATGGTCCTTACTGATTTGATATACTTAATAATAACAAAGATGATATAGATACTAATATATGAACTAACTGTGCATAATATATACAAAACAACTAATTATTTACAAGCAATTGGAAAACTCCTAAAAATAACGGGCGATATTTATTATTTCACCTCTGATTAGAAACGTATTCCAGCCAGAACAAAACAATTACTAAAGTTAGAAACTTATTATCCAGGACAGTATTTGTGTAAATCCAGATTTTTAGACAATGGCTCTCTTATCCTTTAATAGAAACGAAAGGTGGCATAAGAGCAATTACCGACATCAGCAGCAGTGAAAATGATGTACATTAACAGAATTAAAATCTTTACATCAGTGTATTATTATACAGATATCTACGGATAGTTTATAAAATTCTGGATTGAATTTAGTACGCGAAAATAATAATTTGGAACATTTGAATAACTTAGAAAAACAGACAATCAAATACTTCCACGTGGAATGCTCTATTCATCATTAGAAAGCGCGTGGAATGCTCCTTACTCGTAGTTCCAAAAAAAAATATTGACGATAGCAAAAAGAAGTGGCGAGTTGATGTAGATTTCAGGCAATTAAATGAAGTTACTATCGCCGACTGCTTTCCATTGCTAGATATTTTTGAAATCCTAGATCAACTACGAGGAGCACAGTATTTTTCCACGCTGGATGAGGATACCACCAAATTGAAATCACAAAACCATCTCGAGAAAGGACAGCTTTTTCATCTGGCTACAGTCAGGTCGGATGGCTGAAAATGACTATTAGTTTGAAAAGTGCCAGCGACATATTTCTAAGGGAATATATGCTTTTGTTTACTTAGATGACATAGTGGTATATGCAAAATCTTCGGAAGAGCACAAAGTCAAAATCAGAATAGTATTTAACAGGAATGGAAAATAATTTGAAATTGCATCCCGAGAAATTCAAATTGCTAAAACTAGAAGTGAAATATTTAGGCCATTTAAACACTGAAGATGGTATAAAGGGGTTAAATTCTTCTTACAAATGATAAGTTACCAACTGAGGTTTATCACAAACTTCACGGAAACAGCTAAACCTTTAACGGCCTTGTTAAAAATGAATAAAATATTCATCTGAACCGAAGAAAGTGAAAGGTCATTTCACTATGTAAAGGAGAAAATTATCGCAACACAAATTTCACAATACCCCAATTTATAGAAAACATTTTTTTACCACTAATGCGTCCCTGGTAGAAGTCTCTGCTATATTATCCCAAAGAGACAATAATTGTTTAGATTTTCTAACTGCTTATGCAAGCAAAACATTATTAGGCCCCGAAACTCGGTATTCCACTACTGAACAAGAACAAATTTAAGTTATTGAATGGACTGAGGCACATTTTAGGGGTTTTCTCCGAGATGATTCCAACCAACTTTGAATTGAAAAAATGCAAGTTGCTTTCTTAGTTACTTGAGTTTAATTGCTCACAAAATCCCGATTAATTTTAGGGTATATTTATATGCTGTTAAGCTTTCTAATTTATAGCGACCATAAACCTTCAAAATAGATCATGCAAACGAAAGGCCCAGGAAGCATATTATTTCGATAGAAAATTCGTTTGTCGAGCTATAATTTTGAAATTTTACGGTAAGGGTAAATTAAATTAAATTAAGGCTCGATATATATAAGTAAATATTGTATTGAATCTAAAGATGTGAAACCTATTACAAGATCACAAAGTAAGGCGTGTTCCGAGAAATTAAAGAAAACAAAGATAAGTCGATAAACAAAAACAATGAAAACCCAAATGGTAAAATATCCTATAAAACACATTTTATACTGTTTATGATAGAATCTTGTGATGTAAATCTAAAACAAGATTATAAAGCAGCCCTAAAATAAATATTAAATAATAATCATAGATTCATAGACGAGTTGGGGTTTAATCGCGGTAGTAACACGTTTAAGTTGCGGAAGGTAGCAAGAATGCACTCTAGGAAAGGTTGGAGAATATTATTTGATCTCTAAATTATTTGAAAACAACTAATATGAAGTGAATGCGGTTAAAAGAGGTTAAATTGTCTTGAAAGATTTATTATTAGTGGACAAAATAGAAAGAGTAGCTATTAATAAAGAAGAAGGAAACAAACATATCTAGGAAAAATTTCGATGAAATAAATTCCAAAATTAGAAGTATATTTCAGAATAGGGGAGAGTGAGGTACATTTGATAGGTGAGGTAAATTTGACACCAGCCAATTTGTATATTTCCTCTTAACTAAACTTACTGACATCTACCATGTATTTTTCCATTCTAAAACTAGATATTATACATGAAAAGTCTCAATTGTAATGTAATTATGGAACGAGCTACACGTGTTTTTTACTTATTTAGTGTTTTTTTGTAAATTTTACGGTAAGTTTGTAAGATTTTTAGTGATAATTCGTTCAATATTTGTGTAACTACAGTAAACTCTATTGTATAACTATTATATATAACGGTTTAATTAAATTGTTTAATGTTAATAAAAGAAAAATATTTTTTGGAAAAAGATGCTTGTAAGGCACATTTGACATTGCGAAATGGGGTACATTTGACGTTGTCAAATGTGCCCCAGGGGTACATTTGACGATGTTAAATGTGCCACAATGTTCTTCATTCAACAATCGTCAAATGTACCGCTTTATATGGAATAAAATTTTTATAATTTTATATTTTTATATTATTTATATTATTTTACTAAAAAGCACTAAATGAATTATACAACAATAAATGAATTATAAATGAATGATTTTCTTACAAATTGAGATTTTTTTTCTTGAAGAATACTATCAAATGTGACCCTACTACTGTCAAATGTACCACCACTATGGTCTACATTTGACGTTTGGAAGACATATTTTCAATTAAACATTTATCATAAAACAAGTATAAATAGAAGATTTAATATTCAATAATCTTAAGCAGAAAACATCTTTGTATGATCTAAAAATGATTTTGGACATTTAGTAACAAAAATAAAGTTTTAACGCGTTATTTTACAAATTTCTGTCAAATGTACCCCACTTACTCCTACTTGAGTCAAGTTCTTACTTTATTTTAATGAAATACGAGAGCAAGAAAAAGGATGCAAACAAATTAGGTATTTTTAAGAAATTTCATAATAATCCTGGCGTTGACACCAACTGTTCCAATTTGTCCAAAAAGTGGCATAATCAACCTGTCTGTTTGTTCTAAATTTGTTTAGCTAAAATACTTCTGTTCTATAAAAAAAAAATTAAATAATTAATTATTAATTTTTCATTAATTATAAAAAAATAAAACACGTTTTATTATTAATTTTTAGAAACGATTAACGAAGTTTCAAGGAAATCGGAAATGGTCGGGTTCACATGATCATCATCATCTTCATTCGATTTTCAATCTTTTTTTGAAAAGACATTGACCGTTAAAAATAAATTGGACAAAGTGGTGTACCCTCATCCATATCACACAAACTTGGTTTCCTGATTTCAATCTTGAAGTACAAAAAATTGGTTCAAAACCAAAACATCATGCATTTATTACACTTTCCCATTTTGAACGTTACAAAAACTTACCGCAAATCTATGCCCAACATCGTTCTCGATAAAAACTTTACTATTGACAAAAACTCACAACAAAAAAACTTTTACCTTAAATAATGAAAAATAAACAGATGTGATTAAAATCAAACATTTTCTGTTCAGAATATCAGACAAATATACCAAGAGCATCATGATAAGACATCAAAAATTCACTAAAATGTAACACTTTTTCATCACACAAACATAATGTTTTTTTTATCAAAAAAATCTCAACCAGATTATGTTGGTTCTATTTTTCGTATCTTCATTATACAAGAAACCTTAGTTAAGAATAATAAATTATGTATTTAGTCACTCCCAAAAGTATTCTAGAAAAACCATTGAATTGGTTGAATTAAAAACGAATATAAGTAGTTGCTGTGATTTTAAGTGATATGGTTTTGATATACAGTTGATGAGGTTGATGTTCAACAGATATTTGGAAGGAACATATTTATTTGTTGTTTTAATTTTAAGAACTTACGCATTTATCCACTGTTTATTTATTTCTGATCCATTTTCAAAGAGGCTTTGTTTACAATGCTATTTTCAAAAAATTTATGAATTATTAACTCTATTTCACTATTCGGATAAAATACCAATTTTCCTCTTATGATTTTCCTAAATTTGTTTGTGTTTGATTTTGAACTAAGAGCAAATTTTAATTAATTTTCCTCTTCATTAGACATTTATTTAAAATTACGAGCAACAAAAAATTTCCATAAACACTTTATATTGAAAATCGTGATGATGTTATTTATTAATTTTATATTTATTTATCTGATTCGATTAGATTTTAATTACAAAATTTTTCAAGCAAAAGTGAATGTGTGGTGCTCCAATAAGTTGATTTAGTTCGATGGATGTGATATTGTATGGAATAAATATTGAAAAAGGTAATAATTGATTTTGAATTTTCACTGGAAATTTAGACTTTTGCTCTAATTGATTAACGAAATGCATATTCTAGATTGTTTTTATAATTTAATTTCCTTTCCACTCATGCACAAAAACCAATTGAGTTCCAGCAAAACAAACAAAACATCAAAATCTAATCCTTAAGATGAAAAAACATCATTAAACAAAAAGAACAAATATTTTTTTTAGAATCGGAAGAGCAAAATAAAATTTTTATGTAAATATTTGAATTTATTACAAAATGAAAGTTTTATTAGATTTTATTAGTTTTTCTCTCTACTTTCTTTTTTTGTTAGTTTTATGGTGATTGCTTTCTATTTTACAAACAACCAAAATTGACAAAAAACTAAAAAATTTTCTTTTTATTGGTGTTGTTGTTTCTTATTCCTCTAAAGTTTCATCTTTCATTTTTTTCGGTTCGAGTGAAAATTTCTAGTTTTCTATATATAACAAGAGAAAATGGAAAACTTTAAAACTTTTGGTTATTCAAAAATTCTTGCTTTTATTAATATTGAATCACATGAATAAAGAAATAGAAAATTATGTGAGTGGTTTTGTTTTGAAAAAATGAAATTTTATTATTAAATTGAAGTTATAAAAGATATGACATGATTTGGTTTCGTTTTGATTTTGAAGATTTGAAAATAAAAAATGATAAAAGTTTTTATTATGGTGACTAGACTTTGAGTATAATAATTCATAAATTTTTGATTTGGATGTTGTCATAAGATTATCAAAACTGAGTGATGCTTATTGTTGAAAATGTTGGGAAATTTAAACTCTTTAAACTACCAACGATTTTAAAGATTCATATAAATCAAATTTGAGAGTAAAATCAGAAACAGAAAATGCTACTACTTTCTGTACCGTTAAACTAGAATTTAATTTAACAAATGTCACACATGTGTAAGAAAAAAATTTCTACCAACCGTAAAATAAAAATAAGTTTACAGACTTGAAAAAATAGAAATAAATAAAAATGTGCAATGTAAAGATATTTAAAATAAATTAGTTTTACAAATGGACAAAAAACCAAAAATAACTTTTCTCATCTGCTTTTAAGTGTTATACCTGGTAACAAAGTGTTGTAGTCATATTACGACTAATAGAAAAACTTTTAAGTTTGTCCAGACAAGAGCTGTTGCAAAATTTAACTGAAATTTAATCCAACATGTAGCGAGATAGAAAAGGTATAATTTGTTTTTAATTTTTTTTGATATCGTTTTAACAAAAAGTTTTGACAATATGCATTGTTTAGTAAAAATATTTTTAACCAAGAGATCACTTAAACTATGTGCTTCGAAAATGGCAAAACAGTGGCAGAAATAAAATCCAAACACAACTGTTATAAAGATAAAAATAGTTTTGTGGATATCTTTCTTGCTTATTTTTGTTTTTTGTGGTACAACTTTAAACTGCATTAATTTCTCATTTTTTCTTCATTTAAAACTTCGATTACTAATAACAGTTATCGAGCTTAGAAAATCTTATGCAATGTGTATTTATGCCAGAACGTCAGATGCAACGGCACAGTTATTGGGTGAATATGCTAATGAATATTTGTGCAACAGGAGAAAAATAGTATCAACATGTCCACGATAAGCGAATAACATTGCATGTAAGCGAATAACATTACGTGTGTAAGGTATCCAGGCTTACTCATTTCGAAAATACTGTGCTCCTATGAAAGGTTTGTACTCCTCAAATTTTCTGTACTCCTTTTGTACGCTGTTCGGGATGTGTGTACTTCTTATACCCCTAAAAACATATGATTGTGTTTTTACGTTTTAAATTACAGAGAAAAGACGAAACAAATAAAAATATTAACAAAAGTTCCGTTGCAAATGTTTTCTATATCTATATCTATGTTTCTGTAGTGTAAGGTAAAATAGTAGATAGAACATGCACTATGCTCTATTATTAACAACTGATTTAATATAAAATTTCAGCGATCAGTTTTAGCGGGTAAATTACATAAATTCAGCTCAGAATCTACGCTAATATCACATCGTTAACTTCATAACTGTAACCAATTTCCCTCAATATGAAGAAAAAATTATGAAGCGGTGAAGACTGTATTAAATAACATCTAGTTTAGAATATGGAACTCTTTTCCTATTTAAGTTTTAATTGAAAAATTTTCGTCACAATGAATGCAATCAAGTCAAGGCCAATTTGTCAAAACGAAAATGATTACATATGTCAAAACTATTAAATTAACTGTGACGGTAATTTATAAAAAGTCAGGCAAGTGCGAATATAATTCGCTCGCTGAGGGTTCCGGGTATATAATATTTGAGAAAAAAACAGTTTTTGTTAGTATAGTTTCACATTTATTTGAAATTATAACTAGTAAAAAAAATTTTAGTATCGATTTAGCAAAATCCCTACACCCATGAATTTTTTAGATTTTTTCTTTTGTAATGTTCGTAGATAATTTTACATTTTTGAAAATAAGACAAAAACTGTGCTTTCAAAAATTACAAAAAAGCTCTTTTGCACTTCAAAAAAAAAATCACCTTTCATATGACACACATGTCATGATCAAAAATAATTTTTTTTCAAAATTTCTACTTTAAACCCCCTCTAATGAACATTTGGAATTATAACAACCTTAGATTATAAAATATACAGGATAAGTAATATTTTATATATTTTGTGTGTGTATACTATAAAACTATAAAAAAAATTGAAGCTGTTTTTTAAATTCAAATTTTGCATTGGAAATAATTTCCACAAAAGAAAAGACTCCTATAAAAATAAACACAAAAATACAGGGACCCATGCATCATTTTTATCTCCTTCCATTTATAGAAAAAATAGTACATTATTTAATTAGGAGCTAAAGTGATACTTTTTGTGTTGAGTCTATAGTTTGACGGCCGACCGCAGGGAGGCCGACAATTATAGACGAAACACAAAAAGTCACTTTAGCTCCGAATTAAATATACTATTTTTTCGGCAAACGTTTAAATTTTTTATAAATATGAAATTAATACATCAAACTTTTTATAAATATGAATTTGTATCGTCATAATTACTTCCAAAAAAGAGAAAAAAACATTTAAATTTGTATGAATAAAATTTTTTTATCAAAGCAGCCTGTTAAAAATTTCATAATATGAGAATCAACTTATTTTTTGTTGTCATGGTTATACAATATGTTTGAAAATATAACAAACTAACAAATAACAAATGCTACTTTACAGCCTCCGTAATATAAAATAAAAATGGCGTTACTTTTGCTGTCGCTAGACGTTACTTTTGCTGTCAGGTTAAAAGTAAAACTTTAACTAACTCCCTAGCGGCAGTAAAGTTAAACTTTACAGCCGTTTGCCGAAAAAATATATTATTATTCTTTTATTGCCAGAAAGAAATAACTGCCAAATAATATATATTTCATTTTAATTTCATTCTAAATTAAAACAAAACCTGAAACAGTAAGCCATATAAACAATATCCATTTCATTTTAAATTTATGTCAAATTCTTTTTGCCAAAAAAATTGCTCTAATACGCCCCTTTTCGATCTGAGATCAACTTTTTTTGACATAACGTGTTTTATTTAACCAAAAAAAGTGATTTTTTTGCCCGAAAAATATTTGTTTGAATTTAGATTTTTAGCTAACATAAAACACAATAAAGAATACAAATACATTTAAAAAATCTGTCAAAATTAGTAAACATACAAAACGCCATTTACTTCTTATTTTTTTTAATAGTGAAATAGTTACTTTTTAAATAAAATATTGTTTAAATCGTGTTTTAAGGTAAAAATAAACAACAAACTAATTAATTAAATACAATTAATTACAAAAATATTCAATGACAGTTCACAAATACAACTACAAAACTGGGTCATATTTTTTCATGTTCTTTTTATGAAAAAAAAAATCACTTTTTCGCTCTGGACAAAAAGAATTCGACATTAGTTTAAATGAAAACAAAACCAAAGCGTACATGATAAAATTGTAGTAAGGATCAAATTTTCAGTTTTAACATTACCAGTTTTATTTTAATCGAAATACTTTTGACAAACATAAAATAACATTGAATAAGGTTGGTCATTTTCCAATCGGTAAAAATGCTACATACAAAATTTCTACATAAGTTTGTTGTTTTGTAAGCATATTTGGTCAAGCAAGGGAAAACCTCGATGATATTTAAATTTCTAGGCTACTGTGTTTTTTTCAGTGCAAATACTATCACGTTAAAATCGCAAACTACTTTATGTAAATAAAAATAACTTCAACTTAAAAAAGTATTACTTATCCTGTGTATTTTATAATCTAAGATAAACCAAAAAAAAGTTTTAGTTTCGATTTAGCAAAATCCCTACACCAATGAATTTTTTTAAATTTTTTCTTTTTTATGTTCGAAGTTAAGGGGGAGAGGGGGGGGGGTGACAAAAAAAACCACTCGTTTTTGGTAATAACTCAAAAACTAAGCAGTCAAAAATTTAATGAAAATTTTTTTTGAAATACTTCCATTTTTTTCGATTTTTCTAGACCAAACTCGATTCCCTAAATTAAACTTTTGTTTTACTATGTCCTTATCTATGTCCATAAAATATAGATAAAAACAAATATTTCAATTTTTTTTTTGTTATCATCAGGTGTGGGACAACACATTTAATAACTATAGAAAATTTCAAGTTGATAGCACTTATAGTTTGTGAGTAAATTGATTATGTAGAAATTCGGACGGACACCGAAGTCTCACCAATAGGGTACCGTTTTTACTTTTTCAAAGTACGGCACCCTAATAACTGATAGTATTGGCTATAAGTACCAGTTTAAAAATTAGATGGAGCTGTTTTCATGTAGCATGAGCGTCTTAAATGCACATGAAAAAAAGTTGACTTTAAATTTCCATTAAAGAATCAGAATATTTGAAATACACACACATTTGACTAAATACTATACAATTATCAGGTACAGATGTTATTGGACTTTCAAAAACAGTTGTTTGGGTAAATTTCCACAATTTTGTTCAATATCGCTCAAAAACTAATCAGGTCCTTGTCAAACATATTTGCATCGTGATCATGCAATGTCATCAAAACTCAACCAAACGTAGTGAGAAAAATTATCTGTTGGTGGACTCCAAACCGTATCCTAAAAGTTAAAAAAATATTTATCATATTTATTGAAACCTTTAATCAACATTTCATGTAAATCGATTTGTAACTGAAGACTATAGTAGATTATCACCCCAAAAAATTTTTTAACCGGAAGTAACAAAGCGGATATTGGTAGGCAGAAATATTGAAAACAGTACTAAAACCTTATATTCCAAGTTCAAACGATTGAAATAAAGGATTAGAATTTATTTTAGATTCATAATTAAAGGTGTTCGAGAGATGTCCCGCCATTTTATCCGAATCTGAAATGAATGCAGATCTTCCATTTTAAAGTTAGCCATGAACACATACCAAAAATTCATCAAAATCACATGCGTTCTGGTCAACCAACCCACCCACTCACCCACCCACAAATATACACATGAGATAGATAGATAGAGGATTGTCTAAAACAAAGGATAAATAAATTTTGGTGTATGTTAGATTTTTTTTCGATAGCATTACTTCACACAATTAAAAATTGTGGTGAATTTATTTGCAGTGCTGGCGGCTGCGATGAGTTAGCAAACAGAGTCCCAGTTGTCAAAACTCAGTGAATGCACTGATACAGTGGTGATATATTTTACCACTGTACTGACTACTACTACAGCGATAAGCTTAAAAGCCAAATCGATAAATTTGTGTAAAACTTACCGACTGTACCAGCTACTGTGAAAAGCGCAAAGTAAAACGTGACAGAGCGCCCGACTTTATATATGCCGAAAAAAACCACAACGGCAGTAGATCACCTTTAAAGGTCAAAGCAAAGGCAGTTAACTCAAAACAATCAGCGATCAACCTAGTGATACCAGTAGGAAGTACCTGGGATTTTAATAATGGCAATGATGCGTTATGTTTGCTTGGCTGAAGAATTCAACAGCTCCTACAAATGATGGTCGAAAAACGTTCTTTAAAACAAAAGTTTAGGGATCTGGTAAACAACAATGATGCGTTACATAAATCTGTCGTAAAAACTTAGTGAAGTTTTTGAAAAACAATAGTGACTATTCAAATCATCAGACCACAGGTAAACAAAATGTGTCAGAAGTTACCGACCTTAAAAGCAAGTGTTGATGAAACAGCGAAAACAAGCAAAGTGAAAATACTGGAGACATGCTGAAGTTCAACTACCTTTGCCCGAAAACAACTAATACCGCAAACAGGATTCTGAAAGAACCTAGATCGAGATCCGAGCTATACTTGATCCAAATGAGAGAACAGCAGGTCGAGCCTATAAACCAAAACGTTCTCCCGGCTTTGGCATCTGAATCGGAGTGATTGAGCCATTTAGAAACGAAAAACGCAGACCTAAAAGAAGAACACCGCTGTTTAATGCTATAATAATATCTAGTTCGATGAAAGAAGCTATGCGCAAGTTCTTAAAGAGATAAAAATGAACCTGGAACTTAACGAGCTCGGAGATGGCGTACCTAAAATTAGAAGACATCTAAAGTCGATCTGCAACTCAACCAAAAGCTTAAAGAGCACGCAGAATTATTACTCAGAAGCTCAGCGTCAGTATATCGAGTAACGGTTATACGGTGTCGCTCCAGAGGTTGACAACGCGGGAAGACATCTGCAGTGCAGTCCAGACCCAATTGCCTAAAATTGGGCTTATTCAAATTAATGCAGGACGGGACTGATTACGAAGTCTTTGAATTATAAAAGGAAATTTGTTACGAAACTGTAATCCCTGTAAAAATTCATTTGTAGGTACATCTACATCATGTACAACGATCAATACAACTTATCGTCTTTTTATTCATATTTTTCTCAATGATTTTATTTTCATCGATTGCTATCTCATTTTGATATGTTGTTGATTCATAATTTTTTTTATATATACATGAATATTTTGTATTTAAAAGTGAATCGATCGGCATAAAATCAATTGTTGAGTTCGGTGAAAATGCAAAAATCTAAAAATTGCTCGTGAATTTTAAAATTAATTTGTCGGTTACTAACTGTCGGGTATCCAAATTACTCGACTTTGCAAGTACCCGGTTATTCGAGTATTTAATTTCTGAAATACCCAGGTTACTGATTTGAAAAATCAGTAAAATAAATTTATAAAACCAACTACGGTGGGGTACAGCCGTATGGGGTTAATATATTTAAGTTTCATTTATTAATAAGCTTTAACGAAGCCAATTTAAATAAATTGAAGCTCATTTAATGAAAAAATTATTTTTATAAATAACTGAATATTATCCAGGACAGAGACATAGAGCATTCAATACCACCACCGATTTTTTACACTAGCATTTACCATAGACGATACTGATATTTCGATTGTTAAAAATTGGTATTGAATGTTATTCCTTTTATAAAAAAACAAAAAGAAAATGCCATATATTTTTTTAAATATGTTCTTGTTACATGTAAATAAGCTATTAAAAATTTGCACCAATGGAAAATCACCAATCATAAATATTTATAATTTCTTAAGATCGGCAAATTAAAAAAATTTCATCATTGATAATTCTTTTATTCTATTTTCCATACAAATTTGAGCAACCCTTAGCAGGTGTCCGGGAGGGAAGAATTCTCATTAACGCTAGTTCCACTCTGTTTTGTTAGCGTCTTCTTTATGATCATTTTTACATTCCGTTCAATGTCCAAAACAACAGATTATGTATTTTCTTACAATATCAGACACACAGGTACAAGATTTTGATTGAAAGGAAAAAAAATTAGCTTATTTCACAAACGCTGTTCACACGGCATGAATTTACTTTTGACTGACATTTTTTTCAATAAAATGTGTTGTGTAATAGGACTTACAATATGAGTAACAACAACACATACAGGTTTCTCAAAACCTAGGTCCAATTATAAATTCAAGCTTATAGGGATCTGGTTGAAAATTAAAATTTTATGGTAGATAAAATTGCTCGGGTATTTAATCGAAATAGCCGGGTAGTCCAATATGTTGAAAAAGCAAAAAATACCCAGGTACCAGGGTACTCGATAATCGATACCCATTAATACCCTATGTCCAATAATCAATAATCAATCACTCAAACAGACGTAATAAACGACCTTAAAAAAATCGGTTACCATGGTAATTATGCCACTGTCACGAATGAACGTGGTGAATATTCGAAACTGATTAGTTTGACAACGCTCCTGCATGGAGGATAAACGCCACAAAAAAAATTAATAAAAATTATTCATGGAGAATTTTTTTACGGTATTTCGAATAATGTCGATTCGTCATGATCGTTATTACTGTGATTCAAGAGTATGCTGTGATAAAAATTGAAGCGTGGTAATTTAGAAAATTTCAGTGGATAACTTTACTGTTTATTTAATTGAGAGATCTCTGGGTGTACACTTTATGTGAGTCCACAGTACGTCATCTTCTAAAGATATTATAAACAGTTACAACTTGTTTTACTACTTAGATTATTTTTATTTAAAAATCACCCGGAAATGAGGCGCCACATTTTTTTTGTTGGTTTTTGTGATAATTAGATCTAGTCGTTATTTCATATGCTTGGCTGAATCCACGTGCGCATCAGAAGCTGGATCTGATGCCATCATGGGGTAAGTGACACATTTAATTTAATTTTTTAAAAGCAATAATCGTAGTTATATTGGTATGTGCGTGTGGTTTTCACGGTTTCTTCGGTCGTTGGGGTCGCCAAAGAGTCTGTTCTTTGTTTTTGATTTTTTAATTCCGTTTACACAGTCTTGTTTGCGTGCATATCTGATTATTTGTACTGTACTAGGGTAAACTAATTCTCGATAACACATGGCTGATGCTCGCTGGAACCAAACCTCATTAGGCATTGTAAGTGACATCACTAGCAGGTACAGCGCTCATAACATATCTCCGGACGCTGACTTTGAATACAAAAGCTCTGGGACAGACCAAATTTTGCCTATTTTTATCCAAAAATAAAGTGTGCTGTGTATAATAGGAATTGTTGTATATGTCAAAAACCAAAACCTTTAAAGACCAAAGTCGCATAACAACATTTGAGGTGTTGATAGACCCAAATTTTTGTTTTTCTTTTAAAGAATGTATAACCAAACAATGAAACCTATCGTATAAAAATTTTCTGAAAGTTTTGGGAGTTATACTGTTGACGGAATAGTTGATCCGTCGGCACCTCTATGATATCAACTGGGCTAGTGTAGTTTCGCTGCTATTTCCAGAAATATGTGATATCTCACGTTAACTCATATGTCAATAACAGGGAATGTAATACGCGGTATTGTCCTAACCGTAGATCAAAAATAAAAATAAAAACTAAAAAGAATCAACAAAAACTAATCCACAGATGTCATTTTAGATGAATTGAGGGACTAATTTAAGATAGGAGATAAAGAGTTAAAAATGTGTTTTTATTGTGCAAGTCTAGGTCATCATGAGGTATTTCTTTGCATATAAAACTACTACAATACCTTTTATAACTTACACAAAGTCAAAAATATTACACATTTTGAGAATTTAAACCTCTTAAGAAAATAGTATAATATAATTTTAAATAAAATATTTTAAATTAAGCACTGGTTAAACTCTGGTCAAAAATACAGAAAATATTAGGTAAATTTTCAAATCTGAAATTTAGCAGTAGAAAATAAAGATTAATATGTAACACACAAAACCTTTCGCTGATTTACTACTGTTAGAATATATGCCGAGATGACACATCACACAATTGTATCGTTTACCAAAATTCACCATGAGAGTATGTGATTGAGGGCTTATATTTCCTAAACTGATTGTAAAAAACTAATGAAAAGTTTACTGATTTATTAAAAAACGAAATTTATTCTCTCATTTAAATTAAAATTTTTATCATCCGTTGGAATAAAGTCCTAACTAACCACTGTTATTTGTTTAATTTATTGTTTTTATTCTTTTCAATCTTCAAAAATAAAGAGAGCGCTTACCGCACCCAAAATCTCCGGATGAAGAAATATTTAGCAAAATTGGTCACTTTAGTTATAAATCGAAATTGTTTATCTCCGAACATAAAGAACTGGAGACGTAGCAAGGACATGCTTGTATCTGCATCAAGTGATCTGTGTGAACATGCCGTACAAATTGTTAAAAATTATTACCACTGAAATATAATGAACATATCTGTTTGGCGCCAATGATCGTTGATGAAGCAATTTTAATCAAATTTTGTTTAGATTTGCCAGAAAAAAACTTATTGGTTGTAGATAACAATAAGCAAAGAGGTAGTGCCTCTGCAACAACTGTTTGTTAGAAGTTTGTTTGTTCTATTGCAAAAATTTGTCGTTTAGACAAAAGCTATGGTAAATGTAAGCCATGGGTCTTATTAAAGCCTTATTACAGGGATAAAACATGAAATATTTTCGTTCTTTGGAACTCACGTTCTCGTATACATATTTGAATCTATAATGAAGAATTTTCTTTGTGAAACCAATCTTAACTGTTTTTTTAGTTCTATTTTATAACGTTTTTCTTTGAAATTGAAAAATGATATCGATTCCTTTCACAAATCATCAAAAAGGCAAAAAAAATGATTTCTTATTCACCATATTTCCTGTAACATAAATTATCACTTTGTTTCCATTTTCTTTTTCTCATTATTATTTTTTTATATTCTCGCTTCGATAGCTTCCTTCCGGTCACAAATTATCACCGGACATAGCGGTTTGATTCATTCTTCCTATAATTTTTTTTTTTGAATTATCATCACCGACTGACTAACTCAACAACAAAATATTGAACAAAGAAATCAGCCAATAACATAAAAACAACAACTCAACAATAAATCAAATAACAATAACAACAACAGCGTTGTGAACTGAAAGCTCAAAACCCTCGATAAAACACAACTATAGATATTTTCGTTCGTTCATTTTGATTCGAATTGATTGTCTCGTTGATTGAAATATTGAAACGTAGAGCAATTTTTTTTAGAAGAAGGAAATGGAATAAAAATTCATTTACGATTTTTGAAAAAAAAAATAATCGGAAATTGATTTGATATTTCTTTATTAGTTACTCTAAAGGAAGTTATGATGTTTGCCTTGAGAAAAGCACAACAAATGATATTAGTTACAATTCCCTGTCCTTTATGTAATAACTTTGATTTCACTTACCTGTGGCGGATACCGATCAGGTAACGAATGTAAAGCTTCACGATAAACTGCCAAGGCTCGTTGTAATTTCCCTTGATCCGCATATAAACTACCTAGTTGCAACAATGATGATATTCTAGCATTTTCATGTGCATCACGATCTCGCAATCCAGTTCCATCTAATTTTGAACCCTCTCTTAAGACTGATGCAGCTTCTTGACATCTCCCTAATGCTATTAATGATGTTCCAAGATTCAAGTAAGCCACTGTAAAGAAGAAAAAAAATTGACATCAATATGAAAATGTTAATCAATAATTGGGTAATCGATTCATAGTTTCTTTTTTATTACTATTTCTACAAGCAACTTAATTAAGATTACAACTTTTATTTTTAATTAGATTTATCAAGCTTAATTAATCGATTCCGTTTTACATTATAATAAAATTAAATTCGAACTAAATTGCATTGCGTGTTCACTTCCCATAAGTTTTATAAGAAATAATTCAACATTAATTTGA
Source organism: Diogma glabrata (assembly GCA_963693315.1). Lineage (NCBI taxonomy): Eukaryota > Metazoa > Arthropoda > Insecta > Diptera > Cylindrotomidae > Diogma > Diogma glabrata. The sequence goes on from OY856186.1 coordinate 168,139,512, forward strand.
ACTATTGTTGTCTAAATGCAATTATTGTTTGTATTATACCTGAACGTTTTTAATTCAACGAAGGATATTAAATAGTGTTATATCGATTGTCTACGTCAAACAATGATTCCATAAATCTTTTTGCCCTTGACATGTGTCATAAATAAATATTATTTTTTTCCTTGGGTCTAATACAAAACAAACATAAGCTAGCTGAATCCAAATCAAACCACGCAACATAATAATAAAAACATTTTTCTTATTTATTCCTTTTTATGTTTTCTTTATATTGTGTTGTCGTCTATATCTGTTCATATTTTCTGTTCGTTTAAAACTTGTTTCTTTATTATGCATAACGCGTTTTTCCGTCGAAACAAAGAACAAAATAAAAAATAAATATATAAAAAAGCACAACCGAAAAAAGCTCACACAGTGAATTTTATTATACAAAATAAATACAAAATGCTTTGGATTATATTTATGTTTATTTTTTTTTTCTGTTTTTGATTTATCACAAGATTTTATATTTCGTTTCGATTTGATGTTGGTTTTGTATTGCGATAAGATTTAAAGATTTTCTTCCAAGTCTCAGTAAAGTAATTTCTGTTATAAGCCTTAATTATTTTCATGCAGTTTTTTTTTTGTTTTTTTTTAGATGTTAACTAATCAGTTAAATAGGGGAAAACGTTTCAAACCTTTTTTTTCTTCAAGTAAGTATAATTCCTTGGTATTATAATAAATGAACACCCAATAAATGGAAAAATAATCGAAAAGAAGAACGAAAGCACAATACAAGAATCAACAATTCTTAAACCATATTAGAGACAAATTTTTTATTTTCGTCTTTTTAATCCCCTTCGTTTTAGTTGTTCGACCATTAAACAAGCAACAATAGCTATACACAAAAAACTATGCTAAAATTTTTCTGTTTGTGGTCTAGGATTTTTTTTCTTATAAGATTTTGGTGTCAATAGCCTTGTTATGTTCGACCAAATTAAAGGAAATGAACAAGAATAAAGTTTTGATCTTTTGTAGCTGTGAAGTGGGTTTATACTTTATTTATGTGATTTTTTTAGATATTGAATGAAGAGGGCTTTTTTGTATATGCGAAGCAGTTTATGAGTTTTATAAACTTTTGAGGAAATACAGTTTTTATTTTGTATAAGTCAGCTATCACACAACTTAATAAAGGAGAGCTTGTTATGTTTACAACGCCACTTTTACTAATTAATACAAAACTAAAAAATCAATCATTTGATAATAAACAAAACAATTAACGAAACAGCTAAAAATTTCATAAATGCATAATAAAACATATGGTAATAAGAAAATATAATAATAACTTGAAAAAGAATAATTTAGGTGAGGCACCGAAATTTTTATTTTCAAAAACAATTTAATGATTAATACGGTGCCTCCCTTAAGCATTTTGTTATATTTTCTTTGATTTCATAGAAAAAAACAATATTAAAATAAAAAGGAGCTGAAATCTCAAGGCTCTGAGATATCAAAACTTCGGTTTGGGTTAAGGATTTTTATATAGTTTTCGGCAAAAGAACCTTATGTGGACATTGTTTTTAGTTTCAGGCAGCGATGTATACTAAACATAAATTTTTTTGTAAAGCGTTAACACCCGAATTCAAAATTTAATCCCTGAATTAAGTGGAAGTGACTCATCAGACGTACCCGTTGATTTATTGAGATATGTCGAGTGTTGTAAATTTAAATATAGTCATCTGAGACTGGATAAAACACTTATATGCAACTAATAAAATATCGACTAACAGAAAATGCATTCCAGAAAATGGATAGAAAACGGCACAATACGCTCGAAAAATTTGTAACTAATTTATCAAACTTATACAAGCCTTATACTTTTCTATTGAAGAATTACATAGTAAATTTTTTAATGCAAAACAAAATCAAGAAGAGACTGTACGACAGTTAAGTACACTAATCCAAGAAGCATGCACGACTACAAATCAGGATTTGAACAAAAGTACAAATCTGCTCCCAATATAGCACTATCCAAAGACTTAGAAGAAAAAACCTGCAAGCTTTTCAAGACCGGACGTAATATATTGAGCAAAATAATAACAATCTTTCCAGACACAATAAAAAATACAAAAAAAAAATGATCAGAATTATGAAATTTTAAAACTTTACCTAGAACATAGCAGCCCAAGTTCACAGACACACAATTTCGAGAAAATGTTACAGCTATAGAACTTTTCAACGACTTTTACAACCACCAAACAGTTTAAGAATTAATTTACAGAGATGAGAAGTAGAGTACAGACGCTCTTAAAACCAAAATTTAAACTAATATCAATCTTAAGGAAAAACCTGAAATTATGTCCCAAAAAAATCATCTCAAAACCAAAATTTCCATTCTAGATATACTCCAAATCAATAAATATTTACTGACACAACTTTTAAAAAGCTGAATTTCAAACTGTAGAAGAAAACTAAGAGAATATTTGAATAGCAAGCCACCAACAGGAAACTATTCAAACAATAAAAATTACCACATGCAAATTAATACAATGGCTACTGCTGCCGTCATAAGCAAAAACACCGTAGCTTCACAATTTATAAAAATGAGTTTATACACAGTTAAAGCAAATTGCTACACATATAGGTCCTACGGAAGTTTCCATTACAAAACAATACAAAGCTTGCTATATAAAGTTAAACTAATGCTTTTTGCATCAATATTTAACAGAGTACTTGGAGTAAAACATAAAGCTTGTTGTTTAAAAATGTCTGTTATTTGCATTAAATAATATTACGCGAAACATTTTTTTTAGTATGACATTTTAATGCAAATTATATCATCATTTCGAGTTGCTTTGATTATTACGCACCTGCCTAAAATAATCAAATTAAAATAAAAAAATTACAACGGAAAAAATTAAAACATACATACCACCTTAATCACTATTATTATAGACTGTCAGCTGAGAAGCGATAACTAAAACATACATGAAACGTTTTTAACTATATATTTTTAAAATGGATAATACTCTAGTGAATTTTGAAATTTTATTAAATTTTTAATGTATTAAATTGTAGCAAGGTGTATTAAAACTTCTAGCTGTTCTATAGAAATAAATTATGATGCAAAAATTGTTGTAAATTTTAAAGATATGCATTAAAATAAGGTTTAATGCTACATTTGCTTTACAATTTAATAATAACCTGCAACGCATAGCTCCTATTGCAAGACTTGCTTTAAATATTGCAGTTACTTTTTCTATTGTAGGGTACTACCTTATCAGCCTCGAAGCGTTATTCTATGAGCGTGCCATGTAAAAACTTGGTAAAAATAACTCTGACCATGAAAATTAAATTCTTTAGACCCCGTAAAATTGAACAATTTTTGCCTCTACTAAGCAGAAACACAGTATCTAAGCGTCATACGTTAAAACACAGTAGTTTTACATAAATATCCGTGCTCCATACGGAAGAACACAGTACTACAGTAGTTTTACATAGATAGCCATAGTTTTTCGAAAAACAAAATTAATAAGATATTAGTATGTTTTTTCTTACGTAGAACATAATTTAATAGTATAAACTTAATTAGCACAAGAATGAAGTTGCAAGGCTACTGTAAAAGGTTGGCATAGACTCTTTTAGTTTTTGCTGTTTTTCTTAGTTCCAACATTTATGAAGTTACGGTGTTTTTGCTTATGACGGCAGAATGACATAGAACATGACAATTATTTTAAAAACAAAATGGAAAACACTTACAACAGGTAGCAAACCAAACACATGAACAATACACAATAAATAATAAATATTTTAAATTTCCTTCTACTGACGACAAATTTTCCGCAGAGCAAATAGTTATGAAGAAAACAAATTATTTCCGTATTTTGAAAGTACATATAAACACAAACAGATGATTCTCTTACCATCCCTTCTACGGATGACAAACTTCCCGCAGAAGAGAAAATATAAACAATTCAAATAATTTTCCTGTTTTGGGAGCATTTACCAATGCTAATATCATCCAAAACTCATATAATATACACTACCATGATATATTTGCATTTTTTAACTTTTAAAAACATTGACTACGGCATAGAAGACAAGACAAAAATATTATCTCTTTGATACAAAAAAATCTAAATAAGACTGTTACTATGACTATTTACGATGAATTCCGATTCTGATTTAGACTACTTCTTATTTCAGATATCCCGCCGTAGAGAAACTCCTTTCAGTTTTTTTTGAAGTGGGGCTGATATCCAGGTTAGAAATACCAAGGCTTATCGAATGGGCCAAGCTTGGCCCAAGCTTGGACAACTAAGAAATGATTATCAAGGCATGGCCAAGTCTTAGTCTGATACACTTTGTCATACTAAGCCAATGTTTGTTAAAACAAATAAATAAGTTTATCATTTGACTACCATATTTAGTTTTGGACCAAGCTTGGTCCAATGTTGGAACGAATTTATTGTAATGCGTTATATAATTTCAGAATTTTTATATTTTTAAGATCAATGTACAGAAGGCCTTCATCAGTGCAATGATGGACTCTTACCAACAAATTTACAATATATGAGGGAAATCTATTACATAATACCCGGGTACGAAAAGGCTAAGTGGCCAGACCTGGGCCAAGCCTGCACCACAGTTTTTGGGGTTTGGGCCAGACTTAATATTTGCAAACGGCCCAAGCTTGGGCCAAGTGTGGACTGATGTCCTTGTGCCAAGTCTGGCAAACCAAATTGCTTGCTGTAGATTTTCGTAAATTTTTGAACAAATTTAAATAAAAAAAATGTTTTTTAAACTTTTAACCGCGATTTTCATTACCACAGTTACTGTATCTAATGTCGTTGAATCTGTAATTGAGCTAATCGCAAGTTGCACAGAAGCTGCAACATATCTTTACTTTTATTGTTGACTGCAAGTGCCTCATTCATATTACAAGATACCTGCAACTAGCTGTCACTGTTTTCATCGCTAGGATCTGGTACATCTTTGAAGGTTGAGGAGGCAAGAAAGTTTTCACAGCAGTTTTCTTTGCATAATCAAAATATTCGTTCGATTGTGGTATAACTCCAGTGTCAAGATATAGAAATAAGTTTATTGAGGTTGTTTTGTTTTTTTTCTGATCCATTCGTTTCCTAGTTTCGTTCAGCAAAATTTTACTTTAATCATTCCGTTACAGAAGTACATAAGAATTTGCATATGCCTTCGGCTGTCGTAAGTGTTGAGTTTTTTTCGCTAGGTTAAGCACTTTTTGTAATAAAATTATTTCCCTTAAAATATTGAAATTTCTTAGTTTCACAGTTTGAAAAAGGAATGATGGGAAGGAAAACCATTATATTTTTGGAAGATAAAAAATATTCGAATATTCGCGTATAAAAATTCGAATAACGAATACTTAAAATATACCCAAATCGGATATTCGAATACTCGAATATTCGGATTTGAATGCTCTAGTTGTGAAAGAAATATGAATTTGTGATTTTGTAATATTTTCTCGAAACGCCAAATGCAGAGGCTTTTGAGTAGTTTGCTGAGTGTATCATCTTTTCACTAAATTATGTTCATTTATGATCTGTTATAATTTTCCGGCAACGTATTGATGTTTCGTGTTAGTTTTGTAATACATATCTAAACAGAGATAAAAAATAACTGTACTTTAACAAAGAGTTATGTTTGATATACATCGCTGCCCAAAACTAAAAACCATGTTCTCGTAAAATTTTTTTGCCGAAAACTATATCAAAATCCTTAACCCAGACCGAAGTCTTGATATCTCAGAGCTATGAGATTTCAGCCCCTCCATATCTTTATTATTATTATTGAAAATTATAGCATTATAAGTTTGACAAAAAAATGTTGTCAAGTGTGTCAAAAGAAAGTTTTTATTTATTTTTTACCCAAGTTTTTGGAAAAATAAAATTAATTATTTGTACGACATGAAATTTTATTATTTTTATTGGGGATTATAAGTTAGTCAAAAATATAATGTCAAGTGTGTCAAAAGACTGATTTTCATTTATTTTTTTAGAAAAAATAAAATTAGTTATTTGTATGAAATGAAATGTATAATGAACATGAAATTATTATTATTGAGAATTTTATTGCAGTATAAGTTTGTCAAAAAAATATTGTCAAGTGTGTCAAAAAAATGATTTCATTTATTTTTTGAGATAATTTTTTAGAAAAAAAAATTTAGCTGTTTGTTTGTAAATATAATTGAACATGGAAATTTTTAAATTTGTTATAGTTTTTGAAATATTTTTGGAATTTTGAAAAAATTTCAATTTTTGATTTTGTAAGAATTTTTGGAATACGTTTAGAATTTTTAAAAATTTTAAATTTTTAATTTTATTGTTATTTTATAATTTTGGAAAAAATTTCAATTTTTGATATTGTTATAAATTTTGCAAAATATTTTTAGAATTTTGGAAAAAGTTTGAATTTTAAGAGTTTTTGGAATATGATTAGAATTTAGAAAAAGTTTAAATATTTGATTTTATTCTACTTTTTGGAATATTTTTAGAATTTCGAAAAAAAAATTTTTGAATTTTATACATATTTTTAAAATTTTGAAAAAAGTTTCAAATTTTGTTTGAATTTTTGGAATATTTTTAGAATTTTGAGAAATTTTTAATTTTTGATTTTTTTATAATTTTGGAAAAGTTTTAATTTTTGAATTTTTAAGAATTTTTGGAATATTATTAGAATTTAGAAAAAGTTTGAATATTTGATTTTATTCAAATTTTTGGAATATTTTTAGAATTTTGAATAAAAAATAGAATTTTTGAATTTTATATGTATTTTTAGAATTTTGAAAAAAGTTTCAATTTTTGATTTTGTAAGAACTTTCGGAATATTTATAAAATTTTGAAAAATCTTAAATTTTTGATTTTATTATAACTTTTATAATTTTATAATTTTAGAAAAAGTTACAATTTTTGATTTACTATAATTTTTGCAATATTTTTAGAATTTTTGAAAAAAGTTTTAATCTTTGATTTTGTAATAATTTTTTAAATATTTTTAGAATGAAAAAAGTTTGAATTTTTGATTTTATTTAATTTTTATAATATTTTTGGTATTTTTAAAGTAATATGAATTTGTGATTTTGAAATATTTTCTCGAAACGCTAAATGCAGAGATTTTTGAGTAGTTTGCTGATTGTATAATGTTTTAACTAAATTATGCTAATTTATGATCTGTTATAATTTTCCGACAACGTATTGATGTTTCGTTTTAATATTGTAATACATATCTAAACAGAGATAAAAAATACAAGTGATTTAACAAAAAGTTATGTTTAATATACATCGCTGCCCAAAACTAAAAACCATGTCCTCATAATTTTTTTTTGCCGAAAACTATATCAAAATCCTTAACCCAGACCGAAGTCTTGATATCTCAGAGCTTGAGATTTCAGCCCCTCCATATATAATGTTTAAAATCTACCTGTTTCATACAAAAATATATATATGGCAATATATTTTTATTCGAAAGGTGCGCCATTTTGGAAAAGTGCCAAACGGCTATATTTACATAGATAAACGGAGACGGAAAAACAAAATACAAAAACGATATGATATATATATATATATGGCGATAGCCGGAAGCCAGTTAAGGAAGAGCCAAGTAAGTTGAATATTTTAAAGCGTTATAACGGCCGTTTGAATAATAATATATAAAGAGAACTTATAAATATTGAATATATAAACTTTAATTAATCATTTTATTTTTCTTTCAGATAAGGACCTTAGCGCTTAAAGTTCCTGAACTTGTTTAAAAAAATGTATAAACTTTTTTGTCTTTGAAATATATGAAATTGATCCATCTCACAAATGAAGACTTCTGCACATGCAGGTGCAACATAAATTTTTCCAAAATTTAAAAAAAGAAAAGTTCAAGTCCAGACGATGAGACCCTGGAGCTGTTAAAACGAAAACAAATGCAAAATACAGTGGTTTCATCTTTTTTGTTTAAACTTTGTTTAAATTTATATTTGCTTCTGACTCAAGATGTTGCAATTTTATAAGCGTTATACTTACCTTTTACAAAATCCACAGAATTTCAATAAGAATGTTATATTAATTTTTTGTTTTTTGAATCATCAGAACAAATTAAATAAAAATGAAAAATTAAAATAAGTAAGGGTCAAGTTAATATGTTCTTATGAATTTAAATAAAACATTTTCAATTTGTAAAAATTTGTTTCTTCTAATATGTTTCATATTAAACCAATAATGTTCGATATGTGTTGTCAGATGTGAAGTGTTTTGTCATTAACCAATCATTCACTTAGTCAAAACAATGATTTCCAAACAAATAACTTGCTACCCAATTATTTCGACATGTAAGGGGAAACATTGGAAACATAAGTAAATATTTGCATTACATGAAAAATCAGTTTGATACAGAATATACATCGTTGCTTACAAAATTTATAATTATTAGAGAGTCGTCATTTTAAAACTTTTAAAATGAATTACCCAATTGACGCTTTCCAAAAAAGTTGTACTTATTAAAAAGAAGCATATCGCTAAACTAAAAGATTTTTTGCGAATGTTTCCGAATGGTAACCAAGGCAACCAATCATACATGACTGGAAATTGTCAGTTTGTTACAGATTAAATGTTGTTTTTTAACAAAACTTGAACTGATTAAAACTAACGAACTAACTAACTAACTGATTAAAACTAACAGACAAACTAACAACATTATACTAACAGAAACGGTTTGGATAAAAATTATTGTAGTTATTGGTAGATTGAATTTAATTTTTAGTAAAAAAGTAAAAAAATTTGAACACTAAATGAAGGTCGTTTTTGTTAAAAGTTTGCTGAGTAAATCTTCATTTCATTAGGTTATATTATGTTAGTCTGTTATCATATTCCAACATTTCTTATTCTAAAAAGAGTTTCATAAAAATAATTTTAAACCAAACACACAGAACGAAAGTCTTGATTCTCAAGAGTTTTGAGGTTTCCGAGTCTGTTGACTGCGATTATAAGACTTCAGATATTGGCTTCAAAGCTAAAATACTTTTTTAATTTGTGTACCGATACTTCATTTAAAACTTAATTTTGTGTAATTTAAATGAAAATTTCTAACATCACCTTTAAAATATTATAGACTAAGAGCCAGCGACGGCCAGACCTTCGTTATTTTATAAAACCTGAAAGTTTTCCTGCGCATAAAAAAATTAACCTTTATACTCTCACGAAACTTTGGAGGAATTGTATGCCCTTTGTTACCTGGTTCCTGCCAAAGCCACGATGATCCAAACTTTATATGTCGCTAATTACTCCTACGTAAGTAGGGGGTATGCGCAGATAAACTTTCAGCTTTTATAAAATAACGAAGGTCTGGCCGCCGCTGGCTGTTGCTCTATTATATAAAGCTATGGTAAATAAATTTAAAAAAAACGAACTTATTGGGGCGTGTCGTTAGTATAGTCAACATTGTAATAAAACAAATGCATTTGAGCTGATTTTTTCTGTTTACACACATAGTTCGCCTTTTAAAAACGGATCGGAGAACGGAAATATCTCAAGGATTTGTGGAAATGAAAGGTATGCAACTTGATTAGCCATTATTTGGTAATTTGCGTCGGTTACATTGTTGTAATTCAAGGTTTATTTAAATACACGATAGCTCAAAATCTATCTTCATAGCGCATGTCTAGTAATTTTTCTAATTTTTCTAACTCTAATATCTAGAGTAGATCTAAAGCAGTAGACACAATGTTGTTGTTAGGAGTCACAAAAGAAGATTAGTCCAACAAGGTTTTTAAAGGCCCTGGGTCTAAGATTTGTGTTTCTTTTAGGTAAACTTGCTATCCAAACAAAATTTTAAATGGATCGATGAAAATGTGTGGTATCTAAAATTGTTTTCTATACAGCAACTCAAATTCTTTCTTAGTCTACATTTTCATTTTGCAAATCAACATTTTGTAGTCGATCAAACTACCCGCATAGTATATCCAGATACTGGGGTAGTCAAGCATGTTTAAAAAGTAAAAAAATAAACGGTAGCCCAGGTACTCAATAATCGACATTTGATACCCTAAATGCAAGCCAAATATCAGGTTAAATAGCTTATTTGCTTAACTTGTCTTGTTGACTATATTGGCTTAGCTTGTTGACTATATTAATGCCATAAAACATTAAAAACAGCACCATATAGCACATAACTGCAATATATCTCTTAAAAGCTTATTGTGAAATTATCTAACAATTTAATGCGGTAAATGAGAAAAATAGCTTGCTAAAAACACAACCAATATATCTGTTTAAAACAAACAAACGCAGTTTTATTAGTTTTTACTTAGAAAAGCTTAGACATCATAAATTTCAAAAATGTCAATAAGTTTTATAATATCTAGCAACAGTGACGCGAGGTCAATTTTATGAGCTTTTGATTTATTTCAGTTACTTTAAAGTTAAAAACGGGGTTTATTCCATAATCGCGTTAAAATAAATGTTTTGTTGACGGTAATTTTATTTTTTAATCATGACGTATTTTAGTCATAATAAGTCGTATATAGTCGTAAAACATAATATTTCTTTAGTTTATCATTTAGCTTATCACGCTTAATTAAGTTTATTTAGTTTATCACGCTTAATTAATTAAGCGTTACGGCTTCAATACTAAGGAGTATCTCCAAAAATTTGTTGTATCCACCTTGGGTTGGTTCAAGTTTGTTATAAACGTAAAAGGAATGTCCAGAGTACTTTACTGTATTTATTTTACTTTTTTCAAACCTTAAGATTTTGAAACTTGAAACTATTCAAGAGTTTCAAAATTATTCCTAATCCGCATGAAGTGATCAATTTTTTTATTTGCACTTCTTTTTTCATTTTTGATCTACGGGTGTGACAACCCGCGTGCTCCAGTCCCTACTATTGACATATGAGCTAACGTGAGATATCACATACCACTAGCAATAGCAGTGATATATCACTAGCCGAGGTGATATCTCGAGGGTGCTGGCGGTGCTGGCTTTATTCAGTCAACGGTAGTACCCTTAATCTTAGCTATGTAGTATTCGTTGATTATGATTGCCTGATCAAGAAATATGCCACCAGCTGAATTATTAGCAACCGCATTTTAGTTTTGTTCATGCAAATTGTTAATACAAATTTGCTATTTACCTCTTATAGCAACTGTATTTCTTTAATCAAAACGTATTTCGTACGTCATAATATGTCGTATTTAGTCGTAAAACATAAAATTTATTTAGTTCATAGTTATTAACGTAATTAATATAAAAGCGTTTAGATCTACCAAAATTTATTGTATCCACCTTGGGTTGGTTGAAGTTTGTTCTAAATGTAATAGAAATGGCCAGAGCTACATTTTACACACCTTAAAATTTTGAATATAACATTTTTGGTTTCGATAAACTTGAAAATGTTTAAAAGTTTCAAAACTATTCCTAATCCTCGAAATTATACTATTTAGTGTGAACATAAATTATCCTGTTACTTGAATTTCCTTATCAGTCCTAACAAACATAGTCTATAGTTCTTAATAATTTTATACAATAGTTTTAAAATAAAAGTTAATATATATTAAATTTTGAAAATATTTAAATTTAGATTAACCCATTTAAACAAAAAATATTCCATAACATGCTTTAGTCCTAAAGCTCCTTGATTAAAACTCCATATAAATTATCTTATCAAATTTCCACTCAAAACATAAAAACTTAATTAAATTTCTTACCTAATAAATATCACATCAAAACACATATAAAATCACACCGAAGTAAGAATATCTATAATAATTTAACCTAATTGGTAACCTGAAACCGTAATTTTCAAACAACATAATTAAACTTTAAATAAAATGAGAAAAACAAAGCACAAGAACTTTCAATTTTTTTTGTCTTCTAATTTTAGGTTATAATTTTTTTTTATATAAAAGAAACTTTCAAAAGTTGGATATAAAATCAGCAGGTAGTCTGCTTTTATTGAGATAAAAAAGCCAGAACGAAAAAAAAAGTTTACCTGACGTACAAGCAGAACGGAATTTATTTTAGTAAAACAAAATTTAAAATTAATGGTAAATTATGAAACGAAAATTTTTATCACAGTTTCTTATTTTTTTAACAAAATAATTAATTATGAACAAGAATATGATGCCATGGAAATAAAAATCTAACGTTATTTAGCTACATACAACTCTGACAATGAAAATGTAATAATGTCCACTAAGAAAATTTTAAGGAATGAAAATACCGTTAGGATTTGTACCTTCTTGCACATTTTATGTTTATAATTTTAATGTTTCTTTTCTATATAATGAAATCATATTCTGTTTCGTTTTAATATTTAATCGTGTTTTTTGTTAACTTTATCAACCTTTGTGTATGAATTATGAAGGACTGGATTTGTGTTTTAGAAAAGTTTTTCTTCATTTTCATCTCAACGATTTTGTTTTCGTTATTTTGTATAAAAAGGTATGACGTTTAAAGTAAAAATTTTCTAGAACCGAGGCCGCGTTTATTATTTTGAATATTATAGTATCATAAATGTTTAGATGATGCAAGACAAAATGTACATATTTTGTTTCTTTATAGCTATCAACTTAAAAATTTATCAACTTAAACATTGAACATCAGAGTTTTAATTATTGTAAGATTTTTGATATGAAATATCTTACCTACCCAAGGTTGACAGTTATATTCGAATTGATTTTTTTTTCATGTAAAATCCTCTAATATTGAGAACATAAAATACAAATAAAAAAAAATTGTTCACATCAGATTAGTATTTGATTAAAGTTTTCTTGAACAAATCTTCGTATACGCATATGAGATACATTTTTTTATTTTATTCTATTACACCATTAAATATTTTGAAATAATTCGTTAAAAATCCGTTAAAATATTTCTCATTTTACTTAACTGTCATAAAATTAATTATATTAAAACCCACTTATTTCACTTCGAAATACGCAATTTTTTGTTCACCACAAATTTCTCTTTCAATCTATTAAAACAAACCAAAAGCACAAACACATTAAAATTATGTAGCAGATTGTCTTTTATGTATCACATAAATAATATCGTATCATCACCTGTATACTCGAATATCCACCCTAAGTTTGACACATTAAACAATGACAACATACAAGACAAAAACATGTTTATGACCCCACCGACTCTAACCTAGCACCAATTTATATATATAATTCGTTCTGTCTTTTCGGAAAAATTTCCTTTAAAAGTACAGAAAATTATGAAAACGAATAATAGTCAGAGACCTGGTTGATGATAATCATTTTCGTTATGTTCTTTTTTTTATTATTTTATTTGTAGATACCAGAAAAATTATTATTGTTATTAAAGAAACTTTTAAGAAAATACATAATTTGTCTCTAATTAGTTTTTGTGCTTAAGAAATTTTTCGTTTAACAAACCACAGTTTAGTTTTTGTATTTTATGACCATTTTCTTGAGTTGTTTTTGGTTGTTGAAATATTTATATGCTTTGGCTAATGATACCATAGTTTTGGTGTTCTTTGTTTCTCTTATTGTAGTGCCATTAACAGACACAAATTGGTGTTGTGAAAAGTAATTTATGTTATTTCTATGCTCTTTGTATAAAAATTATTTTTATATGATGATGATGGGTGGAAGAATCTTGTTGTTGAAGTGTTTCATACATTTTACTAAAACTATAAATTTATTGTCGGATACAAACATAGCAAAAATAGTAGCATAATCATAGTATCCAAAATAAGAAAAATAGGTATGTAAAACAGTCGGACAAGTGCAAATATACCTCACACGCCGAGGGTTATGTGTTTATAATATTCTACAAGAACATTTCTTCTCAAAAACACAACACAAAACACAACACAGAAATAAACAAAAAACGGTGCTCTTGCAAATTATAAGAAAAATTGTTTTGGACAGGAAAAAAACTTCACCTTTCATATCACAAGACACTCGTCAAGGTCAAAAATCAATATTTTCAAAATGTTCACTCTCAACCCTCTCCCAATAACATTTTAAATGATGTTGAATGTTAAATGACAACAAATCCTATAACTGTGAATTTTTTCTTTTATAATGAAAATAATATTTCGCATTTTTGAAAATAAGTCGAAATCTGTGCTTTCGAAAATTACAAGAAAATTGGTTTTAAACTAGAGAAAGATCACTTTTCATATGACACCTCAATCGTCAACCCCAAGGTCAAAAATAAGTTTTTTCAAAATTTCCACCCTCAACCTCTTTCCAGTAACATTTTAAATTGAATCAACTGCTATAGTTTTCGTTCACTCTTTACAAAATTTCATATAACCGTGAATTTTTTTTATAATGCTCGAAGTTAAAAAAATTTTATTTTTTAATAATACCTATAAATCTAAGCAGTCGAGAATTTAGTTTATTTGTTTTTAAATATTTCTATCTTTTTCGATTTTTCGTAATCAAATTCGATTCCTTAAAAAAATTTAGTTTAGCTTTCTCCTTATCTATGATAGACCAGTGCAGATACCTTAAAAATTGGCAAAAAAAGGAAAATATTAGTAACACCATGAAAACTTTTGGATAAGGAAGAAAATATTGCGCAAATGATGGGAAACACAAATTAAAGGTGATCCGAGTTACGAGGGTGAAATGGGGTGAGCTTTTAGGGGTAGAAAATGGTTTTTCACAATTTTCAGCGAAACTAGACGTTCTGTCGATAAAAGTTTAAAGTAAAGGTTGTAGGTAATAGGTAAAAAGGTCTATAACTTTTATTTAAGCCATTTTTTCAAATAACCTAAAATGTGCCGTGAAAATAGAAAAAACCGAGGATAAAAGGGTTTTTGGTTTTTAATTTTATCTCCCACAAAATTTGTTTTTTCTACCCAATTTGGTGTATTATGGCTTATTATGACCCGAATACGCTGTAACTTTTAGGTAGATTTCATATAAAAATCTACCTATTGCAATGGGCTTCATCTCGGAATTTCGGAAACATTTTTGTGCCAAACGACTATATATGATAAGCGGAGACGAAAAAACAAAAAAAAAAGGTATATACTTATATATATATATACACGATATGAGATATAACGAAAACGACCGGCACCCTCACGGTCGCATTTGTTAAGGTAGATCAAAAAAATTTGTAAATGTGTGTTCTATTAATATCTCGATTAAAATCCAACACGTGGTTAAGGAACTAGAGCCTTTTTTCTAAAAAAAATTGAT
The DNA here is from genome assembly GCA_963693315.1 of Diogma glabrata. Taxonomy (NCBI): domain Eukaryota; kingdom Metazoa; phylum Arthropoda; class Insecta; order Diptera; family Cylindrotomidae; genus Diogma; species Diogma glabrata. The sequence continues at coordinate 168,154,698 of OY856186.1, forward strand.
TTTTTAAAACCGTTATAACGGCCGTTTGGATACTAATATTTTAAAAAAATTAACAAATTTAAAATTTTTGGAATCTTTTTTATCAATTTGTTTTAAAAATAGACCTCTGCAGTTAGAGGTTCCTTAGTGAGTGGCTCCAACAAAAAAGTTTGCAAAAAAAAAATTTTTTTTTAATCAACCGGCACTCTCATGGTCGCAATTGTAGGGCCAGATCAAAAAACCCTTTCTTAAAACGTGCGTTTTATTAATATCTTAAACAAGTTCGTAAATCAGTCAAATCCGACACAGGGTTAAGAAACTAGAGGCTTTATACTAGAAAAAAACTATGTTTTTTAGATCCGTTATAACGGCCGTTTCGATTCTAATAATTTTAAGAACTTCATAAATTTAGAATCTTTAAAACCTTTTTAATCAATTTCTTTCAAAAAAAAGACCTCTGCAGTCGGAGGTTTCTGAGTGAGCGGCTTCAACAAAAAAGCTTGTAAAACACAAAATGCGTTTGAATCAACCGGCACTCTCACGGTCGCATTTGTAGAGCCAGATCAAAAAACCTTACGTAAACATGTGTGTTTTATTAATATCTTGGACAAGTTCGTAAATCAGAAAAATCTGTTACATGGTTAAATAACTGGAGGCTTTATACTAGAAACAAAATTCGTTTTTTAATCCGTTATAATGGCCGTTTGGATACTAATATTTTTTAAAACTTCATAAATTTAAAATCTGTGGAAACATTTTAATCCGTTTCTTATAAATATAAACCTCTGCAGTTAGAGGCTTTTGACTTCTGATCCATAACTACAATTTCCAAAAACCTTATAATAGTCAATGAAAAAAAAAATAAAAAGGTTTGAATAGAAGAAATTTATTTTTTTTCTTAGAAATAAACTATTTCGATATTTTGCAGTAATTGGACGACAATGATATAGCGTAGGTTTATGTCATAAATTGTCACACACATATTCTGTGGTATTTGATTTGATATTTGTTTGTTGCAAAATTGGATAGATATAGTTTTGCTTATATGTAGCTAATTTTCTTTTTAAAATTTGTTTGATATCTGTTTAAAATTAGTTTGTGTTGTTTAAACTAATCTGATACATCAGATTCTACTGGCACACAAAACTGTCTGATCTCGAAATCTACCTATTTCTAGCGGATATACGTGCCGCTTGGACTTTTGTAATTAAAATATTTATTTTTACGTTTGATTTTGATTTTTAACCAAAAAAGTGACCTAACTTTCACACGAGAAAATTCTCCTGTGCTGGAAACAGTTTTTTCCAAAAAATCAGTAATCTTTATTTTTTGTTGAAACGTCTAATTTTGAGACCGTTAGTAGACCGTTTTTACATTTTCAAAATACGGAGCACTAAAAATATAGAAAATAAAATTTAAACCTCCAAAAATATATAAATTTTAACCTAAAAAATTGAACATTGTTAGTGGTGATGTATGGAGGAAATGGACTAAAATTTTATTAACATAATCTCCAGAAAGACTTTGCTGGTTTGGCAAGGGAAAACTGGAAAAAATGAAGGAGGATAGCAAGGAAAAAAAGTTATTTATTTTAACTATGTCCAAGAGGGAAGGTTATTGGTAGGTTAGATGCGTTTGGGATATGCCACCGAGTTTGGAAGGATTTTTTAGCATGGCGAAAGCGCTTGGTTTTTTTCAGGATTTTATTGATGATGTGCGGAAAATAGCTGTTGTTTTGTAGAATTTAAGAAATGCTTTGGTTGTTTTGTGGTATGTTTTTATATCAGAAAAAAGAAGACAAGATTGGTAAGGAATAGCCTATATTAATTTTTGTATTGAAGTGGTGTGCAAATGGAAAGTTTAAGAGGCGGTTGGATGGTACCAGTTGGTGCAGATGATGCTGATATCAAGAAAACTGATTTGTTCATTATATTTTATACGTTCTGAGTGGACGGAGTGTGGAATTGTATAGATTGAGCGATGGAGCTGAGGACGGTTAATATTGTAATGCATAGATAGATTTTTACCGCAAATACAGAGATTCATTAATCTCTAAAATCTTAAGAATTATTTTCTCAATATGTAAAAAAAGAAGACCAAAATGCATGCTTTGAATTTCTTTTATGTTCATTTTGTAATTCAAAATATTAAAGAAAACAGTAGTATTCCAACACACATAAAATCTGTTGTACGAAAAAGTAAAAAAAGAATTTTACCGGAATTGATAAACCGGAAGTTGGGATGCAGAACTGTTGTGAACTATGCTAAATGTTAATGTACCAAGTTTCATCCAATTTGATTATCAGATACAGATGTTATTAAGCTTCCAAAAAAACAGGTGCTTGACGGACCCCTACCACTTTGTTCACTATCGCTCAAAAACTAATCAGTTCCTTGCCATATATATTTGCATCTTTTTCCAAAGAGTCATCAAAATTCATTCACGAACGAATGTTGTATGCTCCCGACAAACATTGAAACAATAAACAGGTGTTTGGGAGGCCCACCACCACTTATCCCAATATTGTACAAAAACTTATCAGTTCTTTGTCATTTAAGTCTCCATTTTTTTTCAAAGTGTCATTAAAATTGATAAATGAATGAAGTCTGTATGCTCCCAACAAACTTTAAAAACAAAGTGTGAAAAGTCAGCAGTTGTATGGTAGACCCCCCGCCACTTTAAGCACTATGTTCCAAAAGATGATGATTACCTTCTCACACTAATTGAAACCTTTTCCATAGGTTTCATCATAATCACTTCATTATTGTAGGCTGTAGTGTGCATAAAGGCACTGAAACAACTTCAAAAAATTACAAAAACATATTTTTTACCGGAAGTACAATTCCGGAAGTTGGGATGCAGAACTGTTGTGAACTGTACTAAATGCTTATATACCAAATTTCATCCAATTCGATTGTCAGGTACAGATGTTATTAAGATTTCAAAAAAATATTAAGAAATTTCGAGCCACCCTGCAACACGTGAAAAATTAAGTTCAAAAAACAAAAAAGGAAATGGTTGAGTTCAAATTTCTAAACTTATCGGCCTCTTGATTCAAATTTCCATCATCTGTCATTTCATAAATGAATAGTTTGTCACTCGAAATAATTAAATTTACGAGTGCTTGTCCATTTTGCCTGTTTAAGTGAAAGTTTTTGAAAAGTATTCAATAATATGAACAGTTTGGAATAATCGACTAAAATATTTTAACTTAAATATTGTAGCAACAACAAAATTGAAATGGGTCTGTAATATGTTCGATCCGTTTTAGAACAATTCCTTGCAACTGGTTGTACACTACCTAGCCATTTTAAAAATGTCAGAAAAATCCTTTTTTATATGACAAATAGCAAGTTTTAGTGAGGATTGGTGTTTACTCCTTAGCAAATATTATAAGAATAATTAAAGGAATATTGTCAGGTCCAGATCTTTTATTAATGAACAAGCTCCAACATCAGTTACTGAATTGGGACATTATTTCATATGTTTGACATTGGTTTATTATGCAGAACCCTAGAACATTAGAAATATGTTTTTCAATTTAGCTTATTATAGACAAATTAAAATACAAAAACCACATAAAAATTACATAAACTGTTAGGTTTTTATGTAGTTTTTCTATTTTAATTGGTCTATAATAAGCTAAATTGAAATATTAGATTGTATATTAAGAGCAGAAAGTACTACATTGCTGCACGTGCATGAAAATTGCTGGTTGAGGCGTAGCCGAAACCAGCAATTATGTCAGAGCAGCAATGTTACTTTCTGCTCAAAGCATACATACTATTTTTTTAACGACTGCTGACAAATGCGATCAAAGTTGCCATGGAGGCTTTGATTTGTTGTTTAAAAAACGTATTGGACGTCAAGTTAAAATTTTGAATTAAAAAAATTAAAATTTATACAGAGTTTTTATCTATTTTTAAATAAAAATAATTTAACATGAGTCAATCTTCACCTTATATAAAAGAAGCAGCCAACAATTTAACTTCAGATCTGTTGCCTGAAAAATCTAAAGTCCGGTATGAAAAAGCTTACCTATTATTTATCAATTGTTGTAAGAACAAAAAAACAGGAAATTTTTATTCTGAAGATGTGTTTTTGGTATATTTTCGTGAACTATTGCAGACAAAAAAGTCTTCAACAATGTGGTCAAATTATTCAATGTTAAAATCAACATTCATCGTTAAAGAAAATTTGGATATTAGTAAATATAAAAGATTAATGCCTTTTTTAAAAAAGGAGTCCTCGGGTTATAGAGCCAAAAAATCAAAAGTGTTTTGGAGAAAAGAAATTAATAAATTTTAATATTATGTCTTTGTCCATTATGTCTTTTGTTTTACTTGTGTTTTTACTTTCCGCTTAAGAGCAGAAAAATAAAAAAATGCTTGCTAAACAGCAAAAATCAACTTTCTGTTTTAAACTGATAGATAGAAAACATTATTTTCTATGACAGTTGTTAAAAAATATATTTATATAAATATTTAAAAAAAAAAACAAACAAGTGTTTAACATTTTGATAATAAATTTTATTGGGATCATAGATGTTGTAAGAGCATTTGTGCCATTGCACATAATAAAGTTTAAATAGTTAAACATTACCAAAATGCTTTTTTAAAATAGAAGTTTAAAACTACCCCGTCTTCACCAAGACCTCCGTCTTCTTCGTGCTTAGCGATGTTGCAATAAAACTATTCACAAACGAAAATTAAAACATTTTTCAAACGTTAGATACATTTAAAAGAACTGTCAAAATTCCTAGGTGTGTCCAGGACTGATAACGCTTTCTATTTCTTGTTAATTTTGACAACGGTGATGTCATAAGGTGACCCCCAGACTAAAGTACGGTGACCTCCCGACTAAAGTTGTTAAATGTTTTCCTTTTTCGCATATAAATAGTTTTTTTTTTATTTTATAAAGTCTCCATAAGCCCTTTATATAAGCCATAAACACTTTATCTAGTTTGGCTTTGTTTAATTTAATATGTTTTATATGACAGTATGTAAATAAAGTATGAAAATTGCATAAATTCAGTCTCAATAATGTTTGGCATAAGCTTATGATATTGTTTATCATTTATTTACTCACAGTTTGTCATTAATATTTGTTTGCAATCCGTAAGATCTTTTGAGCGAAAAGCAGCAGCTTCGGTTTTCGTGTATCCAAACACTGTTAACTCCATTCAAACCTCATTTCTATGAAAAACCTCAACTAAAACTTTATTGGTTTAAAGTTTAAACAACCACATATAGTACAATTTTATTATTGATTGACATTGTTTTAGCGTTTCACCTGCACAAAATTGTCCAAAAAAACAAAATTAAGCCGAAAATTCTCAAATGACATATAAATGTATGTACTTTCAACCATTTTTCAACATTTAAAAAAAAAGGGTATTTAAAACTAGCCCTAACTAAAATAAAATATATAATATTACATTTCCAAACATCCACCTCCTCTTGAAGAAACTGTTAAAAAGTAAAAGCAAAAAAAACAAAAGTTGAATGTAAATTTTTTTTCAACCTCCTTATTTGTCATTCACATATTTTATTCAACCAAAAAAATTATGGCAGAGTTAAAGTAAGTCCTTTTGGGATTTTAAAATAAACACGATTTTTCCTCTGTTTGTTTGTTTGTTTTTCCTTTTCATTTTTTTTTTGCAATGAATTTTCTGTATTTTTCATATTTTAACCAAAATATAATATAAATAATATACACAAAAAATTAACGAAGTTCTGTTGTGAGCTGAGCATATTTGTTTCATTCATAAAATATTACAGTCACGTATATTTGTGAAGATACAGACGCAAACGTTGTTTTATTTTTGTTGTTGTTGTTGGTTGAAGAGATACAAATATTTTTTTTCTTTAAACAAAAATGGTTTTTTTAATAAAAAATGAAGATTCTACATTTGACTTAGGTTATTTTTTTTGTTGTGATAAATTGTTGAATTTTCATGGATTTGAAGGATGTGATGTGATGTATAGTTTTGTTAAAAACAATATTATTTTTGATTAAAGGAAACAACATTTGTGTTTATTTTTGTAGAAAGAACTTTAAAACTGTAAAAGCATTCAAATAACTGATCTAGGACCTAAATACGCCACCACCTCTTTTTTTTATATAATTATAATTATAAAATCAATTATCCAAATAAAATATAAATTTATTTTATACAAATTAAATTTCAGCTCACTTAGTCACCAAACAAATATTCAAATGTATTCTGAAAATGCAATTTTGTTGTTGTTATAAATGTGCCACTAGCAAATATTATAATATTTATGCTCGTGTTTTTCTACTGTGTGAAAAATCAACCACAAACAGAGCAATAAAGTGTTAATGTTATGCACATAGCAAATAGAAACATTAGTTGGTTTTATAATGTTTATTTGGGTTCTGGTATATGAGGACATGCATGAAAATGAATGGAAATCTAATTTTAAAATAATTATTGCGTTGATTACATATGTACAAGGATATGTGTAGACCTTTTTACGATTTTTTCTTACATTATTATGTTTACCTAATTATACTTTTAAATTTCTTTATAAACATAAAAACTAACTAGTGGTATGGGGTGTGTAACCTTAAGGCACACGTCAAGAACTTCCCATAAAGCTAAAACTAACAGTTTCCTAGACTGGTGAATAAGGTATACTGTCACACAAAACGTACTTTACGGTATATTTTGAAAGCATTGTCAAAAACACTTCATATTTTGTAGGCTATTGTATTGTCATTATTAGAAAACAAAATAGATACTTCACAGAAAGCAACAAATCTTAAGTTGCAAAATTAGTAAAAACATTTCAAAAACGTTTCAACAAAATTGAATGACTAAAACGGATACTTACTGAAGTTTCAAATAAATATTCTTCATATTGCTTCTTCTTCAACAGTCTAATTCTTTGTCAAGTTCGAAAATTAATCAGATTTTCCATATTCAGGTGAACACGGAAATGTTTGCAGCTGATTTTCATGCCAAAGTTTCATCAGGATCTCATGCGTTTGAGCAACGAAAATAGTATCTGGTTTTTTTACATTTTAGTAAAAAAACTCAAAAACTAAGATAGAAATACTTTAAAAAGATTGCGTTATAAATGGGTGGCATAATGACAAACGAAATGGGAGGTCAGCAATCTTAATAGCAATATTTTTTCGTATGAGATTTGCAAGAGACGATATTTTGTTTTTTGGAAACCACTAAAAACAAATGAGATGATTTTAGTAGAATATGACTGGGTTCTAAGTTAAACCAATATTGATTGTGACCATTTCTGTTTAAATCAGGGTATGTGTGGTCGAGAAAGTGTTGTGTTAGAAACTTGGATCCGCTGCAATTATACCCACACACATACAGGAAGCCAGCTAAAAATTGTTTAAAAAGCTTCAAAAGGTTTTGGAACCTAAAACAATCATTAAAATTCTGATTTAGAAAATGAACCCATAAACAATATCTACTAAGTAATGTATTTCATAAATCGGACTTAATCATATAGCCCAACTACGGGTCAAATACGAAAAAGAAAATCAAAACCGGATATATTCAAATAATGTTAACCCTACAGGGGTATTATAATCCAGAATCGAAACAGGCGCACATCAGATTGTGGAATTAGATTATTTTGGAAACATAAATAAAGAATAAATAATTAGAATTTAAATGGAATATAAAGAAAAACTAAGAATTGAATGCTTTGTAATTATATAGAATGGATATATTTTTACTTTTAAATAAACGAAATGACATTTTTAAACGAAATGAGTTTCCATTTTTATCTTTTGCGTAATAGTTTTAGGATTACCAAAACTTATTTTGAATTTTATGAGACAAAGTCTACAATCCACAAAACAGGTATTGAAATGGCTAAATCAATGCTAGATGTGACAAAATATTTCACTTGTTTTACCGAATTTCTGGTACTATGAACCGAAAATCTTGTAAATGTATTACAAAACATACTAGGTTGACAACTGCTTTGTAAATTGGATCAAATACTTAGTAGACCTATAACAAATATCGATAAAATCGAACGACAATATGTATCAATTATACAACTTTCTTTATACTTTGACAAAAAGGTTTTTTGTTTAACTGACTAACTAATCAAATACGTATAACAAAATGGTTTTTCAAACTGACAATAAATTTGGTATAGTCGAACAAACAAATTTGGCAGTTTTATAAAAATGATTTAATTAATTTTACCATTTTATGGTTGAGCTGCTATTGACAATTGTTTAGTCAAATATACCACTTTTTTGTATATATTACTTCAAATTTTTTTCAGTGTACTTTCTAGTTACTTTATATGTTTTATTTTATATTTTAATTTCCAAAATTATGATTACTTGTGCAACAATGCTTCATGCAGAGTATAAAAGGAGTTCATGCGCTGACGGAGTAAAATAATTGTCACACGAGGTCAGAAGTGAAGAGCAGTAAATGAGTTAGAGCAATAATTGATGTTTATAACCAAATTGTAAACAATGCTTTTTTACGATATTTTTCGTTATGTATTTTAACGGAGACATCGGTTATTCTGTAAGCTATAATTAAAAATTATTAGATCTAGCCTTCTTTGAAAAACCTATAATTATGTTATAATAGACCAGCACATCTATCAGACATGCTTGTACAGCAACACAAATGTTTGTGTGAGTGGATAAATCAAGCATAGCTTTTAAACTCACTTACAATTTTCATATTCCCGGTTAGTGCTACCAAAGGTTTGAATTTTGAAAACAAATCTCAAACATTTAAAATAAGCATAACAAACTGTCAAGTGACAATTATATCAACACACACGCACACCATCAAATTTTATGCTTGAAGAGAAAAATCAAACATGTTTGATACTTTGTCAAACATTTTTGAAAGATTTAACGAGTTTTAAATCAAAACATTTTCAAAATGCTTATTTAAATACTATTCAAACATGTTTGACAGATGTGCACAGTTCAAGCATGCTTACAGGTGTATGGGTTTTTTATACGAGTTAGAAGGTTTAAAACACGAACGTAGCCAGAACATTCCTCTTTAATTTTTAAAAAAAATTTTGGTTGGGGCTTTTTTTATAAACTATACCATGACGTATTATTTTTGTTTGCTATTTGTTGTTTCAAAATCAACCATGCTATCCATGAATTATTAGAAAAAGTCAATTGTAATGATTTTGAAAGGCTATATGTAAATAATGATTTATCTTTTCAATTTCAAATATGTTTTTGTTATGAGCAAAGTTTGAATTTTTTGAATTTGATAATATTTCATGACAACCGTTGTCAAGACAATTTAAGATTGTGTATTACTTTATTACGCCTTAGCCCAAAATAAATATATTACGTTTCTAGGCTGGGCTGTAGAGAGCAAAACGGGGCCCGGCGGGAGATGAAATACGGGCCCTCTTAACATTTTTGTTATTTCATTAACCAACTAAATTGTATTATCACAAAAATTAAAATGTTGTATTAGTTTAAAAACAATTTTATAAGAATGTTAAATATAGACAGGCGAATTCATCGTGATAGGATCGAGAAAATAAAAATAAAATAAGAGATATATAACAAATTTGATTTACAAAGTTGCAAAGACAAAACAAAAATGAGTTTGTTAATAATCCAGCTACGCTGTCTTCCTCAACGAATAGTCCACACATAGAGTTATATGAAGGCTCGATTCTTCGAGAAAGCACTAACGAACTATCGTCAAGGAATACTTCATAGCTAAGATTGCGGGTGCTACCTTAGGCTGAATAGAGTTCATCCGCCAGCACCCCTAAGCTATCACCTTGGCTAGTGAAATCTCATTATTTTCACTGCTATTGTCAGTGGTATATGTGATATGTCACGTGAATTTGTATGTCAAAAGCAAATTTTGTGAGTTGTTCTTACTTATTCTATAACAATTGAGCTTTCAACGCTTTGGTTGATACAAAAACATCTATAATGTCACCGAAAATTAACTGCCTCGATAGTTTTGATTCTTAGTGCAGAATCGCAAGACACGCTCTTGAAAGAAACAGGATCTTTTGAAATGTTTGATTCGTGATAATACTCTAAAGGAACGTTCGGCAATGACGCTGGAAATATATAATCAATATTTTTAATGGCAATTGCATTCAATAAATCTAGAGCGAAAGGTTTTCTTCGAAATGTTCCGCATATACGTGTTTGAGGTGAATTACCTCATTTGCCAACTCTTCTGAAATATCTGCCTTGTATATTGCAACGAATGGCTATGTACATGCAGTTATTATTTCCTTCTTTTTTCTTCGAATTTAAACATTACGCTTGGTATTACTAAATCTACAATAACTAAAATCTTGTTTCTTTTGAATTCTGTTTCTTGGTCATTAATGCGGCTGTTTTCAGGATCTTCATTTCCATTTCCAGAAACGGTTTTGAACTGTTTTATTTTTGTACTTATTGACAAAGAAGAAGAAATATTTAAACCATTTTCACCATTTACTTTCCTTCAAGATGACCTCACATTGATTTCTTAGAATCTGCAGTTCTGCGAGCCAGATTCTAAGTCATATTGATGGCATTAATCTTCAGATAAATTTACTCATGTACTTTGTTTAATTCCGTTGATCTCTAGATAAGTTTCGGCTGTTAAATTAAGACCTTTAAGATCTTCAGCCATATTTTTAGTACCAAAAGTCGTTTTGTAAAAGATTTAACAGCATCAATTCTAGCTGATGTCGGCCTATTAGAAAGCTTATGTGGTGACTGCGGAATACCTTTCTTTAAAATTGCTTATCGTTGAAGGCTGCTGCTAAATAAGTTATAGCATTTATTAAATTATTTCAACAAATATAACATACTTTGAACATCATTCGGCAGAATCAACTCAACAGAGATTGAGACTGGGAGCTTTACATGGGGAATACACAGCATATAGGTTTGCTCTACAAATCTCTCTTTTTGTACTCTTGTTTTCACTTTTCATGTTGCTTGCGTTAGCATACCCTTGTCCTTCATTCAGCTTGAACTACTAATTCTAAATGGCTTGCACATAATTGAATGAGCTCATTTTGGATTTTGGATGATAAATAATGGACTTGTTAACGATACTAAGCTTGCTTGGAAATTCTTACTTTTTCTAACTGATATTTTGCACAACGTAGCAAAGGATCACAGTGACTAATAATCTCCAAATTCCCAAGAAGCTACCGTCATTAAGTTCATCAATCAGATGGCTGTCTCCGCTCAAAGCCATGCTCTTTTCACCTTAAAAAATATTGCGACGCTGATGCATAGGCTGACTTCACCACAGCTCTGGAAACATAGTGTTCTGGATATATAAGCTCATATCCATAAAATACTTTAATTAAAAGCTAACCAATATTATGGACTTCGTAGTTCTAATAATAAAAATATTAAAGCAGGCTGTAGTATCCCAACAAACATAAATTCTGTTGTACGAGAAAAAGTAAAAAAAATTTTATCGGAAGTGACAAAGCGGAAGTTAGGATGCAGAACTGTTGTAAACCGTACTAAATGTGTATGTACCAAATTTCATCCAACTCGATTATCAGGTACAGATGTTATTGAGCTTCCAAAATAACAGGTCCTTGGAGGACCCCCTACCACTTTGTTCACTATCGCTAAAAAAACTAATCAGCTCCTTGCCATACATATTTGCATCTTTTTGCAAAGTGTAATCAAAATTACTTAACGAACGAATGTTGTATGCTTCCAACAAACATTGAAACAATAAACAGGTGTTCGGGAGGACCCCACCACTTATCCCAATATTGTCCAAAAACTAGTCAATTCTTTATCAATAAAGTCTTTATCTCTTTTCAAAGTGCCATTAAAATTGATAAATGAATGAAATCTGTATGCTCCCAACAAACTTTAAAAACCAAGTGTGAAAAGTCAGCAGTTGTATGGTAGATCCCCCGCCACTTTGATCAATGTGTCCCAAAAGATGATAATTATCTTCTTACACTAATTGAAACCTTTCCATAAGTTTTATCATAATCACTTCATTATTGAAGGCTGTAGTGTGCATAAAGATATTGAAAAAACTGCCAACAATTAAAAAAAAAATTTTTTTACCGGAAGTGAAAAACCGGAAGCTGGTAAGCAGAATTTTTGTAAATCATACTAAATGATTATGTACAAAGTTTCATCCAATTCGTTTATCAGGTACAGATGTTATTGAGCTTTCAAAAAAACAGGTGTATGGGATACCCCCCACCACTTTGTTCACTATCGCTCAAAAACTAATCAGTTCTTTGCCGTACATGTTTGCATTTTTTTCCAAAGTGTCATCCAAATTGGTTTACGAACGAATGCTGTGTGCTCCCAACAAACATTGAAAAAAGTGTGACACATTAAACAGGTGTTTGGGAGGACCCCCACCACTTATTCCAATATTATCCAAAAACTAATCAGTTCTTTGCTACTTAAGTTTCCATCTTTTTTCAAAGTATCATTAAAATAAATTAATGAACGAAGTCTGTATGATCCCAACAAACTTAAAAAACAAAGTGTGAAAAGTCAGCATTTGTATGGTAGACCCCCCACCACTTTGATCAATGTGTCCCAAAACATGATAATTATCTTTTCACATTAATTGGAACCCTATTCCATAAGTTTCATTATAATCACTTCATTATTGTGGGCTGTAGTGTGCATAAAGACACTGACAAAACTTCAAAAATTTACAAAAAAAAAAATTTACCGGAAGTGAAAAACCGGAAGTTGGGATGCAGAACTATTGTAAACCGTACTACATACTCATGTACCAAGTTTCATCCAATTCTCTTATCAGGTACAGAAGTTATAGAGCTTTCAAAAAACAGGTGCTCCAGGGACCCCCCACCACTTTGTTCACGATCGCTCAAAAACTAATCAGTTCTTTGCCATACATGTTTGCATCTTTTTCCAAAGTGTCATCAAAATTCGTTCACGAACGAATGCTGTGTGCTCCCAACAAACATTGAAAAAGTTTTGACACATTAAACAGGTGTTCGGGAGGACTCCCGCCACTTATTCCAATATTATCCAAAAACTAATCAGTTCTTTGTTACTTAAGTCTCCATCTTTTTCTAAAGTGTCATTAAAATAAATTAATGAATGAAGTCTGTATGCTCCCAACAAACTTAAAAAACAAAGTGTGAAAAGTCAGCATTTGTATGGTAGACCCCCCCACCACTTTGATCAATGTGTCCCAAAACATGATAATTATCTTCTCACAGTAATTGGAACCCTATTCCATAAGTTTCATCATAATCACTTCATTATTGTAGGCTGTAGTGTGCATAAAGACACTGAAAAAACTTAAAAAAAGTACAAAAAATTTTTTTTTACCGGAAGTGAAAAACCGGAAGTTGGGATGTAAAACTATTGTAAACCGTACTACATACTCATGTACCAAGTTTCATCCAATTCGCTTATCAGGTACAGAAGTTATAGAGCTTTCAAAAAAACAGGTGCTCCAGGGACCCCCCACCACTTTGTTCACTATCGCTCAAAAACTAATCAGTTCTTTGTCATTCATGTTTGCGTCTTTTTCCAAAGTGTCATCAAAATTCATTCACGAATGAATGTTTTATGCTCCCAACAAACATAAAAACTTTGTGGAAAAAACCACCTGTTGTATGGTGGACCCCCCAACCCTTTATCCAATGTGCTCCAAAAGCTGATAAAATCTTTCTCATGTTATTTAAAAGCTTTTACCAACGTTTCATGAAAATCGATCGGTAATTGTAGGCTACAGTACGGATAAACACCTGAAAAAAAAACTTTTTAACCAGAAGTGACAAACCGGAAGTTGGTATACAGAAATATTGAAAACAGTACTTAAACCTTATATACTAAGTTTCAATAAGATCATAGCCCGGGATCAGAAGTTATTCAAGATTTAAACTTAGAGGTGTTCGGGAGACCCCCCCCGCCATTTTGTCCAAATTTGAAATGAATCCAGATCTTCTATTTTCAAGTGAACCTGTATCATTTGCCAAAGTTTCATCAAGATCCTATGCAGAAAACTAATTTGGTTTATGGTTCTGACTTGTTTCTCATTTATTCTACTAATAAGATCCAAATACTAATTGTACAATATCAATTAATTGATATTGCCAACGAAGTTTTCACTTCTGCCGTGCGGTCTTAAGCACACACTCTGTTTTATTTTTTTATTTTTACATTTTCTCATATGTCATTACGTTTGTTCATCTACATTGTCAGTAAACTAAAGTACATCATGATTATTAAATACTGAATATTGCTTTGATATTTTCATGCATTACAGCTCAAATTGTCTGGTAAATAAAGTTATTTGCTGAAACAAACAAGTAGGAAAAAAATTTGTCACTGCATTGTCAATTAATAAAATAATAAAAAATAAAACAAAACTGTTATAAGTTAATTATGGAACACATGCACAAAGAATATTTAATTTTGACCTGAAAAAAATAACCAAAATGATTTATTGCACACCGAAAATAAATGTCAAACATTAAAACAATCATTAACAATTTTTTTTTGTTGAACGCCATCTTCATGCGAGATTTTTACAAAAATATGATACGAAATTGCTTATTTTCATAGTACTAGAAGGTCAAAAACTATTCACGAAATACAAAATTGAAGTTACTAGGAATTTTAATTTAGCTAGCAAAGTGTCCATGCACAATTTTTGTTATCTTTAAATACAAATGGATGACTAACGTATGTTATAGCGGCTATGTTTACATATTGAAACTATTTCTATAAATCATTTTACTTAAACTTCCAATCGTTATAAACCTGTATGGTAATTACACATTACATACAGCAATGAGAATTAGAAATCAATTATTTATTTATTGCACTAATAATAATAATTTAACTATATAATAAAAACAACTTCAATACAAAACAATCTGGACTTGCAAGAAATAACAATTATATTTAGTTTTCGATATACAAATCAACTATTCAAAACTGGTCAAAATATTTTCGGTAAAAGCTTTCTGTGATGTACATGTTTATATTAAAAAGGTATAAATGGTATAAAGTTTTATATTTTAGAAGAAGAAGAATATAAGAAGAAGAATATATTATAGACCCATTGAATAAATTTATAAAGAAAAATAATTACGTATGGCTAGTGGCTACAGTCTACACGAATATTTTTTGAAGTATGTAATGAAGTATGTGTATCTGTGCGTTCTTCATCCATGACATTTGGCATTTTTCGTTTTGTATTTTAAAATAAAATGATAGTTTTTATGCGAATTTCTACTTTAAGATATTCAAATTAAACAAAATTTATAAAAACTAAAGTTTAAATGAATGGTTTACATATTAATTATTAGTATTTGTGCAGTAGTTTATTCATAAAAATGAAGTTTTGCATTAAAATATGTACAAATAATCTTAAATAAAATGAAATTTGATCATCGAATTTTATATCAATGATTAGAATATTTTTACCAATACTACGCATAAAAAGGGTTTAGAATGATGTTTTAACAAAAACATAAAGTATTTGCTTTGCAAAAATTGTTATTTTCTAGTTTAATTTTATATATTATTATCCTACATAAATATAATTTTTCAAAATCCATCGTTGTCAAAACAAATGTCAAACGCTATCACAGCCAAATATAAGGTGTTCTTAAAGTAATTCAATACTATTAAAATTTGTGATGTATTGACAATAAAAAATATTTATATTTGGAAATACATATAGAAAAATATTTTATTCAAACATATTAGGCTTTTAAATTTATATGTAACATTTGTTGTTTCTTTTATTTGTTTTGAAAATATAAATATGCAAATTGTAAACAGTACCAGCCAGCTAGAATGCAAACACTATCAAACTTCACCAATACCATAAATTAGATGCTTCACTCAAAATGTCTAGTTACTCTTGCTTAGATATTTATTCAATGTATAGATAGACCTTTTAATCGAAACTATCTTGACGACAGCTGTGATTAGCCCATTTGTATTTTGAAAACCGAAAATAACTGTTATTTCTTGCAAGTCAAGATTGTTTTGTGTTGTGTTTAAGTTGTTTTTTTTATATGTTGATTACTATGTTATTGCAATAGATAAATGATTGATTTCTTATTCTCATTGCTGTATGTAATACGTCATTTCAGCTATACAAGGATTAGAAGTTTGAGTAAAAAGCTCTGCACTGTTGATAGTGGTGTCTTTTATTCCAGGATGGTATTTGCTTGTTGTTCCTAAAAAATAGACAACGGATGAACCAAATATCGCGTTGTTGTAGATTATCGGAAGCTTGAATATGTATTTCCAATTTCAAATATTCTGTTTATTTTTCAATATCTTAGTTAAAAAATTATTTTAAATCCTTTTTTTAATTTTTTGATATTTGTCTATACACAGTTTGTCAACACAATTGACAATTAGGTGAAGTTTTAACGAAAATTACTATAACACTTTATAACATAGTAGTAATACAAAATATCCTACTCCTAATAATGAAATTTCTAGTCTTTTAGCTAGCTCCATTTGATAGTAGCATAATCGTTATGGATAACGGGTTATATGTTGTGAAAAAGCGATGTTCCTATCACAACTCTAACTATTACAAACCGAATTATGAAAAATAAAAATATGTCCATCTACATTCTACAGTGGCGGCTAATGATGGGACTATCTAATGATGTTCGTTGCATTAAAAGTAAGATAGAATTTTTAATTAATACAGGAGTGGATATTTCAGTAATCTGAACTTTTTATTTTGGAAAATCGTTCACAAGACGAACATTTAGTCTTTGCTGCTGCTAATGAATCTAATATTAAGACTTTTGGTACTAAATTTCTGTGTCTCGATCTGGGTCTCTGTCATGAACTATGACATCCATTTGTCTTTGCGTTAGTCAGTAAACCTATTACAGGTGCAGTCTTTTTCAATTGCATTATTTTATTGCATTTCATGCATTTTTCCGAATATTATTTTACGGGGTAGGTACGTGCTTACCAACAAATATCTTTAGCCGCAGAAGATTTTCACAAAACTGCAATAACGGTTCCATTGTGTCTGTTTGCTTATTGAAAAATGCCACAAAAATATCGTCTGAATACCATACCTCATCGGTATGAACACCATAAACTTTTACGCATTCTTTTAAAAACGCTTACTGATTTCAATATTAATATCAATTTTTTCATATGCGTTTTCGGTGTTCCTATCCTAAATTTTCTAAGTCATGAGATATCGGCAGATGCCATGCCGATATCTCATAACTTAGAAAATTTAGAATAGGAATGGATCCTTGCTAGTAGACAATTTTCTGTTTGAAAATAGTTTCAGGTATTGCGATAGATGCAGTACTAGAACAGTATTCAGATAAGTCTTGGCAACCATTAGCATTTTTCTCTCGCAAGCTTTCGTTTACTGAAATCGAATACATACTCTACTTCCGGTTGTGACCTTTAAGCAATTCACTGTGTTCACAGACCACAAACCTATGACTACAGCTACTACATCTAAGACGTAACGTTGTCCCAGACAAACTAGTTATTAGGACTACATGGCGCAGTTTATCACTGATATTAAACATACACTGAAAAAAATTTAAAGTAATATGTACAAAAAAAGTGGTATATCTGACTAAACAATTGTCAATAGTAGCTCAACCATAAAATGGTAAAATTAATTAAATCATTTTTATAAAACTGGCAAATCTGTTTGTTCGACTATACCAAATTTATTGTCAGTTTGAAAAACCATTTTATTAAACGTGTTTGATTGATTAGTCAGTTAAACAAAACCTTTTTGTCAAAGTAAAAAGAAAGTTGTATAATTGATACACATATTGTCGTTCTATTTGATCAATATTTGTTATAGGTCTACTAAGTATTTGATCCAATTTACAAAGCCGTTGTCAACCTAGTATGTTTTGTAATACATTTGCCAATAGTTTTATCAGATCTACCGATTTGTTTTACCAGTGTTACAAGATTTTCGGTTCATAGTACCAGAAATTTGGTAAAACAAGTGAAATATTTTGTCAGCATTGTAGCATTGGTTTAGCCGTTTCAATACCTGTTTTGTGGATCGTAGAATTTATCTCATAAAATTCAATATTAGTTTTGGTAGTCCTAAGACTAATACACAAAATAAAAAATTGTTTAATTTAGGTCATTTCGTTTATTTAATAATTACAAAGCAAGCATTCAATTCAAATTCTAATTATTCTATTCTTTATTTCGCTTATTGAATTTTTTATAAATTAATTTATATTTCCAAAATAATTTTGAATAAAAATACCCTTCCACAGTCCTCAGCATCCGCAGTTAATAATTTACATTATCTAAACTACGAAAATTAGCACTTTATTCGGAATAAAAACATTATCCGAAACACTTTCCATTAATAAAAATATTGTAAGAATTGTCACACCATTGCTGACTCAGATGGAAACTCAGATGGCCAAGTTAAAAACATGGAATATTTACACTTCTCGTTTGCGAAGTATTTCACTTTAATTTAAATTATAATTTTAATATAAATCACAATTATCACAACATTAAAAATATTGTGTCTATAGCAGAATAAACTAAAAATAAAAGAATTATTAAAACCACATGTATGCTTAACCTTTATGTCAACGGCAATATACCTGGGTATGTTTTGCGTTTTTAAAACGCTGTAGCTCGGCACTGGATAATCGAATCGACTTAAAATTTCACGATATCCTAGCCAAAATTGTTTTGCGCAATAGTCTTAAGTTTGATTAGGATTCGATCATCCGTTTAGAAGATAAAGCCCATTTACAAAGTTGCACCCTTACGTCAACAGCATACATACCTGGGTATGTATAATAAAACGCATGCAAATATGATGATATAATTGAGAAGAATAGTTTATTTTGAGTTAATTTTTGTAATTATAATAATTATATGAAAATTTATGAAAAAAATACTTATGGTATAGTAGTAGATTCTTGTATGAGCTTAGAATGAAGGCAATTCTTCACGAGGATGAAGTTTCCCGGAACGAGCGTAGCGAGTGGAGGGAATCATCCGAGTGAAGAATTGCCTGCATCCTAAGCGAATACAAGATGCTATTTTATCCACGACTTTAAAAATATTTGAAATAATATAAAGCTTTCATTTAAAACTTATATCGCCATATTGAAATTAATTTATCATAGAAAACAAGAAAAACAAAACGTTTTTGTTTATTTTAGATTTATATATGTATTGTTCTTGTTTAAACTTGTTTATATTACTATACCAACAAATCAAGTTTTTAATTTGTTAGAGGAATTTTTTATAAATAAAGTGGAATGAAATAAATAAAAGAGAATTTTTTATATAAATGGGAATGAATACAATTACAATGAAAGATATACGCATGGAAAGTATATATTCTTTAGTAGTCGTGGATAAAAATTATTATAAATTATAAAATACTGATGAACATATATATGAACATAAAATACTCATGAACATATAAATTATAAAATACTGATGAATATTTAGCTTTTCAAGTATATGTCTTTCATTGTAATTTTATTCATTCTTTCACTTGTTTGAAGAATGTGACGCAATCGTTATATTCTACTATAGTTCTATAGTTAACTTGTTGGTATAGTCTTATCAAAAGGTTAAAACGAGAACAATACTTATATAAAATATAAAATAATAAATTTAAATTTTGCCGTTATTTTAATTGTTTTGATTTTCTATGCTTTCTATGATTTACATATTTCTATATGATGACAATAACTTTAGCAGGCAAATTGTAAAATAATCGATATATATGTATGTGTATGTATGTATATGTATGTGTATGTATATATATATATATATATATATATATATATATATATATATATATATATATATATATATATATATATATATATATATATATATTCTTTGTGTTATTTTAGAAGATTATTTGAATTGTCAGTTCAAATCAAAATTCATTCGGATTCTAGACCAATATTTTTAATAAATTATTTTGAAACAACGGATCATTTGTAATTAAAAAACCTCTGACGTTCTATCATAATTTATTAAATTTACTTCAAAAAAGAGAGAGATTTTCCTTCTTTGTTTGATGAAACGACAACGTTTCGGAGCTTTTATGGCTCCATTTTCAAGTCCTTTAAAGTTTAAAAAAAGATACATTGTTAATAAATCTAAACATTTGAAAAAACTTAACTAGTTTTTAAAAATTTTTGATAATCTACAAACACATAATTTTAATTAACAATGAAAAACACTAATTGACTGTACTAGAACATAAAAGAAATGTTATGTTCTAGTACAGTTCTAGTACAGTCAATTAGTGTTTTTCATTGTTAATTAAAATTATGTGTTTGTAGATTATCAAAAATTTTTAAAAATTAGTTAAGTTTTTTCAAATGTTTAGATTTATTAACAATGTATCTTTTTTTAAACTTTAAAGGACTTGAAAATGGAGCCATAAAAGCTCCGAAACGTTGTCGTTTCATCAAACAAAGAAGGAAAATCTCTCTCTTTTTTGAAGTAAATTTAATAAATTATGATAGAACGTCAGAGGTTTTTTAATTACAAATGATCCGTTGTTCCAAAATAATTTATTAAAAATATTGGTCTAGAATCCGAATGAATTTTGATTTGAACTGACAATTCAAATAATCTTCTAAAATAACACAAAGAAAATATAAAATTAAGACCGGGTGGAAAAGACGATTCAATACAACAACTAAAAGAATTTTCTGATCCACAAAAAATCAAAATATAACCTAAAATAACGGAAATAAAGCAAAAATGCCGTCATACTATCGGGCATTAGAATTACACCATGGCACTAACGCAAAACGCCTGTTCAAAAGATACAACAATGAACTAAACACAATAGAGAGAACATCTGAAACTAAAAAGTTTCTTATACAATGTCGAAGAGCAAAATTGACACCTAAACATATAGATGACAAAACTAAAAACCTCATCGGAAACCCATACAAAAACCAGATACAAAAAGTAAACAATTTCAAATACATTACAAACAAAAAGATTTTGAGTCTTGAAATAGGGCAGATATGTCAAAAGCTACTGCATCACAAAAATATATTACAATATTTACTCCGGAAAATGTACAAAGCGGTACCTCAACACATAGTAAACGATTTTATCCACAACTTGAGAGAAGGCAGGAAAATAGTGAAAAACGACGATAGATCAAACGAAACACCAACAAAGCTAAGAAGAATGAAAGAACAAAATAAACCAAAATTTAATCATACAAATGAATGGTTTAAGAACTTAACTGACATCGAAATACCAAAAGAAGTGTCAGTAATACTCTCACTGGGACCAAAATTTTCAATTGCACACAATAAGAAAGATTTTCCATTATTCGATATTATTTCTGATGTTGAAAATATCATCCCCTCAATTCAGAACGAAAATCACAATCTCGTAAGAGGAAAAGCATCAACAATGATATCGAACCACATGCACAAAATAGACACTTTTACAACCCATGAGGACATAGTTTTACAAAAATACTACAAAAAAACACGAGAATTTCTAAGCCAAAACAAAACCATAAAGATTCTGTCAGCCGACAAAGGAAACACCACAATCGCAATGAAGGATGAAGATATTAAAATCAGAATGAATGATCTTTTAGGAAATACAAATAAATACAGAGTTTTAACCAGTGATCCAACAGACAAGTTACAAACTAAAAACAACACCTTAATCAAAAAACTATACGAAAATAGTTATATTGACAAAAAAACTAAAAAATCTTTAACAACATACGTATCATTAGCACCAAAATGTTACCCAACCCTGAAAATACATAAAACGGGAACACCGATTAGAATGATAGTTTCAGGAATAAATAGTCCATCCTACAAAATGTCAAAATACATCAGTGAACTTTGCAACCAAGCAATACAAAACAATCCATATAACATAAAAAACTCTTTTGAATTAAAACGAAGATTGAATTACATAAAGATTGACCCGGATGATAACTTAGTTTCTTTTGATGTAATTGGAATGTTCGACAATATCCCTATATATGCAGTTTACAAATCAATCCAAAAACGCTGGCCGATAATATCAGAAATAACAAAGATTCCACTAAACATATTTTTTCAAATGGTAAAATTTTGTATTGAAGACGCTAGTTACTTTCAATGGGCTAATAAAATTTATAGGCAAACAACAGGATTAACAACAGGAGGCTGCGCTTCAGCAATACTAGCAGATTTTGTTATCACAGATATTTTAGATGAGGCAATAATAAAATCCGCAATAGAACCCACTCTGATTACAAAATATGTAGATGATATTCTCGTGATAATGGACAAAGACGAAATAGAGAATATGTTCACTAATCTGAACTCCATAAACAGTAAGGTACAATTTACATGTGAACATCAACAAAACAATCAACTTTCCTATCTAGATATTACAATAATTAAAAACCACGATCTTACAGTATCAACAAATTACTATCAAAAACCAACCAACACTGACAGATTACTTAATTACAAATCAAAACATCCAATAACACAAAAAACGGGTATGGTCTATGGATTGATATCGAAAATTTTATTTTTAAGTTCAAAAGAGTTTCATTGTGAAAGCATCAAAAGAATCCAAAAAATATTAAACAAAAACGCGTACCCAAGAGCAATGGTAAACAAATTGTTACGGATATACAACATGAGAAAAAAACACAAAAAACCGGTAGAGAGCCAAACAAAAAAAGTAAAATACAAGGGAATGACGTACGTTCACACACTAACGGAGAACCTCTCAAAATTATTCCAGAAACACAATAATGAACTTCGAATTGGCTACAAAACCCAAAAAAATGTAAAAAACTTATGTATAACCATTAAGGATAAAACAAAACAAACTGAAAAGTCAAACCTCATATACAAGTTTAAATGTAAACAATGCACTGGCGAGTATATTGGAATGACGTCACAAAAACTAAAAAATGGACTGGCTTTACACAAATCGGATCACAACAATAAAGAAGCAAGAGCAGATAGAACAGCAGCAGTTCAACACACCTTAAACACTGGTCATCACTTCGATTTTGATAATACCCGAATTCTGGAAATTGAAAACAACTATCAGAAAAGAAAAACTAAAGAAATTCTATACATAGATAAGTTTAAAAAATCAACAATAAATTTCAAAACGGACACAGATAATCTACAACAAACTTATACTCAACTGCTACAAACAGCCAGGAAACAACCCATTTTATAATATAAAAATAGCCACGACACATTTAACAGCAATATTTAAACTCACCACTGCAGTACAAAAGAAAAAATAATTCCCACAGGAATTGAAAAAACGGGTCTTGGTCTAATATATTTCTTCTTATATTCTATATTTTTGGTTTTTTCTCTTTTTTCTTTCCCCTTTAATTCAATTAATTAATTGCTTATCGTTTTCTTTTTTGAGTTATCGACTTGTCAGTAAGGTTACCTCCAATTCATTAAAAATAACATCAAGATCGATGATAAAGGAGGTCGTTTACTGAAAAACACCGAGTCTACTTTTTTAAACAAATAATTGGTACGTCTAAAATGCTAGTTTAATGTGTTACTAGAAAAAACTAAAAATATATTTACACGAACCATAAAAATTAATTAATTAGTTCGAACTTAATAATACAAACATTTTCAATACGGTTTTAAATTTTGTAAGGTTTTTTGTGCTAATCAAAAAGTTTTTCCATTGATCTAAAATTGTTAATTTAAAATATTCAAAATAATTTGGTCTTCACAGATAATTTAATTCTGTATACTTTCAGTAATTTAATTTTGTTTTTTCCTCTTTTTTTAAACTGTAAAAACTTTCTTTTATGTTCTAGTACAGTCAATTAGTGTTTTTCATTGTTAATTAAAATTATGTGTTTGTAGATTATCAAAAATTTTTAAAAATTAGTTAAGTTTTTTCAAATGTTTAGATTTATTAACAATGTATCTTTTTTTAAACTTTAAAGGACTTGAAAATGGAGCCATAAAAGCTCCGAAACGTTGTCGTTTCATCAAACAAAGAAGGAAAATCTCTCTCTTTTTTGAAGTAAATTTAATAAATTATGATAGAACGTCAGAGGTTTTTTAATTACAAATGATCCGTTGTTCCAAAATAATTTATTAAAAATATTGGTCTAGAATCCGAATGAATTTTGATTTGAACTGACAATTCAAATAATCTTCTAAAATAACACAAAGAAAATATAAAATTAAGACCGGGTGGAAAAGACGATTCAATACAACAACTAAAAGAATTTTCTGATCCACAAAAAATCAAAATATATATATATATATATATATATATATATATATATATATATATATATATATATATATATATATATATATATATATATATATATATATATATATATATATATATATATATATATATATGTATATGTATATGTATATATGTGTATATATTAGACTGGTCGTTAAAAACTAAATTTTCAGAGACGCCCCCTAGAAAAATTCTTTGGGGTCAAAAAACCACAACGGCATTATTTTTTTTTTTTATACGTGCCGCAAAATCATCGAAGTTGATTTTTTGATAAAATCGTTAATATCTCATAAAATATGCAGATGTCACAAAAAAATCACATAATCATTTTTGTAGGAAATGTAGTTCTCTACAAAAAAAATCCAAGTCGTTTTTCTCCTAAAACCTATATTTCTGATGATATTTTGAAAAAAAACTTGAAATTCGTCGTAACACGTAAAACCAAATGATGAAAATTTTGACGAAAAATTACTAATTTTGATTTTTTTTGTCACGATTATTTTTTTATACATTTCATTCTATAGCATAAAAAGAAGGTTAGGACTTTTTTGTCATCTTTATTTTTATGTTTTTTAAAAATTACGAAAACTTACAAGTTCATTTTCAAAATATCATGAGAACTATACGTTTTCGGGAAAAAATGACGTGGTTTTTTTTGTAGAGAATTAAATTTCCTACAAAAATGGTTATGTGATTTTTTTGGCATCTGCATATTTTATGAGATATTTGAAAAAATCTACGAATTTTTCAAAAAATCAACTTCGACGATTTTGCGGCACGTGTTCTTTTGATTTAAAAAAAAAAATAATGCTGTTGTGGTTTTTTGACCACAAAGAATTTTTCTAGGGGGCGTCTCGGAAAATTTAGTTTTTAACGACCAGTCTAGTGTATATATATTTGTATATTTATATGTATACCCGAGTATGTTACTGTTGACTTGCGTAAAACAGTTCTGCTGTTGACATAACGGTTAAATAAATTTTTAGACAAATTATTTTGTATATGCCATCATTTCTCGATGAATTTTAACTTTTTTCTTTGTATGTGCAACAAAATATTTACCATATTTGCACAAAGTTTGTTGCTTAAATCAACAAAAAAACCTGTACCTAGGATTAAAAATATTTTAATTTCTTCATTAAATGCTTGTACCAGAAACTAATTATTTTTAGAATCTACAAAACATTTTTAGGTTAAATCAACCATCAATTTTAGTACCACTTTCAAAATATTTGTCATTTCTACGCTGTCTGTGTGAGCCGATGACAAAACACTTTTAAATTTAACCACATAGGCTTGCAGTAGAATTGATTAACAATATTAGTACCGATAACAAAAAGTTTGTAGTTTCTATCAAATTTTTGTTTGTTTATTCTTCTGTAAATGTTTTGTAAAATTGACAAAATGCTTGTCAACGTTTGACAACAGCTTTGTCTACTTTACTCAATTTCAGTTGATATTACAAAACCAAATCAACAAAATCCTTATTGTAGAATACACTAACATATTTTTTTCAGTGTATATTAGGAAAAGGAACGTGATTGATACACTTTCACTCCCACAATCATTCAAACTCAAGGGTTCAATAAAAAAATTGTTGTTTGTTCAAAAGACGAAAAGTTTGACGTTTAAGCTTGGACTCATCTCTCTTGAGCATGCTCATAATCCATTTTGGTGTGAGAATTTCTCGGGAAAACCTCGTCTGTATATCTCCAACGAACTAAAACGTACTTTTTTTTAACAATTAACATAATTTATCCGATGCATATGTGCAAGCTTTACGAAAATTAATTTCTTCTTAGTACTTTTGGCCATCTAAGAGTTTTAATGTATATAAATTTAATAAAACATTTGAACCGTTTTTTTTAAAGGTATAAGTCCACTTTTGAAAAAAATTGAGTTAGTGGTTGTTTGATGGCCTCTTTTTATATATATAATCATGCCTTCAATAGAGCGTGATTTGGGGTGGAGCGTGGGTGGAGAAATGGCTAAAGATCGATTTCAGCATTTTATTTGTTTATGTCAATAGAATAACTTTTGTTAATTTTTTAGACTGGCATCTTTTAACTTTAAAATAAAACAAAATAGAAGTTTCTATCTGTAATAGAACCGAAGTTATGAGTTTTTGAAAAAAACTCATCAAGAAATTAAGAACCGCTATATTTTTCAAAAAAAAAAATCCTTGAACACCCATATCTTTTTTTTCGATAAAAAAATCGCATAAAAAAATTTCAGCCAAATCAAAAATGTGTCGGTAAAAGAATGACCCATGGACATGGGACTTATACTACCTCTTGTTCTTATTTTTTATAACATGATATTATTGAAAGTGGTATAAGTCCATTGGGAGCCAAAATATCATTTATTTTCTTTTTAATTTTAAATACCTATTATTGCATAATAAAGTTAAATAGGTTTAAAGTGTGAAAAATATCTCAAAACTTTAGTTACATTTGCCTATATTTTTATATTAATGCAAACGCAAATCCTTAAATATCTCAATGTATGAAAAAATGGACTTATACCACTTTAAAAAAAACGGTTTATGACAAAATTAAGAAATATTTCAAAAATTTAAATTACATGGGATTTATAATCACAACTTGGGTCTCACAAAATTTAAACCAAGGCTTACAATTCTAAAGCCAGTGGAACAGTGCAAAGGTTCAATAGACAGCTGAAAGTTTTTATGATGTGGGATAGAGGTAACGTTAATAGGAGTGATACGATCCCTGGAGAACTATTTATGCATTTTAAAGGCAATTCGTAGATCCTTCAACGATGGTCGGTATTTTAAAGCAGATCTGCGATGCCTCATACCTAAAGAAACTCGGCAAGGTCCTCAAGAAAATATTTACATTTCTAAAGATTTATGTAGGAGACTGCAAAATTGTCTTTGTTCGTGTTGATAAAATAAAATCTGGTTTATCAGCACCCCAATGAGGGCCAATTTCAAACAGCAAATTTTCATATTCAAAACAGCAAATTTTCATATTTTTGGCTTAAAAAACGTTCATTTTAAGTGATTACGAGTAGGAACATTGAATTTGGAGGAATCTTGATGGTAGGGATTGGTATGTGAGATTAAAAACAATATTGTTGCATTATAAGTTTGTCAAAAAAATGTTGTCAAGTGTGTCAACACAAAGATTTTTATTTACTTTTATACCCAATTTTTTGAAAAAAAAAAAATAAAATTAATAATTTGTATGGCATGAAATTTTATTATTACTATAGATAATTATGGCATTATAAGTTTGTCAAAAAAATAATGTCAAGTGTGTCAAAAAATGATTTCATTTACATTTTTTAGCCAATTTTTTGATAAAAAAATGTAGCTGTTTTTATGACGTATATGTAATTGAAAATGAAATGGGACATGGAAATTTTTGAATTTGTTATAGTTTTTGAAATTTTGAAATTTTTGGAATTTTGAAAAAGTTGGTATTTTTGATTTTCTAATAATTTTTGCAATATTTTTAGAATTCTGGAAAAAGTTTTAATTTT
This sequence comes from Diogma glabrata, assembly GCA_963693315.1. NCBI lineage: Eukaryota > Metazoa > Arthropoda > Insecta > Diptera > Cylindrotomidae > Diogma > Diogma glabrata. The sequence goes on from OY856186.1 coordinate 168,182,470, forward strand.
TGATTTTGTAAGATATTTTGGAATATTTTTAGAATTTTGAAAAATTTTAAATTTTTGATTTTATTATAAGTTTTGGAATTTTGAAAAAAGTTTCAATTTTGTAATGATTTTTGCAATATTTTTAGAATTTTGGAAAAGTTTGAATTTTTAAGAATTTTTTGAATATTATTGGAATTTGGAAAAAGTTTTAATATTTGATTTTATCCTAATTTTTGGAATATTTTTGGAGTTTTGAAAAAAGTTTGATTATTTTATTTAATTTTTACAATATTTTTGGAATTTTGAAAGAAATACGAATTTCTGATTTTGTAATATTTTCTCGAAACGCTAAATGGAGAGGTGTTTGAGTAGTTTGCTGAGTGTGTCATCTTTTCACTAAATTATATTAATATATGATCTGTTACAATTTTCCGACAACGTATTGATGTTTCGTGTTAGTTTTGTAATAAATTTTTAAACAGAGATAAAAAACTTGTATTTCAACAAAGAGTTATGTTTGATATACATCGCTGCCCAAAACTAAAAACCATGTCCTCATAAAATTTTTTTGCCAAAAACTATATCAAAATCCTTAACCCAGACCGAAGTCTTGATATCTCAGAGCTGTGAGATTTCGGCCCCTCCATATTTTTTGTTTGTCATTATGAAAATGTTTTTTGTTTAATTTTTTAACGAAAATTACTTTCAACAACTGTTTACCATCTAAATTCTTGTACTACAAAATAATTAAAACTGAAAACTTTAATTTTGTAGTCAGTTAGTTTAAGTACTGACCACTAAGTGCCAGGTCAAAATAATAGCCCAATAATTTTTATAGTCAAGACTAAAACTAGAATTAATTGACCTAAATAATATATTGTAGTAACCAATTAATTGCTACGTCAAGACAAAGTATAAGTATTAAAAATATTAAATTGATTATTACGCAATCAATTCATCTCGATTAATATTATTGCCGTAGAATTCATCTAAATTAATTCAGTTATATCTAGAAAAAATCGTTGCCTCCCACAGAGTTTTTTTCTTACAAATTCCTTTAATTCAAAGTACACATACCCTCATTTATCTACCATCACTTTTCATTTAACATATAAAAATTTAATTTTCTTTTCTGTTGTAAAGTCAGTGATTGATGATGACGTTTTGCATATAAACTTTAATTGAAAAAAAAACATAAAATAAAAAATGCACACTCCATGAAAAATTACAAATTGAAAATCGATTTTCTTCATTTTTCGTCTTTTTTACTTCTCTACAATTTTTTGGTTGTTCATTCGCTCAGTTTTGGGTTGTTGTTGAACATAAGATATAACTGTTTTACAAATAAGTAAATGATAGTAGTGATTTCGGTTGAATGTAAATAAATAATAAAGTTGAATTTTCAATTTCATTGAAAAACTTGGGTTAACTTTATGATATTTTGTCAAACGTCATGATATTGTATATAAAAATTTTGATAGATTTTATTTGATTATAAAGTTAAAAGTTAGAAGTAAAATTTAAATTAGAATTGTTTTGAATGAAGATATTTGACTAACGGTATTCAATTTTTAATGATGCAGTAAGGAAATCATGAATCGAAAAGATTTTATCACAGCTTTTACCTATAACAAGGAAAGCCTTTTAAGAAACGTAGCCATACTTTTTTGTTTTATCAGAGTTCTTTTTATGTGACACTCATTTCCCAGTAACCGCTCCAATAATCTAGTTTTAATCTATATATTGCATTTGAAATTGTTTGATCAATCTCCAGCATTGAATATATATAATCTACTGGATTTAAGATTTGTGTATGAGTTGGGCAGGTATTGTAAACTGTTTTTGTTTTAACATTCCCCGTAAGGGTTTTTGTTTGCACATCACTACTGTAGTTATTTAAAGTGTAAAGCAAATTTTTTTCTCAAAATCTGACCAGTTTATCACTATCAACACTATGCAATTCCTCAGGTTTTATAAAGTATTCAACAACTCAAATATTTCACAACCACAGCAAATCAAAGTTGTATCAATATTCTGTAGCTAGATAATTTGTATAAATTAAATTCAGTGCCTGTTGTTTATGGTTTAGTTTATTATTTTGAATTAAATAAATATCAAAATCAGTTCACATAAACTGATATTTCTTACCCATAAAATTTGATTTCCAAAATCAATAAAACAAATCTAATAAAATTATTTGTTTTAACGATCTAACCTAAATATTACATAACTGTATGTTAGAAAATGATAAACTTGTCACGTATTTGTAGATCTAAAGCACTTCAAAGTATATATTTATTTTATGTTAGTGTTTAAAAAAAACTTTTGCTGATTTATAGATTGAAAGTAGAGTAATAATATACTAAATATTTGATGTAATAAAAAGGAAATCTAGAATTGGATATTGAATAATTCAGTTTCTAGTCAATTTGTTTATCTTCTTTCCCATAAATTTTCAAAAATTTGTAAAATTTTGTCTAATAATCATCTCTTAATACAAACAAAAAAATATCATCATCATCCTTTTATATCATTAATTAAACAAGAAATAAACCTAATTAAAATTAATTCCCATAATAAGTATTAATTAATCCGTTGAGAATAATTTTCAATCAAGAACTACAAATTTCTAAAATTAATTATTTCCAATAAATTATAACTCAAAAACAAACAAACAAACGAAAAATAAAACCAAACCGCATAAAATTAAAATAAGAAATTAATTTTTCCATTTCTCAATTTCCATCGAAAAAAAATTTAAAAAGGAAATACAAAAGAAAAACTACTTGAAAATAATTTAATCTGAAAATTACACAAAAATACAGAAACAGTATAAAAAAGAAGAAATTCAACTTAAATACGGAAAAAACAAGAAAAATTATTCTCATTCAACCCGAAAATTTTCTTCAATTAACGGGAAAATAATAATGATTAGAGGAAAAAAATTTTATTACGAAAGCTTACAATACACAAAAGTTTAATTCAAAGAAAAGTATAATAATTATTTCAATTTTTCTTTCTCATTTTCATCTGTTGTTTTCAATTTTTTGTTTTTGTTTTGTTTGTAAATATCTTAGTATTTAGGGAAAATAAATAGGAATGGAATAATCTGTTTGTATCGTTGTGTTTGAGAAGAAGGAATTTAAACGTAAGATATTTTAACTGATTTATTCGTGAAGGTATATGCAAAAGCTTTGTAGTTTTTATCATAAAATTGAAACAAATGAACGCCGCTTCTTCTTGCATATTCATTTTCATAAAACTTACAAATACAGAGTTTTTATTTTAACTACACCACAAAATAATAATTAAAACATCCAACCAGTTTTGCGACCATCTTTATCGTAAAGTTTTAATTTCTACAAAAAATAAAATATTGCAGCCACAGAACAACAATGACAAGAAAACCATTAAAAAAACATAAAATGCAAACAAAATGTTTTTTAAAAAGCAACACAAAATTAGAGCTTTGTTAAGCTTTTGTTAAACGGACGTCCAGAACTTGATGATTATGGTTATTAAAATTTTATTATTGTTGACGATGATGATCAATGATCATTAAGGTAGGAAAAAGGTGAGTTCAACTAGATATTTTCGTTGTTTTGAATATGAAAAAAAGTTAATTAGATTTCATAATATTTTGTTTTCTGATTTACATTAAATTTATGTAAATAGTTACTATTAGTTTAAAAAAAGCAAACATTTAAAAATTTAATTTGTATTCCTCTGTATTCCTATTACTCAGAAAAATAAACTCCATTTATTATTCTTAGGCTGTGTAATCTGATTAAATTCCTAAAATGATGAAAAACTATATCGTTGAATCGTTTTAATTTCAAAACACTACTCAACCTCGTGTTCAAAATTTAATAATTTCTATGGTACTTATTGCGCGAATAAACTTAAAAACTGTTTTATTCATTTCTCACAAAATTAATTTTTATTCAATATTCAAATCACGTCTCATATTTCAATTAACAGAAACATTCTGCAAAAAAAATATTTTTAATTTAAAATAATTTCAATGAAATAACAAAGTGAAATGAGAAGAAAATTAAATTAAAACTAATAAAAATAAATTAAATAAGTTAAAATTGGAAGATATGTTAGGGTGCGGTTAAAAAAATGTGCTCACTTTATATCCGTTTTTGTTTTACAAGGCTGTGATTTTATTTCTAGTTTTATTTCCAGATATTTACCGAAAAAATAATCAAATCATCATTTCAAACTAACTGAGATCATCAGATCATCAGATCATCAGATCATCAGATCATCAGATCATCAGATCATCAGATCATCAGATCATCAGATCATCAGATCATCAGATCATCAGATCATTAGATCATCGGATCATCATATCATCAGATCGTCAGCTCATCATAATCATCAGATTGTCGCATAATCAGTTCATCAAATATTCTGATCTTCACTTCTTTTGACAAACAAATCCAATTGAATTTTAGATATAAAAAGTCTAAAGTAGGATTTGCAAACCGGGTTTACCCGGTATCAAAAACTCGTTGTTTTTGTGGAATATGAAAATGGGTTTTTCACTTAAAAAAACCCGGTTTCGTATTTTAAGATAAATTCTATCAAAAATACATTAAAAATGATTACCTTGTATTAATTATAACACAAACACACTATATTGGGAGCTAGGTTTTTATTAAAAAATTAATGATTTCTCTCTAAAAATTTTATTTAGTTATACAAATCTTTTCCTTTCGCCCATCATTTGAAACAAAAAAAAACAACAACCAGGACTATCGAAGGAAAAAATTAACTGAACTAATTAATCAATATTACCATTTACAAAGCGTTTATTAATTTATTCGAGAAAGTTTAGGTTCTCAAGGGTTTAAGTCACCTAAAACTGAGAATACAACAATGAGAATAACCATTAATTTTGCAAAGGCTAAGGCATTGAAAATAAAAAATTGAAAGCGCAAAGTATTCACTAACCTGATGAACGGAATAGTACTAGAAGTCGGCGAGGCTTAAATGTAAATTTACACAATTCGAACCAAAATTATTTTAATTTGGGTCTTGTGGGAATTTACAGCAGTTGTGATTCGCAGAAAACCAAAGTTATTAATAAAAAAACATGAAAACTTTGTTATACTTGGTCAGATATTATATCGATAACATGCGACAATCTGAATCAGATATCATTGGCATAAATCAAATTATTCGTTTGTCTGTTTTAGACCCAATCATTAACATATAAAATACAAACTAATGCTGCTAGATCAAATAACGGAAGTGATACCAACAAAGAAGACAACTTTAATTATGCTGAGAAAAGCAGTGACCATGAAAACATAGAAATAGATTAATTGATGAAGACAAACTTTACAATTATATTGAAGCAACAGAGTATAGTAAAAAAAATTTAAAAAATTACGTGTACGTAACACATACATACAAAATAAAGTTGCAAGCCAGGTTTATCCGAATAATTTAATAAGGAGCTCACATTAGTTTTAATTTGCAAGATTTGTTGTGATATCATTTTATATATAATAATAATTTTATATATATACTTCTTAATGTTATTCGAATGTATGAAGCTTGCTTTAAAAGATCTTCATCATCATATGTAACTGCCAATGCTTTTGCAACTGAATGCTTTAGTATTTAAAACATTTCTTTTGTGATACAATACAAATTTTACATTAACATAACATAACATTAAATTATTTAATTTAAATTAATTTAACATTTTGTTTTTAATTTGCTTTACTAGTAAACTGTTTATAAGTATTTTAAGAATAAAATTGAATTTCAGACTTATTTTAAATATTTTTGTTATTTTAATAAATTTATATAAAAAACCCGGGTTTAACCCGGGTACCTAGGTTTAATGATTTTCCGAACCCGAAAACCTGGGTTTTAAAATTTCCGGGTTTTTCCAAACCCTTCACTTTGCGATGTTGTCGAATCAGACGATGAGCATTTTAATTGTGACACTAAAATTACTAATACCGACATTTGGATGATAAACATCGTAAATTACAAAATAAAAGGGTGAGCAATAAACTGAGCCTTGGGGTACGCCAGGGCTATTTAACTTAGACTCAGAAGTAAAGCCATTTAAAGATAACAAAATGCATCAGTTAGTCCGAAAATTTTTAATCAATTTCATGACTGTCGATGAAAACCGCAAGGAGCTTGTTTATCAATTTAAAACGCCAGACTCGATCAAATACTTTTGATATGTCTAATGCAATAACGTACGTGGTTGTGACCTTTATAAACTATGCTGTTCCAACGATGAACTACATACCCGTATAACAATCATAAAAAAGGTCATGAAATGTGCATGCTACAAAATTAATATGCACAAAATTGTACATAATATATGTCATGCACATGATGTGCACCATACCGTGCAGATGTCGTAAAACGTCTTAGTACACAGGTGCATACAAATTTTAGCCGCATGTCTTACGAATATTAAAAAACGAAGCGAAACGAAATTTATTTATTGATAAGAATAATAAACAATGAATAAAAAAATGGATAGTCAAAAAGTAGTATAACATTTTCTAAAATGACTGGTTTCATTTAATTTTTCATGAGATAATATGACTTTCGTGATATTTAATTGATGATTTTTATTTTATTGTTAAATTATTGTTAAAATAATTCCACAAAAACAATCTTCAATAAGTATATAGTATTTATTCGACGCGTTTCGAATGTTGTACATGCATCTACGAATACAAAAAATATATAACTAAATATAAATAAAAACAAATATTCATATTTAAAATTTGGAATGAAAAATGGCATACTAACGTTTGATGAATTAAATAGTTTAAAATAATTTTCATATATATAAAATTTCCTTGTTTTTAGGAAAAATATAATATTCTGATCAAAATATTATGAATAATATATAAATGTATTGAATTTTTTGAATTAAAATTTACAAAATTGAATTATACAAGATATTTGAATTAAATAATAGTTGGTCGTTTAAAATTAAATTTGGAAATTTTTTGAATGCTTCATAAATTTTAAACTCTTCTAAGGAATCCATTAAAAAACGTTTGTTACATAAATGTAAAGGTTCTAAATTTTGTTCGAAACTTTTGTAATTATGGTTAATATCATTTTAATGATTCACAAAAATTGATTTTGAAAAATTGATCTTCAGATTTTGTTTATTTTTGTTCATTGGAATATGTTCTTTAAATCTTTCTATAAAATTTCTTCCCGTCTTCCCTATATAAAATTTTTCACCAGTTTCACACTTGATTTTATAAATTGCAGAATATGACTTCAATCAAATTGATGTTAGATTTTGGTTTTAAAATTTTATATAAATTATTTTTGGTTCTAAAAGATATTGAATAATTATGTTTTTCTAAATGATTTCTTATGATGTTTGGTAATAAGTTAGAATATTCCATTGAAATATGTTAGTATTATTATTATTTGAATTTTTTAGTCTATTTAAACATTTAGAAAATAACTTATCAATAAATTTTGAATCATAACCACTATCTGAAGCAATAAACTTGATTGTATTTAATTCATCTTGAAAATTTGAAATATTTAGTGGTATATTTAGAAGGCGATAAATGAGAGAATTATATGCTGCAGCTTTTTGTGACTCTGGATGATGTGATGTATTATGTATTGTTATACTCGTTGTAGTTGGTTTTCGAAATATTTTTTATTCAAGTTGATTATTAATTTTTAAAATGGTTAAATCTAAAAAATTTATTGCATTATTGACTTCAATTTCAATTGTAAATTTTATAGTTGGATGAATACTATTCATGTAATTATTAAAATTTTGTATTTGCTGAAAAGTTCCATTACACAAAATGAAGGTATCATCTACATATCTTGAATTATGAAATTAATAGGTTTTGTTGTATGTTTAAATTTAAAAAGACGAATTTGTTTTAAAAATTATTTAAGAAGATATCAGCAAGTAATCCACTTCAAGGAGAACCCATTGCAAGACCTTTATCTTGAATAAAAAACTTATCATCACACTTAAAATAATTTTGATTTAAAATAATTCAAATTAAGTTGATTAAATCTTTAATTTTTAAAATATCTTAAGTGCCAGTATTGATTAAATTTTCTTCTGAATATTAATTGTTTTATCAATAGGTATATTTGTATACATATTTGTTATGTCTAAGATAACATTTTGTTTGTGATAATAATTTGATCTTATTAATTTTCTCAATCAAATTCAAATTATTTTTAATTAATTAATTATTCATTAATATAATATTATTATTAATAATTTTTGACTAAAACTTTTGCTACTTTGTAAGAAAGTTCTGTTTTATAATTTATAAGAGGTCTGTTTGAAATATTTGGTTTATGGATTTTCGGTAAACCTTGAAATTCTGGAGCTCTTTAATGAACTTGTTTCAAATTAATTCGTGTATGTTGATCAAATAAATTGGTAGAGAAATTTTTAATATTTTTAATAATTTTGACATAAGATTTAGTTGGATCTTTTTGTAAAATTTTTATGTTATTATTATAAATGTTTTATCTAAATATTCTTGTTTAAATAGTAAAACTACGGTGTTATCTTTGTCACATTGTGTAATTAAAGCATTATGGTAAGTTAATTTAGTTTTGATACTGTTAACGGTTTTTAATTCATTTTAACAGAAATTTTTTAGAAAAATATTATAATTACCGTTTTCCATTAAATTGTTAAATTTTCTGGTAATAACACTTCTTGCTTCATTACGAATTTCTGGAGTAGTCAAAATTTTGATTGCAGTTGCAGCATTAATAATTTCAGAAGTCAAACTATATTTGTTAAATTGGGGTAAGTTATATTTTAGAACCTTGCATAATCAACTATTTTCTGAATAATTTAGAACAATATCTGTATAATTTAACAATTTTTTGGGAAAAAATGAAATTAATTATTTGTATGACATGAAATTTTATTATTATTTTTGAGAATTATGGCATTATAAGTTTGTCAAAAAGGTTGTCAAGTGTTGCAAAAGAATGATTTTCATTTATTTTTTTGGGAAAAAAAATGAATTATTTATATGAAATGTTAAATGTAATTGAACATGACGGGATTGGCATGTGAGACCACAATCTAGATTATTGCATTATAAGTTTGTGAAAGAAATGTTGTCAAGTGTGTCAAAAGAAAGATTTTAATTTATTTTTTTACCCAATTTTTGTGAAGAAAAAATAAAATTAATTATTTGTATGATATGAAATTTTATTATTACTATGGATGCCATAATTCATTATAAGTTTGTCAAAAAAATGTTGTCAAGTGTGTCAAAAGAAAGATTTTACTTCGATTTATTTATTGTTTACTCAATTTTTTAGAAAAAAATAAAATAAATTATTTGTATGACATGAAATTTTATTATTAATATTCAGAATTATGGCATTAACATTATAAGTAAAAGTATAAAATTATAAGTTTGCAAAAAAATAATGTCAAGTGTGTCAAAAGAATGAAATTCATTTATTTTTTTAGAAAATAATAAAATTAGTTATTTGTATGTAATGAAAATGATATTATTATTATTGAGAATTTTATTGCATTATAAGTTTGTCAAAAAATATTGTCAAGTATGTCAAAAAATGATTTCGTTTATTTTTTTAGCAAATTTTTTGGAAAAAAAAATTTAACTGTTGTATGACGTAAATGTGACATGGAAATTTTTGAATTTGTTATAGTTTTTGAAATATTTTTGGAATTTTGAAAAAGTTTCAATTTTTGATTTTGTAATAATTTTTGCAATATTTTTGGAATTTCGAAAAAAGTTTGATTTTATTTAATTTTTTCAATATTTTTGGAATTTTGAAAGAAATATGAATTGGAGATTTTGTAATATTTTCTCGAAACGCTAAATGGAGAGATTTTTGAGTAGTTTGCTGAGTGTATCATCTTTTCTCAAAATAATGTTAATGTTAATTATGTTAATTTTGATCTGTTATGATTTTCCGGCAACGTATTGATGTTTCGTGCTAGTTTTGTAATAAATTTCTAAACAGAGATAAAAAATACTTGCACTTTAACAAAGAGTTATGTTTGATATACATCGCTGCCCAAAACTAAAACAATATCCTCATAAAAGTTTTATGCCGAAAACTGTATCAAAATCCTTAACCAAAACCAAAGTCTAGAGCCGAAAACCTGACCTTGAGATTTCAGCCCCTCCATATTTTTTCATATAAATTCTGTTGTTAAAAAAATTGCGAAAAATGGAGGCTTCATTTATAAACATTTTTTATTACCCACACACATTTATTTTACAAATTAAAAATACGACCACAATCTTCATTTGTCTTCATTAGTCTAGGAAAAATTCATAAATAATATTATAAGATCCTAGTCATAGAAGTCATACATCAAATATTTACGTAGTTATTGTAGTATTTATGTAGTTCTATGCACATTTTGTACCCAAGTTTGCATGATTTAAAAATATTAAATTAAAACAAATAGGCATGACTAAAGCACTCAAATTATTTTAAACTTCAACTTATTTTAAAACATACACTAGAATATTTCAATAAAAAACTTAAAAATTAGTAAAACAAAAAGGTGCACAAAATGTGCATAGACTCGTGCACCATGCACAGAATGTTTGTTGGTTTAATGTTATAATTTAAAATAAATATTTAATAGAAAGTTATGACTATAGCAAGTACTTTGACATTTAAATTTGAAATTTTTCAAAAAGTGGAGTTAGTCGCTTTGTGCAGTGAACGGCACATATGTCATATATGGCAATATTACATGATATGAGGAATAAAAGGAGACCAACAGTCTTTTTTGGCCTATAAGCAACTGGGGGTGACAGGTGCCCAAATGTTGGTACCACAATTTCAACCCAATAGATCCGTCCTTCATTCCGAATTGAAGGCGCATATGATTGCCAATGCTGGTAAGGGAGAACGGGTGCGTAACTGCTATATCTCAGGTACCTTTGGTAAGCCAGACACGTATCACAAACATCGTGACCGCTTAGTAACTGAATTAAACTGAATTAAATTAAATTGTCAAATACACTAATATATATGTTATTATATTTTACTTATTTCATAAACTTTCATTGTATGCACTGCAATGGCTGACCAAAATCATGAATTTGTGTGCAGTCCAAATCATTTCGGTTGCATGTGCGGTTGCAAAACCACATAGACGCAGGTTCCTGAAATCATTACATCAAACTTATTTCTAATATTTCTGAATATGCCATTTTTAATGAGCGATGGGAACCATATAATGTATGTAAGTGTAGTTTTGAGTCTAACAGTTAGTATAGTTGAGTCTAAACAGTTAAAAACAGTTAAATAATTCATATTTAAAATTGTTGATGGTGTTTTCATCTTATTCAAAAATTTATTTTAAATTAGGAGAAACATAAAATTTGGTGTACCGATGATATGGAAGACAGAACAGCTCTGCCATATGAATAATTGTTACTTTTTCCCGAGTAAATTATCTGGTTTAAGAAAAAGTACCAAACGGGTGTATGCTTCAGTAGTATCTGTTCCGCTTTCAGTTCTGCATTCAGGTGAATTTTGTTGTCTTATGTACTGCATGCTCTACAGCTGAATCTTCATCACTATATAATACGAAACAGATATAAAATGTGGAAACAGATTAGTGGCAGAGGATACATGCAATGTTTTACGCAATCTGAACTAAATGAAATTTGTTTATTCTGTTTTTTATTGGGACAATCTTATATATTAATACGCTAGATCAAAACTTTGTGGAGCCTAAGGCTTTTTTATTCGCAGATGGATTCATTTCAAATGTTCACAGCTAACTGATATTAGTGTAACCTATAATCGGATTCGGATTCACACAAATCGGATCATAAATAAAAAAGTTATTATATACGGAAAACTTTTTATATACATATGCATTATAAGTTTACATACATATAAAAACGAAATTAAAAATTTATTTTATTTTTTTATATTTTATTTTTTATTTATTAGCGAACAACGAACAACAAAAACGAAACTTTTTTTCTCATTCATTTCAGTCGTCTTTTGTCTTTGAACAAAGGATGGTTTTCGAGTCGTCGGAATAAAAGAGATTATATGCGTAATATGCGTAATAATGTTGATTTTATGAATGATATTTTATGAATGATATTTATGATGATATTTTATGAATGATATTTTTTTTTTTATATATTAGCTATCGAACAACGAACAACAAAAACGAAACTTAAAAATTTATTTTCTTTTTTAAATCATTCATTTCAGTCGTCTTTTGTCTTTGAACAAGGACGGTTTTCGACATTATTTCGATTATTTTGTTTATTGATATTAAGATATTTGCGTAATATTTTTCTTTGTTTTCTTATAATAGGAGGGCTATTATTTTGAAAACGTACATTTTTTTGTTGATTTTTAAAAAATCTGAAATTTTGATACTTTGTTGGTATTGACGAAGGAAAAAAGTTGTTTCTGCTTTTATTTTTTGTGTACTCTCAATCGGCGTTATGCGCGGTTGAATTTTTGAGGCATTTTCACGTAGTTTTGGTAATGGTTTAAAACTTAAAACTTTTTTTTCTTTTTTCATATTCATTTTTTCTTAGTTAGTTTATACATTTCCTTTGAAGTTTAGAGAATTTAGTTTATGAATTGATTTAGGGGTCGATAGACGTAATATTTTTCTTTGTTTTTTAATTATAGGAGGGCTATTATTTTGAAAACGTACCTTTTTTTGTTGATTTTTAAATTTTTGATTTTTAAAAAATCTGAAATTTTGATATTTTGTTGGTATTGACGAAAGGAAAAAAGTTGTTTCTGCTTTTATTTTTTGTGTACTCTGAATCGGAGTTATGCGCGGTTGAATTTTTGAGGCTTTTTCACATAGTTTTGGTATTGGTGTCAATGTTTTGTGAATAGCTGCCACAAATTTCATCCGACTTAAGTATATTTTTGCAAGTAAAAAGAAAAATAACTGAATAATTGAAACTAGGAAGGCCCGGCGTGCTTCGCTACGCTTATAAATAAAGTTTTTGCGTAGACATTTTGTTGACGTAGAAGCAATGATTTCAAAAAGTGGTAATGAGAAATGCTAGCATATAATTTTTAATTTTTCTTTTTAAATATATGAATGAAAAATAATCAAAACTCTAGCTGATCAGTTCGGATATATGAAAAATTAGCGATCAAATAAGTTTTCAAGTAAGCTTATTTGATCACTAGCTTATTTGATCGCTAATTTTTCATATATCCGAACTGATCAGCTAGAGTTTTGATTATTTTTCATTCATATATTTAAAAAGAAAAATTAAAAATTATATGCTAGCATTTCTCATTACCAGTTTTTGAAATCATTGCTTCTACGTCAACAAAATGTCTACGCAAAAACTTTATTTATAAGCGTAGCGAAGCACGCCGGGCCCTCCTAGTTATAATAATCCGTCATAAGTCTTACGCATAGAAGTTTACAAAGAAAAATGAGAAATGCTACTGTAAAGATATTCCTCTTTGTTTGAACTACTGGATGAGCCTTTTGGTTTATTGACAGTAGTATTTGGAGAATTTTATAGCAGTCATAATGCAAATGGAAATCTATTTTCGTCGCTCATGCCATCAACACAAAGGAATCAAATCTCACAATGGCCAATTTAATAAAAATACGTTAAATATGAACATCATAATTGGCGAACATGTTGCGGTTTTAAAATCGTCAGGATATTACATGGAATGTATAAAAAATTTGTGAAAAAGAAAGAACGTAACATCACAGCTTGGCCTCCTTAAACATGTTTGTAAACCATTTATCCAAGGAAGTAGCTTTCGATGGTATATACACATACATTGATTTCAACTGATTGATACTAATTTTCTTGGAAGCAATAAAGGCTATACAATACGAGAAGGCTATTAGCGATTTGCAGGAGAGCTACAGCTAGATGGGTATGAATACTATAATTGCACTTGAATTTTATTCATTTACTACTGTTATTTTATACCATCTTATTTGTTTCATACAGGCGCTAGTATGTCGCTAAAACTTTACTTTTTCAATTCGCATTTTAGTTTGTTTTAGTTAAGCTAAAAGTTAAGCTCAATGTCAATTCTTAAAATTCTAGATTTTATTTGAATGTACAAATATTGTACATATATACGACGAAGTGGGTAATGTGTCATCTGCAAACAGATTCATATAATGGCAATGACGAAGAGGGTTCACATCTTAGTCCGCAGCACGTTTAAGAGAAATGGAGTTTTTATCGGAGAAAAATCCAAAATAAACTTGTGAATTGAATTTATTTTAGTTTTGGGTAAAGTTTTAAACAGTATCGTGGGTAGAAAAAATGAGCTGAGATACAAATTCTGAGCTGTGACTTTTTTTTAAGAAGCTTGCTCTTAACAGTCATCAAGATGTATTTTTGTTATAAACCGGTTTTGTAAGAGCTTTGCAATCATAGTTATTATACAGTACGGTGAAATTATGAAACATACAGGTAACATAAAGTATGAATAGAGAAGTTTGGTAGATATGATGCTTTTGATTTCCTTGATTGAATGAAGATTGTATTTACTAGCCAGTAAGGAACATAGAAATAATTTTGAATGGCAGAGAACTAAACGTCAGGGAGTAAGGATACATATTAATTTCGCTGGATTTTATTGGAATATATATTTTCTTGTTTATGTAGATGCGTACTTGAAATATCCATATCTTGTTACCATGCAAGTTGTAACGTCTGAAACCTCAATTAGTGCGTTAAAAATATGTTTGCCATTGAAGGATTTCACATTGGAATAATTCAACACATTTGATAAGAAAGGCGATCTTCAACATCTGAGAACAACACCACCACTTCATCCCGGAAATAGTGAAGATAAACTTTAAGAACTCGATGAACAAATAATCGAAAAAACAACAAAAAAAGAGGAGGCGTTGCTAATATTTAATGCTCGTACTTATCTAACCTAAGTTGGTCTGGCAAATCAGCAGCAGTAGTTTTGCCTGGTCAGCAGCCTAAAATGTAACTTTCTGCTAAATGATATCAAAAGTAAATCATGGTGCAAGTTCCAATTAAACTAGGTATAAAAATTCATTTGGATGAGGAATAATGGGAAAGGTTCTTAATGGATCTGATGGATGAAGGTAAATCTGATAATAATTTGAATACAAAACATAAAAATCAATTAAAAATACAAGCCAGAGCTAGCTGGAGATCAAACTAACACGGTAATATTAGGAAATATCAATAACATATACCTATTATTTATTCTTTAGACTATTTTAGTACGATAAATGTTCGTAGAGAGAGCAGTTTAATTAGTGGTAGACAATCGCTGCTACTTAATTTAACTGATTGGTGTTTTGCGACTTGATATGTTTGATTGCTATTTTTTTACGGAACTCGGTCTTTGGTTTGAGAACAGTTCAAATTTGGGTTTAAATAAAATACTCTGATTTCGGTCATTTAATTTGGACATCGACCATCGTTCGAATCTAAAGTAGTATATTTTCAGAACATTTTTTCATGCATTGTACAATTGGAACACAGTGGAACAAACGACTTCCGCAGTGTACTTTCATCTATAAAAAGGTAGAAATTTTCTTCGGATGTTGCACAACAGAAGTGATTGATGAAATGGGAACGAATTATGCAATTTCAAGAATCTATTTATAATTTGAAAGTCTGTGTTTTAATTTTTGGGCGTTTCCTATTACAATTATTTTATTGCGATCTGTTGTGTTATTTAAACAAAATACTCGGACAAATTAAGTTCGACAAACACAACAAAATTAGTGACGAGTTAGGCTGAGAAAATAGTACGAAAACTGCAAAATAATTTTATCTTTCATTAACTTGATTTCAACTGTAAACAGCGGCATAATCTATTTATTGGAAAACTTGCTAAATTCGAGCTAGGTGACAGCTTTGGGTCGTATAAAGAACGTGTAACTACGTTTTTCAACATTTGATGATACACAACAAGCAAGTATTTTTGTAAGTGTAATGAGAAAAAATATACGTCAAATTTTGAAACCATTTTTTCAGTTACTGAAAAAATCATTCAACGATTGGGTGTAAATTTTACGAAACCACTTTGCCACTTAGGGATCTGGTAATTATAATACAAAAATTAATAGCACTCCCCCAATTGTGCAATTTTGGCGAGAACTTAAATGAAAAGTTTCCAAGTACATTGACAGAAGAACTACCAGTGAAATATAAAAATTTAGCAATTGATGAAGCCCTCATAGAACAGCTCACTACTATAATTCACAGAGAGATATTTCTAAATGACATAATATTAAATTTCAAAAAATTCTGTAATGTACCCTTAAATATGAAAATGTCTAGGAATGAGTTAAGAGCCGTTAGCCCATCTGCATATGGCAAATCAAGTTCCATCCAAGAACAAAATCATATTCAAGAGGAATGCCGTCACAGTAGTGCCAGTTCTAAGTAAAGATCCGTTGTAAAAATAAAGGTCCACACCATTACAATAAAATAATGTTTTAGATATTATGGGTGAATAGAAAGTCAAAAGCTGTTTAGCTGTAAATTAGACTTCTCTTCATTGTCGAAATACGGGACATATAGATACAGTGTGTTTTTATCGGTCAACAAATATACGGTAAACTCACAAAGCTTATAAATCAGAATACATTAGTTTTAATCCGAGTCCGAGTATAACTGATCAAGATGAAGATTTGTCTAATTGTTCTATTAATTATAGAACCTTTAGAGTAGAATTGATTATTGAACCTTTTACAAATGCATTATATGCTATTTCAAGTCAAGTTATAAATACATTGGGATAAATTAGAGTATGTGTAGAATTCAAAGCTAATTTATATAGTTTGGAGTTGGGAAAAGGGTAATTTCTGCTTTTATTCTAAATAATTTTGAATAAACTTGCTATAAGGCAATCACATCAATATATATACCCTTTAAATAGTTTTGATATAGGTAGAATCAGATAAAATTAGGTAGGTACAATTTAATATATTTTGATTGGATGCAAGCATAATTTGTTCCAAAAAACGTTTGTGGGCCTCATTAGAACTTTTAAATGTTAAAATTATGAGTCTCTAATGAGATTTTAATTAGTAAAAAGTGGCTGAATAGACATTTTTGAAAATGAATAAACATTTTACAGACCCTTTTAATAATTTATATTCGTTTATTTTACCACTTAACTTAAATTTTTTTAATAAGTTTTTAACCATTTAGCCGCCCAAAAAATGGTTCAAATTTATTGCAGGTATTAAAATATGAAATGTTTAATTTATTAGATCCACATGTAGTACAGGATTATTAACTTAATAAAAAAACACATGTGAATTTTTCATATACCAAACTTTAAAAAATCGTAAGAAAAAATCCATATTGAATTCCTGAGTTTTTATTTCTCAATTTCATAGCTACATATGTTTACTTTAAAATTTGTGAAAACAAAAAAACGGGGGGAGTTTTGAGATATGAGCTTTGAAGTAAACCAAGGGTTTACGCGCCGCCTAGCAGAAAAGAGAAAAGTTATTAATTTTAAACTAACTTATTACAATTATTCAATTATTTTCCTTTTTACTTGCAAAAATATACTTAATTCGCATGAAATTTGTGGTACCTATTCACAAAACATTGACACCATTACCAAAACTACGTGAAAAAGCCTCAAAAATTCAACCGCGCATAACTCCGATTCAGAGTACTCAAAAAACCAGAAACCAAATAACTTTTTTCCTTTCGTCAATACCAACAATATATCAAAATTTAAGATTTTTTAAAAATCAAAAATTTAAAAATCAACAAAAAAATGTACGTTTTCAAAATAATAGCCCTATAGTCATTAAGAACAAAAAATATTTTAGGCCGCTCATAGGAAGAGAATGGTTGGAAATTTTAGTTCCGGATTAGAAGAGTAAACTTTCTAATTGTACTGATAAAACAGTTTATGTTAATTCTGATATTACGCACAAAATTCAAAACACTCTTCCAAATATTACGTCTCAACCGAATGTTATTTTCAACTTCGAAGTTGAAATCATACTGAAAGAAAATGCCACACCTGTATTTCATGAAGAAAACTCTAGCTAGGCCTTTTAAACTATAAGATAAAGTTGAAACTCGATTAAATTGATTAAGTGAAACAAACTTCTAGTAAATGTCTGGTAACACTAAATAAAAACATCGTTATTCTAGAACAACCTCTAATATTAAAGAATTATTCGCAAGGATAGGAAATTTTGATTTTCTTGTGACGTGAAAGGCTCAATATACTACCAAGTTCATGTACTTCATTTCAGTATCTACACGGACGTAAACCGTCCACAAGTCTAAAGTTGATATTAGACCATATGTCGAAAAACTAAAAGCAATTGTAAACTCTAGGGATTCAAAAAATTGCATCTCAAGGCATTTAAAGTATGATCTAAATTGCCGTTCTAGTCCTTAGTTCTAATATTGTCATTTTTCATATTTTATGAATGGTTTTCAAAAAATTTAGACACAAAAAATTTAGACACAGCAAAAATTCTCATTTTATCTAAAATTATGTAACAATAACCTCTTCATACTGTATATAAATAAACTCATTTGAGGTAGAACATATATGAAAGTAGATTAAAAGGATAAAGTTTAAGAATAGTTTTAGTGTTATTTCTGTTCGTAAATGGAAAAAAAATCGTAGATGCAAATAAAAAATACAATTTTTAAAAAAAAATATAGACGGAACAATAAGAAAATCATCAACAACAATAAACTAAAAGTAAGCAAAAAAAAAAAAAACAAAACGCGGTGAACGATGAATAAGTAATAAAAGTAAAGTAAAAGCACCCTCTGAGGCGTGAGTTTGCGACAGTTTTCCTTAAAACATAAATTGAAAATAAAAAATTTTGTTTCTTATAATTTTTTTCGGAAGATAAATTTTTTTTCCTCAACACAAAAAATAAAATGAAAACTGCATATCCTCTAAACAATTCGCTCCTATTGTGTAACGAAAAAAAAATAAAAATAAAATAGTTGAAATATAGTGAAAATTTTGCAACTCCCACTATTGTGTTATAATTTTTTTATTTTATATACACACATAAATTTAATTTTGAAGACGACGTTCGTTTGTGAAATCTATTTTCGGTTTAGTTTTGTAGTTTTTTATGTCATGTGGAAAGTGTAAAATGATGGAAAATATTAAAATTTATAAGCAAATTCTTAAACCTTGTTTAAAATGCATTATGCACTAGTTTGAAATTGTTGAAATGGAAAGAAATAAGATTTGATTATTGTGTTGAGAATTATTGCGGGCAGATTTAATCTAACTTTGTTGGTGCATAATTTTTGAGTTTAATTTAACATTTTTTTAAGTATTATTTTTATAATCGGGTTAAGTCAAGACTAAATAATACGTATAATACGTAAATTTCGTTAAATTTCTATAATTGACTTAAAGTGAGAATAAATACCAAAAACATTGCAAGTTCTTTTTCGTTTGAAAAAGGTAGATACAAAACAAAACAAAACTATCTGGTTTGCTGCATCCAAAACAAAGATCTTATTTTGCAGCATTAACAATGTTGAATGGCTAAAATGAATTATTTCTGAAAACACAATAATACATTTTATAACGAAAATATAGCTTTTAATCATTGCAGTAGGAGGATTGGTGACCTCAACGTGATTAAAATTTCATTTAACTTTAGGAGTTCAAAATCAGAATGATCGAAGCTTAAATTTAAACTGATTTCTTTGTTAAATAAATAAAAGATATAGTACACATCCATCTCGGTCCAACTAAAATAAAAATAAGTTTTATTGTTGATAAAATAACCCCACCCAACTTAATCGTTTTCACCACTAAACAATTTTTTATTTTACCAAATATCATATATCATTCAAACAAAAATTTTCAAAATATTCTTAAGAACCTATAAGAACCGTAAT
This sequence comes from Diogma glabrata, assembly GCA_963693315.1. Taxonomy (NCBI): domain Eukaryota; kingdom Metazoa; phylum Arthropoda; class Insecta; order Diptera; family Cylindrotomidae; genus Diogma; species Diogma glabrata. The sequence goes on from OY856186.1 coordinate 168,202,362, forward strand.
AAAAATTTTCCATAAAAACTAGGTGATGATATTAAATTTCTTTTATCCGTTTATGATTCGAAATACATTAGTTCATTGTTACCGAACACAATACCAGAATGGATCCAAACTTTTACTTTAATCCCTGATTAAAAAAAGCAATGAGTTGTTTGGTGAAATGTTTATGATGAATCACTTTTCTTCTTCTAGTTAGACAAAAACGCGCTCTTGTTTGTATGATTTTCACATATGATGATAATGATTTCTTAGAATGGAATTTCTTTTTGAATTTGTAAATTTAAATTTATGATATTGAATGAAAATGTAAAATTCTATTAAAGTGTTCGATCATTATCAAATTGATTCTTTGTTCAGTTTTATTTTCAATTTTATTAAAAAGTTAGAAATTTAATGGTAATAGTGTGTTATCAACTTCATATCATAAGGTTTATGTCTAATAAATCTACCAAAATTTATCATATATAATAATACCGTCATCGTTCGTTTTAAAATGTTGATATATTTAACTAAAACAATTATGTTTAAATAAAAAGCATTAAAAAAGTGCCTCTAGCTGTTAGAACTAGAGAAAATTTTCAATATTCGGTAGAATGTTAGAGTAGAAATTTTTTTTCCATATATGAAAATATATCGCTGAAAGGGAATTAAATTCAGAAACATAAATAAATATCATATAAAATAGACAAAATGAAAATAAAAGTAAAGTTTTAGAATAACTTAACAATTACATGATAATTAAAGTAGGTAAAATTAAGTAGTAATATATTTGTTTCAATATTGTATGGCGACGAGATAGGGTGATATAATTTATGTTATTTTCATGGAGAATATTGATTGATAAAAATTGTTTACATGAAGCGACTGTTTAGGTAAAATATATACAACACTTTTATAACTAATCTACTAGTTATTCGCCAATGAACTGAAATTATGTTGGTTTTTGTTTAATTTTATTTATTTGTAGAAGTAAGAAGCGACCAGATTTCGTTAAAATCAGTTTTTATCAGGATTATATTTCATTGGTATTCAATCACGACGAGGTCACCATATATCAAAAGAAGAACTAAGTTGAATAAGCTAATAAGTATCAGCTCACTTTAATTTATTTCAATTTTCCAACCAAAAAATTATTTTTACTTCCGAATACAAGCATATTATTTTAGGTTGTGTAAATATAGTACCTAATTGACTCAAGATAAAACGACAATAATATTGAATTGCAGTTAATGTTAAATTTTATAATTTTAATCTCAGCTGTTTCAATCCTGTTTCTCTTCTTCGTACTATACGTATATCATATACAAACAAAAATCAATCCCGCCCCGCAGTAGTTTTTGTTTGTATATAATTTTTTATTGCAGTTTATGAGTTGAAGTGTGTGGAATATTTGTTTGACCCTGTTAGACCACTTTGTTTGCGGTCAAATCTATTGCGATAAAAATTATATTTTGTTGGCTTGTGCTAATTTTTGTGTAATTGGCAATGCAGTATGACGTCAATACACCCAGAGAAATATTTGGATGAAATATTCCTACAAGGGATAGTTTATGTAATAATTAAGTGTAATTTTCAACCGTGTCTAGTGAAGGAATAATAATTACATACCAAGTATTATCTATGAAATTTGTTCTAAACATTGATTATTCTTTGTATGAATGATAAAGCCTTTAGTTTATGTACGGATGATACATAATATAATCATAATTTTATCACTAATTTTATTGATTAATACCGCAGAAAGGAATGATTTAACCCAAAAATTAGAATCAGATAAGTCCTTATTAAGTATGTATTAAACTTTTATAAGCTTTAATTATGACATGTTATTTCATGTATTCTTCAATCTAGTTCTATCAATTATGTTTAATTAGACATTTGGTGTGACAATGTTATGATCAGTTTATCTATAACTATGGATAATATGGCATATTAAAACACATTACTTATTCATTATACCTATTTTATTATTTTCATTATTTTCTTGTTATCTAAAGATTCCTATATTTAAATAACAAATTATAAATTTAAGTAAATTACACATTTCTTAAAAATAAATATAATTATTAAAATTAAATAGTAAACTTATTGCAATTTTTAAATTTAATTAATTAAAAGCTTATTTATTAAAATTATACTCAAAGCATTCGTGGTAGGAAAAATTTCCTTCCATCGCTTTGGGTATGTAATTGAAAAGGTTTTTTATTTGTAAGCGAATCTATTTCTTTAAAGAAATGTTCTCCCTTTGACTCGCCTGTGTTATAAATTTTTTAATTGGAATCATGGCTTAAAATTTCAATTTCTAACAGAATTAGAATCAGCTTGCACCCGGATATTAGCATATCCTGTATTACATACAACTTTGATGAATCATAAACATGAAATCCATTTTTAAACAAAGTTCCTTTGTATCGAACTGCCGAAATTAATTCTACTGAATTATTTTTTAAGAATGGCTCCATGTTTAAATTTCTATAATAGAGATAATTATGTCTCAAAGACCTCATAGATTTTGTTTTTATAATATCAATATCTTTTTAGAATGGGGAATTATTTATAATATCAAACGCAAAACTGTAACTACATTTTTTACTAAGAGATAATGGTAGATTAATTCGTGAGGAACACACCTTAGAATATTCTTTAACCTGCTTGTTTTTGCTTTCTAATCGCATACAACTTAATGGTTTTAATGGACCTGAATATTCAATCAAACGGGGGTAATGGCATATGAAATGATGTTTTGGTTTTAAGGTTGTTTTAAAACAATTAATATATTGTGTGTGATGCTGTGTTATCAGTCCTTGTAAGGTAGCTATATCTGTTTTATTGAAAGAATCTTTTAACAAAAATTCTACAAGGTCATATAGACAAAGCACATATTTCCAACATACATCATTTTGAGGAACCTTACTACCCAAGAAAATAGTAAAATATTTAAGAAAACAATAGCTTTCTCTTGCAGACATATGTAAGTTCATGTTTTATATGTGCATGTTTTTTATCTTGTTTGATATCACTAGGGCGATTTTCAACTTCTATTTCTCCATAATCAAAGGATTTAATTTTGCTGTTGAGAAAATCTAAGGAAAAATAATTTTTTTCATAAATAAATATTTTCAAGGCATTTCCTAATCCAAATTTTACAATACCTTCAAAAACGTCATGCATTACATCGCAATAATAGTTTTTAGTGACATGAAACGTCTTAAGGCTGTTGAATAACGAATTAAATTTTACACCACTCAACTTAGAATCGTTAGTTTGGATATCGATCTCATGATTGTACACATTACGCAATTTACTTGTGTTTTCTATCACCGATTTTTGAAGGATTACTTTCTCTTCTATACAGTGTCTACAATATAAATTATGTGAAAATGATGTACTGTAGCCCATTATAGAATTTAGAGCTAGATTATCACCCGTTATTAGACCGAGTACAAATTTGACACATTTTTTATTATTATCGACTGTAATTACGATGCCTTCCGTTTCAATCAATTTCAAACATTCAATTAAGTGGGCAAGAGATTGATTAATTTCAAACTTTTTTAAGTGAGTAGTTTTCATTAACTGAGCAACAAATATATTGTTGAGTTTTAAGCTGGATGGTATGGATGGAAAATAGAAATAGAAACCTGCAATCGAGTGAGAACCTGCATGACTACCTAAAGCATTCCCAGTCTCAAAATCATCGTAATATAAAATATATGGTAAAACTATTTCGTTGGATGAAAAGAAACTCAGTTTTTCTCTCCACAACTTTCCCTGAACAAAATTAACTAAATTACTTCTGCAACTAAGCAACTGATTTGTATTTATCAAAGTTTCAGTAAGCACATTATTTCTTTCAAAAAATTTTTTAATTTGATAAATAACTGGTGACAATACACAAAAATAATTCAGTTCTTTTAAAATTGGTTGCCCTGATTTAAAAGTTTGTTGTACTTCACTGTGTATAACACAGTTTTTTGGACTTTCGAATCCAATTTTTTCTTTTAATTCTTGAATTAGTAGGTATTCTGTTTTCACTTTATCAAATATTGCCCTAATCACATTGAGAAATTCGTTAAAATCAACCTCTGAACTGGAAATAATGGGTCTTATTTCCACCAAAATCTCTAACAAAATTATTAAAATATGATTTTGAAATGATTTTAAAATTGAATCTATTAAAACAGTGGTCATGTTAGTTTTAGCATATAATTCAAGTACAAACTTTAATGCATTATTCTGTAATTTATACAGTACGTCCTTAAAATTAATTTTTATTTTATCATTTAATTCAACTGTTAGAGATTTACTTAATTCATTTGCATTAGACAATATAGTCGCTTCTTGCGATTGTCCCTTATTATTATTGGGTTCACTTATGTTAGAATTGAAAGTACAATTGCTTTCATGCTTATTTGTTAGATGGCGCTTGAAAGAGTTTCGGTTGGAAAAAAATTGGTTACAATTTTGTTGTTTACATTGTAAAACAGCGGTTGGGGCCAAAAGATGCATATAAGTAAAATGTTTCATTAAAAAATTTACACTTTCAAACGCATTCAAACATAGAAAACATGAAAACATATTGAAAATGTACTTTTTATATTAAACATTTATAAATTATTATTTTTGAAGTTCTGATAAGGTGTCAATTATATCAGATGACAAGTTATCAAAATTTGTAGTTATTTTGTATATGTACTTTTGTATTAAAATCCAAAATTTTTCTGACTGTTTGGGGTAAGCTAATCTAAATACAAAAAAAATTTTGAAACATATATCTAGAGCTACCAAGAAACTGTCGAAGCTATAATATATGTCGTCGTATACCACACAAAACTGTGCATTGGTGCTATTTATAAAAATAATAAATGGTTGTAGTTTTATATTTCTTGAAATAGCAAATTCCTTCGCTTGTTGGATTTTTTCATCCTTATGTTTAACACTGATGACTTCTACTATAAATGATTCGATTGAGTCATTTATAGTAAATTTTTTCAATTTGTCGTTTATTTTATGTTTCCCCGAAGGCTTTAAGAGATAATGAATCAACTTACACAGTTGTATATCAGGAATGTCTAAAACATAAAAGAAAAAAAACATATAGAACAAATAGTAATAAGATAATTATAATTAATATTCATTAACTGAAGTAATGAATAATTAATTAATTATTGATTATTATACCTTCGGTTTTTGACAGATCTTTCGCCTGCTGTAAAGCGTGTTTGTCCTTTAAACGTTTCTGGAGAATGGGTTTTATTTTATTTTTAAATTCTGACCAAGTATTAAAGAGGTACGCATGAGTTTCCGGATATAAAATTTCAAAATCGATTTCAACCTGCATAAAAAACAAAGAATTACATATTTTATTGATTACAGCAATACAAAACTGTTTACAGTCAAAAACAAAACTAAGTAAATTTTACAATTTTTTATAAATTTACAATATACAAAATAAAGTTTGGGTAGCGAAAATCCGAAATTCTACGTCCACGCCGTGCTACCTGGGTAACGCTAACAGAATTAGGTTGGTGTAGTTGAGAGGGGCAGAGTAAATACTGCTTATACTCAATGATTCTGCACCATGGCGAGTCATTGGCGCCATAAAACCAATGCAACTCAAGCGTCTGTTCTCCATGTTAGGGGCGGCTTGGAGCGGGCGTCTGTCTTGGATCAAGCGGCTCGCTATATAAATGTGTAGAAAGCGTCTGTTCTCCATGTTAGGGGCGGCTTTCAGTGGGCGTCTGTCTTGGATCAAGCGGCTCGCTATATAAACGTGTAAAAAGGTTGTTTCTGGTGACCTTAAGATGCAGAACGAACCCATTCACGAAAATTTGGGTTGGGCGAAGGGCTAACACCCCATTTCCGTAAAAAAATTATTGTCATGAATTCTGTACACAGGCCTCGGAATATCTCGGATTCATTATTGGAACGACCTCGGAAACTGTACCCGGACTACGATTTAAAAATGGGAACCTGGAACGTGCTTAGCCTCAGAAGACCAGGAGATCTCCTAAAACTCACTCAACAAGTCGAGAGCTACACACTGGATATAGTGGCATTACAAGAACTAAGATGGCCAGGCAGTGGAATCCATGAAACAGCGAAAGGATACACTCTGTATTATTGCGGTCATCAAAACGGAGGAGAATTTGGAGTTGGCTTTCTTATACACCGTCGCGTGAATCAGCATGTTATCGACTTCTGCCCTATTAATATGCGGTTATGCACACTGAGAATCCGCACGCAAAAATTCAATGTAACGATCGTCAATGTTCATGCACCTACTGAAGATAAAGCAGATGATATTAAAGACCTGTTCTTCCTAGAACTCGAGGAAGTCATCAATAACATCCCGCGGCACGATATAAAAATCGTGGTAGGTGACTTTAATGCTCAAATCGGTAGGATTGCAGAACTTAAAACACATATCGGCCCTAACAGCTTGCATCATACCAGCAACAATAACGGTTTTCGCGCAGCCGAGCTGGCTATGATGTATGATCTAGTAATTTCCAGCACTTTCTTCCCTCACAAGAGAATTCACAAGGCAACGTGGAAATCAAATGACGGAAGAACGGAAAATCAAATCGATCACGTCATGATCTCTAAGAGACACTCTACAAGTATAACTGACGTTCGATCATACAGAGGTGCTGATATGGACACCGATCATATGCTTGTCATCTTTAAGTACAAGTGCAAGTTGTCATCCACATTTAACAGACAAGCAAAAAAGACCGTGCGCTGGAATGTCGAAGCATTTAAACATCCGGAAACGCTGAATAGATATCAGGAAATAATAACACAAAACATAGAAGAGCATGACATCTCTTCTGAGATGCCATTAAACATACAAGAAGAATGGCAAACGCTTCAATCAACCATTATAGCCGCAGCACAAACTACAATCGGAAAACGACCACCGAAATCACACAACGAATGGTTTGACGACGAGTGCCGCCAATCCGTTGAAAATAAACAAAAACTGCGAGAAAAATGGTTAACAAGGAACACCCGAAGCTCCCAAGCTGATTATCTATGCGCCAGGAAAGCCTCAGCAAAACTTCTACGTAAAAAGAAACGCGAACACATGAAGAGCTGCATCGAAAACATCAACCAACATGCGGCCAACGGAAATTCAAAAGAGTGCTTTGCCAATGCACGAAATCTGACCAAAGATTTCCACCCAAGATCTACAGCCATCAAAAATGTAAATAATGAACTTACAACAAGTGAACGTGATGTGCTGGCAGTGTGGCGATCCCACTTTCAAGACCTACTGAATAGGACGAACGAAGTTCATCCTATTCGAGCAATTGCTCCATCAACTGAAGAGATTTTTGTCCCTTACCCAGCAATAGAAGAAGTGGAAGCTGCCATTAAAAAACTGAAAAATGGCAAATCACCAGGTTTCGATGGAATTCCCGCAGAACTTCTGAAAAATGGAGGAGCAGCTCTGGTCTCACGTATATACGATCTGATTCTTGCAATCTGGGACCAAGAAGAACTACCTGATGAATGGAAAACAGCTCTCATTGTTCCGCTACATAAGAAAGGTGACCGTTTAAAGTGTGAAAATTATCGTGGCATCGCACTGTTGAACACTGCATATAAAATACTAGCTAATGTTGTACTTGCTCGACTCATCCCGTTCGCCGAATCTATCATCGGTGACTATCAGTGTGGTTTTCGTCCCAACCGCTCAACCACAGATCAATGTTTTACATTAAGGATGATTCTGGAAAAATGTTGGGAGTACAACATCAGCATTCACCAGCTCTACGTTGATTTCAGGCAAGCATATGATAGTATCATCCGCGACAACCTCTGGTCCGCACTCATATGCCTTGGTATCCCAGAGAAACTTGTTTCTCTGTGTAAACTCACAACATCGGGATCAAATTGTAGAATAGTAATCGAAGGGTCAGTTTCTGATCCTTTCGATATAACATCAGGTGTTCGACAAGGTGATGCACTCGCGCCCGTACTATTTAATTTGGCGCTGGAGTACGCGATAAGAAAAAGCCGAATTGAGACACAAAACTGCATATATAACAAATCTAGTCAAGTTCTTGGCTACGCAGATGATATTGTGCTTCTCGGACGTAGAACAAGCGATATTAAGGATAGTCTCTCTCAGCTTGAAAGAAATGCTAAACGGCTTGGATTATGCATCAACACCAGCAAAACTAAAGTGTTAACAACATCTAAGAACATACCTCCCGGAAATCTGGATACTGGCGACTATGAAGTGGAACGCGTGGAAAACTTCAAATACCTCGGGTCTGTAATAACATCGTCAAATGACATGCAGGCAGATATCAAAGCCCGTGTCTCTGCCGCATACAGAGTTTTCTACGCATACTCAAAACTTCTGCGATCAAAACATCTTTCGCGGTCGTGTAAACTCACACTTTACAAAGCATTGATACGACCTGTGCTTACATTTGGAAGTGAAAGCTGGACACTGACTTCCTCCGATTGTAGAATTCTATCAACATTCGAGAGGAAAGTCATACGAACAATTTATGGTCCATGTAAAGTTGCTGAAAATCAGTATAGAATCCGAATGAATCATGAAATCAGACAGCTTCTTGGAGGCTGCGATGTAATCGGATTCATTAAATCCAACCGGATTAGATGGTTTGGTCATGTAGAAAGGGCTCCATTGGAAAGAATGATAAAAAAAGCGTCCCAACAACAACCAGCTGGTGTTCGTCGAAGAGGAAGACCTAGACAACGCTGGCGTGATGACATCATCCAAGACCTTCGTGATATAGGATGTCGAAACTGGGGTCAACTGGTCATGGAACGAGATGATTGGAAGCTGGTGGCACAGACGGCAAAATCCCTTCATGGGATGTAAACGCCAGAGAGAGAGAGAAAATAAAGTTCATCAAAAATCTTTTTATTGAGAAAAAAATTGTTTGGAAAAAACCATAGATTTGTGTTTCAAATAATTTTTGGATTTTAAGAAAAAAATTTACAGTGTATATACTTACAAGCCTAAATCCTTTCGAGTTTTTGTAAAGCGGCCACTGTGTAATTACTGATCTGATATCTGTATCTTTCGTCTGATCTGCGCTACGAATATGAAAGGACTGTTTCCATTTGCTCTCTACAGTTTCCCATGGAGCGTTATGCACTTTAAGCCAGTCTTTATTTGCGTCGTTGTCTTCTTGATCTGGATAATACGATATTTATTAATTATTTTGTACATATTTTTATTGTAAATTTATATTGCAAATACCTGTTAAGATCTCTTCCGACTGGTCTGTTGTTGAGATAGTAGAGCGCCGTCTCTTATTATCCGTGAAATATCCAACTTTTCTTAACTGCTTAGAAATTACTCTGTATTTATTATAGAGTGTTCCAGAGGGATATTTATTCTTCCGGAAGTAATAGTCCTATGAAATATCAAAAATTAACATTATATTTAAATAATATTTGTTATTATATATTATATAATACAATAATATTATATTGATTATATTTATTTCTTTTTTTTCTGCAACAAAAATATGTGAAATCTAATAAATTCTAATGCTTGAGCTTACAGCATTTTCTTCAGGAAATTTTTGAATTATTTGTTTTGTGACACAATAAAAATCATTTGATATCATGCATTTGTTATTTTCAACATAAAAACGTGCGATATATGTACAAAGAAGTTCTCTAAGTTCAGGGGTAAGCTGTGGGGGGCTATTTGCCTCATACATAGATTTAATTTTAGCACCAGTTGAAGTGGCTAAAAAGCAATTTAAATCCTAATAATAAAAATAAAAGCATATTATACATTTACAAAAACAATACATGAAATGAATTATTTACAAACAAATCTAAAGAAGATTGTGTTGATGGGCAAAGCGTCTTTGATGCTGGTGTTGTTGATATTAACTCCTCCGTCGATGAAGGAAATTTTTCAATTAATGCATGACTACTACTAGGGTTAGATATCATATCAATGCTTTGGTTTAAAGTAATGTAATTCGGTAGATTCTGCAAAAAATAACTACTGTCAATATAAAGCCACATTCTAACAACAAATATCTCATCATTCAACAATCAAAATGAGCATAATATAACTAATGATGTCTTAATTAGTTACATTATGCTTTATACAAATGAATTGCAAACATTTCCATGTCAATTGATATTAATTTATATAAAAATTGTTAACTTTACATTTTTTTTTCTCCATTCTACTAATTTGGCTCGGAATTGCGCTTGGTTTCCTAGGTCTTCCTTAAAAATTGAACTAAGTTCAATTTCAGTTAAATATTGAAGTTTATTCAAATCGATGTTTTTACCTTTATAAATTGAAGTTAAATTTATTTTATATAGTTAGCTAAAATTACTGTAAACGAACTTATCAGTTTTGGTAACAACGATTCCATTGACCATTCTTTTAAAAGTTCGCCTAACGGATTTTCTTCCGGTACAATTATAAATGTGCTGTAAATGTCGGTGTCCTCAATATTGCTTGAAAATATGTTATCCATCTATTTAAATGAAAATTATTTTCTAAGTTTAATTTGAATGGAGCTTATATACTTTTTCTGACTGATAACTGACGTTCCGATCTAACTTTTAGGGCCGATTGAAATTGAAAGAGCGAAAAAAAATTATAAAACTTTTTGAGTTTAAAATATTGGTATAGTGAAAGGAAATGGAATATTTCGTAGGTTTATAACCTGTAAACTCTGGCTACTTTTAGTAAAATTTTTAAGATAACATTATGTATACAACTTGTTACTTTACGCAGACATTCTGCGTAAAGTAACAAGTGGTATACATAATGTTATTTGAATACTTATGCCAAGTGCAAACGCATTAGTCACTTTTTTATTGCATTATCCATAAGCGTAAGAATTTAAATGGGGTTAAAACTATTTTCTATTATAAAAATTTAAGTAACAATTTGTTATTAATGTAAATTTCAATGCAAGTTCATATTTGAAAGCCCACGTTTAGAGTGTATCACTGTCTTTTTTTATTATAAGTATTTAATAAACACTGATTGTTATCTATTGTTATCTTAAATAATCAGTATTTAATAAATAATGATTGACATACACTATTTTTGCTTTATTAAACTTACCTTTAACACTATTAAAATTGCAAAATAAACTTATAGCACACACAATTTAATTTCAAAACACTTTATTTCACACCACCTAATTGTAATGATTCTTGATGAAACAATGAAGCTTTAATTTTATATAATATTGTATGTTGAGTATGACTGATTGAGAGAGAAAGGGAGAAAAATCAAAAAATTGTATAAATTATGAACATTTGGACTAAATAGAACCTTATTAAGTATAAAATATCCATTCGTAGTGATGGATAACGAAATATTTCGAAGAATTAATAACGGTAAATTCTTTTTATTTTTCATTAAAATTATTCAAAATATTCAGTGATCATGCTTTAATAAGCACTTTTTTTATTGAATACTTCATCCTGACTTAAGAATAAGTTGTCCTCAAATAGGAATAATAATAAAAATTAGGTTTGTATCATTCTTAAGAGGAATATTTAATGCGTAAATAAAAATTGGCGTTTTTATTACTTTAATAAGTATAATTTCTCCAAACACATTTCTCTGGGTGTAGCTTTTGAAATTTTAATTTTGATCATTCCGATCATTTTACAGCAACATCATGCGATATAAAATAAAGATAAACATTTTTATAGTTATTTTTAAATTGAAATCAACACAGATGGTATCTGGCAAGCCATTATTTTTACAAGCGCTGAAATTATTTCGAGAGTAAAATAGTTCCAACAGATTTGATCGCTTTAATCTCTTTTCATGCATCAAACGATAAAACTGCAACATCCTCAATTGAAAAGCATGTTTCTAAGTAAATTCTGATGCCGCTACTATCAAATAACAGTTGTTGCATGTTCAATATCGCTAATTACAGAAGCATTATGGATGAATAGGAACATTTGGGTTGAAAAATAATAGTTTGTTTTAGTTGTAGTTATTGAAAAGAATCCTTTAGCTAAATGAAAATATTTTCTGAAGAGTTTTTTGAATAATAAGAACAGTACAAAAATACTAGATATTAGAAGATTAAATTTTATTTTAAGAGAACACGAAATAATTGAACGCTTGATGGCTCTATCGGCTGTTTTGTAATATCTGTCTTGATATCATTATAAATCTCATTAAACAATTTTGGTATTAATCTAAAGTGTTTTTTAAAAAAATCACTGTTTTTTGCTAAATTCTTTTTTATTTTTATATTATAAAATCCTTCTGAGTTTCTTAATTTAAATATTTTCGTATCATTTTTCTACTTTTCCTTTCAAAATAATATATTGAAAAAATTTCTTCTTCTTTGTCCATATCTTTAAAAGCCTTATTGTTGGCATATTTTAAATCGTGCAATGGATCACAAAACGTTTTAATAATCAATTTAAAAATACAGAAGAAAAGGTCTGATTAAATTCAAATGACATTAAAATATAACTATTTCTAATCTGACATTATTGACAGAATTTTTTGAAAATTGATGTTATCGGGAAATTTGCAGTATAAATTATTATTGGTAATATTACGGGAACAAATACCATGTTTTACAACGATGGTAAAAATCGGCAATAGCTCAAATGCATAATGTGCTCAAATTTGGTAATGTTTTGGTCACCGATCAGGTTTCTTACCGAATTTGTTTCCGGTGACTGATTGGTTTTTGATCGGTTTCAAAATTGATGTTATCCAGCAATTTATGGTATGAATGATACAAATACAATGTTTTATACCGAAGATAACAAATCGGTAACAGTTTCAACCCATTGTGTGCCAAAATACGAAAATTTATGTGTAACCAATCAGGTTCGTTGCTGACGCGGTCCAAGTTGGTTTTTTTTATGGTAACAAATTTAAAATTGTTTGTCGGGAATGTATTTTATTTAAGTTGTAAATAAATATTATATATTTAAAATTAAACAAAAGCATAGAAAACATAGAATGAATGCAACATGGCGCAGTTGATATTTAAATAAGAATATTAGTTTATTAAAATATTAATGGAATTAAAACAAGAAATTAAACTCAAAACGGAAAAATCATGTGAAGAATTCGTGAAAAAATTTCGTGGCCAGCCATTGAAAAGTTATAAAGTGAATAAAATAGCGGTGATGGAATATGTTAAACAAGTTACTAGTTTGAGTTTTTTTAGAGGAACAATGCTGAAAACTGTAGAAAATTTTGCAGTCATATGATATATTTGAGATAGCGGCTAATATATCTAAGTCTAAGGTGAGGAGGTTCTGGAACTTTATTCTACTTTTACAATCTATGAACCAGTTACTAAGCACTGAATATTTGTTGAGCATTGTTGGCCCAGAAGAAATGAAGCTTTGGAACGTGCAAATTCTTATAACAGATATCAGAAAAAGAATCTTTTGCACATTTTTCATTGGATTTCATTGGACAAAATTGGCGAGTTTATGTGAGTTTGATAATAAAATAAAGCACTAAACTAATTAAAATTGATAATTCAAACTACTAAAACAGTAGAGATGTATAAACAGCAGAAATAATGGTGCAAAAAACATCTGTTGTCAAAGTGTCGTCAACAGTCAACACAGTGGTAATTTCATTTGAAGGCAATATGTGTCGTGACCGAGAACACATAAATATTATGCAATCAAGAGGCTGAAATCTCAAGCTCTGAGATATCAAGACTTCGGTCTGGGTTAAGGATTTTGATATAGTTATCGGCAAAAAACTTTTATGAGGACATTGTTTTTAGTTTTGGGCAGCAATGTATATCAAACATAAAACTCTTTGTTAAAGTACATATACTTACCAGAAATACTGTTGAGAAATTTATTACAAGACTAAAATGTAACATAATACGTTGCCGGAACGTTATAACAGATCATATATTAACATAATTTAGTGAAAAGGCTATACAATCAGCAAACTACTCAAAAACCTCTCCATTTAGCGTTTCGAGCAAATATTAATAAACCACAAATTCATATTTCTTTCAAAACTCCAAAAATATTGTAAAAATTAAATAAAATTAAAAACTTAAAAACATTTTCAATATACTATAAATATTCTGAAAATTATTACCAAAACAAATATTAAAACTTTTTTCAAAAATTCTAAAAATATTGCAAAAATTATAACAAAATCCAAAATTGAAACTTTTTCAAGATTCCAAAAATATTGCAAAAATTCAAAATTCACAAATTCACAAGTTCAAAAATTCCAAGTTTCCAAAATTCTAAAAATAGTGCAAAAATTATAACAAAATCAAATATAAAATTTTTTTACAGATTTCCAAAAATTATAACAAATTCAAAAATTTCCATGTCCAATTTCATGTTCAATTACATTTCATGTCATACAAATAATTCATTTTATTTTTTTTCAAAAAATTGGGTTTTTCTAATTCCAAAAAAATGTTTTCCGCAACTAAATAAAAATCATTTTTTTGACACACTTGACACTGTTTTTTTGACAAACTTATAATGCAATAATCTAGTTTTTGGTCTCACGTACCAATTCCGACCATCAAGATTTCTCCAAATTCTATGTTACAACTCGTAATCACTTAATATGAACGTTTTTTTCGCCAAAAATATGCAAATTTCCTTGTTTTGACACACCTGACAATTTTTTGACACACTTCAGGTACAGTTATCGAGTACATCGTTCGTTCAGCTCTTATTGAGGATACCTATTTTTAGAAACGAAACTTTTTGAAATCCCTCCAGTGGTTTTCTAGATTTCGTCGGTTGTGACGGCCGGCCGGCAGACACACACACGTTTTTTGTTGCTGTTTTTAGAATCGTAGGTCCTAAAATGTCGAGAAATGCCAAAAAATGGGGTAAGAATTCCTCTTTTTTCTCGATATTCTCGAGAGTCTTTCAGACCGAAGTAATTGACTACAAAATAAGACAGTTACCAGATTCTGAATTTGTTTAGTATATTGAATATATTTATTCACACAGAGACTTCCATATTGAAATTTCAAAAAAATAATGCCTCCTGAAAAGCTGGAAATTTTTGAAGTCAGATGTAACCATGCTACATATATCGTTGTTCGTAAAAATGTTTTCTGCAAACGACTGTAAAATTGAACTTTACTGCCGCTAGGGAGAAGGTTAAAGTCTTTTTTTTTACGTATGACGCCATTTTAACGACGACAGAAAACCCATATTTTTACAGCGGCAGAACAAGTGGCGCCATTTTTTCCCATATTTTTACGACGACAGCAAACGTAATAAAACATGAGATTATGAATAATATTTGTTAGTTTTTCAAACAAATTGTATAACTATGGCAACAAAAAATAAATGTTTTGACTGGTCTCTGAAATTCTGAATTGCACGGTTGCTTTGATAAACAATTTTATTTATGGCAAATTTAAATTTTTTTTTTTTTTGGCAGTAACAGTAATAAATCATATTTACAAAAATTTTGATATAAATTTCATATTTTTAAGAAATTTAAATGTTTGCCGAAAAAATAGTGTATTTAATTCGGAGCTAAAGTGATTTTTTGTGTTTCGTCTATTAAGCAGGGTTGTTAATATACACGTATAAAACGTTTTATACGTTACACGTATAATACGTAACGTATAAAACGTATAAAACGTATATAACGTATAAAACGTATAATATGATTTTGTTTTTGAAATTCATTCATAAAAAATTAAAAATACTTCTTACTTCAGATATTAATTATATTTTTAGTAAAAATATATATATTTTAGTAAAAATATAATTACGTAGTTATAAATTATTTATATATTTTATAATTTATAACAAAAACTATTTAAATTCTAGATGTTATTTGAATGTATATTTTTATACTTATACGAAAGACTATGTTACTATACATTAAACTGGTTAATAATTTTTAATTCACTAGATTTGAATATTGAAAATTTTGAATTATATATTAGAGATTTTTTTGAGCACTTAAACTCAAGCAATTAAATTATTTTTGAATTTTTCAACACGTATACTATATGATTTTCTTTCATTTTGATTCCAACATTTACTTAATACTTAATGGGAAGCATTTTGAATGAGAAACATTTGGCTCATGAACTTAATTATTTGGCATCATGAAATGTTATTGAATATATAAAATATGGTTCAATCCAACTTCAGCTCCTCCCATCTAATAAGAACAGCTGGAAATATAATGTTGTTTCAGAATAAATGTCGTTTTTTCATAGCAGTTAGGGAAATTATTAGAGATTATAAGAGAGATGTTTTTAAAAAAATTTTGTTGTGTGAATCCGGGTTGCACCACTTCCAATTAATAGACATAGTTTGACAATAACAGGTTCTTGCAGATCAAATCTTCTTTTTATACAAAAGTTGTAATAGTTTAAATAATCTGTATTTACGTCAAACGAAAAAGTTTAGTGAGAAGTTTATTGAGTAAATTCATTTTTGGTCATTGATGAATAATAGGTATGGTTGGAAATGTCAAATTACTGCAGACTAAATTTGTTTTGAAAATAAATAATTATATTTTGAAAAGAAGCATTTACGTTAAATGTGGAAGTTTTCTGAACTAATAGGAATAGTTGGGTAAGAAATTATCATGCCGACGCTATATTTTCTAAAGCAACTGTTCCTTAGTATTAGTCCCGAAATCTAGGCTTTATAAATATTAAATATCACGAGTACGATACGAGTTAACGCCCGCGTTAATGTTATATAAATGTATTTTTATTTATTAAGGATTTTACTTTTATACGGTATAAAACGTAAATAATTGTGTGTTTTATACTGTACGTTTTATCCGTTTTATACGTACGCATAACACTTGTTTTAAACGTTACCGTATTATACGTTACAACCCTGCTATTAAGTCTATATAGTCAAACTATATGAGCAATTTCACGAAGATTCAACATCGTTTTGACTTGACCCCTTTTAATTTTGATTATTTTTTGTTTATGGATAGTCTTGGATAAATAAAAAATACGAGTTCTCTTAGAATCAGAACAGGGTACCCCTCAATTTTTTGTTATTTTGTGATGTCAGTGCATTTTGACGAGCGATTGTAGAAAAACTACTGAATCGATTTTCATAAATGATATGTCGTTGAATAGGTATTAGAACAAAGTTTTTAAAAATGTACACTGTTAATTTTTTGAAATAATTTTTAACGGTGTAACATAAGAAAAAAACGGTGTAATTGAAAAAAAAGATGGCATAGCCTCTTTTTTTTTTTTTAACAAAATTGAAGCTTATTTTATATCTAACAACTTGTGAAAGTTTAGGACTAGCGATATTTTTTGTTTTAAAGATAAAATTCGTTGTGCATATGACTGTCGGGAATCAGTTTTTTTTGTTCTGAAGGAAAATTATAAAAATGGCGTTATAAACTAAGAGATTTTTTTTTTATGTTAAATATCAAATATTTTATTATTAGATGAACTTTTTAAAATATTATAAAAATTATATATGTAGTACAATAAATAAAATAAATACAATTGTTAAAAATGATTTACTTATTTTACAAACAGAAGTTTCTTTTGAATAGGAAAGCACTTCTGCAATTATTTTCTTTGTATTAGATGGCATAAAAAATGAAATGTTTATTTGTCACTTTTTGTAATCACTTGTCACTCTTATAAAAAATAATTTGACAGTCTTGACTGCAAACAAAAAAGCCGTATAAACAACTAAATCTATTTAGGAACTTTTGACTGGAGAAGTATTATGTTATTATGGAATCATAAAGTAAAGGATTGTTTTTCAATATTAAATTACAAATATTTTATTATTGAATAAACTTTTTAAAATATCATACAAATTATATATGTGAAAATAAATATAGTTATTAAAAATTATTTACTTATTTTACATTCAAAAGTTTTTTTTGAGTTGGAAAACATTTTTGCATCTATTGTCTTAGTATCTACTGGTACAAAAGAATGAAATTTTTGAGTTCCACTTATAGTAATCGCATTTTTATATCGATTTTGTAATTTTTCTTTTGTTAATTGATATTCATTTTTATCGGCGTATCCAAAGTTCATGGTAGATTCCCATTTTAAAGCCCATTCGAAAAGTTTTTTTGGTGTATCAATAATATTATCTTCGTTCGCCATACTATAACGGTGTGCAGCACGCTTCAGTGTACCACCAATTCCATCACAAGGTCCCTTTCCATGGCTGGTAGCATGAAAATGCCATTCAGCGTCAACCTTAAAGTCTTCTTTATGGTGGCATAAGTTAATTAGGTTATGTTTATTTTTGTATTGAGAAGGTGCACCGTCAGTGTTATAAATTATTTTTGTAATATTAGAATTTATATGCGTTTTGATGAATTCAATAAGTTTTGTAATGAAAAGATGGACTGTAGTACTGTTGTGATCGTTTATATCCGAAATGAGTATAAAACTTCGGTGCTGTATATATTCACTTGTGGCACTTTTAAAATAAATGACAAATGTATGAATAGTAGCTTGTGAATTATTATAATAATAGCCTTGAACCGCATTCTGAATTATGAAGCCGTAGTTTTCAGAAAAATCCCCTTGAACGAAGCACTCTCCTGCTTCTAAATTTTTTTTTTTCCTCAATGAATGTAGATTGTTGTTTTGCTATAAAGTAGTGTGGTATCAAAATTTGTAAACGGTAAATAAATTTTTTCATAAATTCTTCTACAGTTTCTATTAAAGTATCCAAATTGCATCGATCAGTGGTATTCCATTGTTGATATTTGACTTGAAGGATTCCTTTAACGTCAAAATCATTTAGTAATTTTTCTTTCAGTTGTTGAAGTTTTTTTGAACATTCATTGCACTTCAAATTATGACAATCTTCTGTTAATTACTTTTAAATTAAAATCACCAGCAACCCAATAAATAATTTTTCAGATGATAGTACACTGTACAAGTCATTTGTTTTCCCATCTTTAAAAGGGAAAAGGCATGAACGAATAAAGCCCGCCCGGAGAGACTCTGCCATAAATGTAAATGATAGCCTGAAAGTTTCCAATTGGGGTGACTGAAATATGTTCAATTTTAACTCAAGCAAAACATGACTATTGATTGTTGCCAGATCAACGACCGAGTTTGCCAAAGATATTTCGATTATTGTGTTTCGATTAAAATGTCGCAAAATTTTGCTGAACTTGACTGAAATTGCTTTTTAAAAAGTTCATTTAATAATAAAATATTTGATATTTAACATAAAAAAAAAATCTGAATCTAAAAATCGCCATTTTTATAATTTTCCTTCAGAACAAAAAAAACTGATTCCCAACAGTCATATGCACAACGAATTTTATTTCTAAAACAAAAAATGATGCTAGTCCTAAACTTTCACAAGTTGTTAGATATAAAATAAGCTTCAATTCTGTTTAAAATGCT
The DNA here is from genome assembly GCA_963693315.1 of Diogma glabrata. Lineage (NCBI taxonomy): Eukaryota > Metazoa > Arthropoda > Insecta > Diptera > Cylindrotomidae > Diogma > Diogma glabrata. The sequence goes on from OY856186.1 coordinate 168,221,738, forward strand.
ATGCCATCTTTTTTTCAATTACACCGTTTTTTTCTTATGTTACACCGTTAAAAATTATTTCAAAAAATTAACAGTGTACATTTTTAAAAACTTTGTTCTAATACCTATTCAACGACATATCATTTATGAAAATCGATTCAGTAGTTTTTCTACAATCGCTCGTCAAAATGCACTCACATCACAAAATAACAAAAAATTGAGGGGCACCCTGTGAAGACCGCTGGTCAAAAAAAAAATTCTAAGAGAACTTGTATTTTTTATTTATGAAAGACTATCTATAAACAAAAAATAATCAAAATTAAAAGGGGTCAAGTCAAAATTTCCCAAAAATTTGCTGAACTTGCGTGAAATTGCTCATATGGACTTCACATAAAAAGTAGCACTTTGTTTTTGTCAATAATTTGAAATTTCGTCATCCAGACACAAATGGGAACAAAATATATAATTTAAAAACGAAAACTAGATTTACTTACGAGCAAGCGATGGACGAAAATGAATAGCTTTTTGAAAACTATCAACAGCTCCTTTGTAATCTTGTTGATTTTGAAGTATAATTCCTCTGTAAAGAATAATAAATAAAATGATTAGATAAACATAATACGATAACCATCAAATTTTTCAAGCTTTTATTTTTCAATTTTCTTTTCTTAATTTTTAGTCTCTCCTTCCATATTCGACAATAGTACATTATGATGCTAGGACGTAAAGCTAAAGATTTTGGACGGATGTGGAGTTTGCAAATCGAGGCGCAAGCCGAGATTTGCACCCACATTAAGTCCAAAATAGCTTACGTCCGTGCATCATATACTATTTTTTATTCGGCACAAGCAAAATATTTTAAGAAAAGTTGTTTATTCTAAATGAAAATTATAAATTTTCATAAATTTTAAAATAAAATTATGTGGAACAAGTAACCTTTGACAAAATATTTATTATTTTTTCCAAATTCTTGTGTAGCTATGACAACAAATGGTAACAACTATTTTAATTGGATAATGAAATTTTGAATTTGAGGGTTGCTTTGAAAAAAATTTTATTTTTCATAGAATTTAAACAAATACAAATGCTTTTCACTTTTTTGGACGTAGCATTGACAACAAAATAAATAGTTGAAAAGTGATATTTTAAAGCCGCAAATCACAGTAATAAATTAACACTTTAATATGTAGGCGAATAAAAAACATTTTTTTTCAGTTTAAAGAAAAATAATAAATAGAATTATTTCAAATTTAAGATTACTGTCAAAGTCATTTTATGTGCTGCTTTTTTCACTCGTAACTTTTAAAAACTTTTTGTTTTGTTTTTAATTCAGAGTAGGATTAAAAGATTTTATTTTATTTCAAAATCTTTCATGAGGAAGTTGTCTTCCTTGAAAGTGGGTTGAGAAGTTAGAGATAATAAATATTAAAGTTATTTAGTTAGAAATTCATAAGAAAATTAATAGAAAGTTTTTATTTTTAAATAAACAATTTAAGTGTATTAACAAACACAAGAGGTTTTAACGATTAGTAAAGTGATCCAATGAAAAGATATTTAGCAATTTAGCTTTAATTGGCTGGATAGTTTTGAAAAACCTTAACTAAAAAGCGTGAGATATCAAATAGCGCTGGCATTAGCAGTAAGATATCACAACCACAAATTTTAGCAATGCTCTTGATCTTATTTATGGTATGCTTTTAAAGGAAGTCTTCATATACATCTTTATGCTCGGTTTAATTACTAATTAAATTAGTGCTTGCAATTAGACTTTTAATGGTATATATAGTAAATACAAACTTATTGAAGCCAGAATTGGGAGTATAGAAATTGTGTTGAAAAATGTTTTTAGTTCAATTCTTTAGGCAAACACGGGTTAATAAACCACCTGCAAGAGCGCAAGTTGGCATGAGATGTTCTACAAGTTAACTGAATTCGAGAACCAAGCGATAATCTGATTCTAAAAGTGACCATCAACTCCATGGATGTACTATGGTCAAATATGTCTTCTGAGGGAGTTTAAAAGAATCAATACAAAGGCCGCCGCAACATCATACAATCACCATCTGCAACATTTTAACCCATTTTTTAAGATCAGCCTGGGTGTGGGGTATTGATGGTGCCTTGTAAAACATAATTTTAGTTGCCTAGGGGTGTGATCTTCTAATTCTAACCCTCCAACTCCATTTGTAGCCAACCCAGAACCCATCTTCATCATCTCAAAAAAAAATCTAAACTTTGATTAAAAAGCAACATGATTATATTTCAACATAAACGAGTTTAAGACATATGATTCTATTGAACATAACTAGCTTCATTACCTATTTAAGAACAAAACTAACAAAAAATTTTAGTATATAATTAAATTTCCCTTTTGAGTCGCTTTTTATTATTATCTCTTGAAAAAAAATGAACTGACTTATCGTGATGCAGCTAGGGTGAGTTCAGCCTACACCGCGTTCTGTAAAAAATAACCTGCAAATAATTAAAAGAAAAACAACCAAACAGGTTATCTAATTATACGGGTTGTATCTAACAAAAATAATAAATAATTCTACGATAACTAATTCTATTGTTTGTAACTCACAAAACTAATAACTAAAAATAACCCACTATACTAAGTGAGTACGAATCACTACACTACTACTTATCCCAGGGTATAGACATGTCAATCTGCAATCCTAAGTAATTGTTGTCGAACGTACTAGCAGCATGCGACCTTGTCCGCCAGCGTTGTTATCTTGATGACTCTAAATTGTTCTTATTTCCTTTTGTTGTTTTCAGAACGGATGATATTATAAAACTGGACTGCAGGATATCCAAACCAAATATTACTTTTTCCATATAGAAGTAATCAATTATATTTTGTTTTGTTTTTTTAATATTTTATACTTTTAACAAAACAGTACTAACGGCACACAAAAAAAAAAACTTGTCATTATAGCTGTAACAACATCTTAGCGGTGTTTTTATATTGTTTCTTCTTATTGAGAGTATGGTGTTTTTTTCTTCGGAAAACAACAAATGGTGTATGTCTCTACATATATTTTTAAAAAAATATAACATATATCACTATTTCTCCTGTAATTAATCTTCAAATTCTCATAATTATTTATTTGTTAATTTTTTTCCACTAATCTCTTTGAAATACACCGCTAAACTGATTTACATTTTGTAGCAAAATTTGTTTGTTAATTATAATTTAAATTCTAGCTTCTATACGAGGGGTTGGTAAAAAAACTGGCCGATATTCAGCCATTGTAACAGCTTTCATCTGGAATATTGGCATTGTGAAATAATAAATGGAAATATCACGCCAAATAATTGTGGTTATTAATCAGAAATCCCTCATTCACAACACGAACTTAACGAAAAATTTTGTACTTTTATCCTGAGCCAATGTGGTAAAAGCGTTGCCGAACCTTCTACTATGAGGAAAAAACCATGCTTTCAAGTAAAGCAAAAAATTTCCCAAATACCAAATAGTCTTAACCATTCCAAACCCCATTTGTCAGCGATATCAATCCAACTCTAGAATACCCATTTTGAAATACTTTTTACAGACCACTGTTACCTTCTCTTCTTACAACTCTCATTAGCTAACTTCTTATAAGCTACATATGAACGGAGTGAAAGTTTCTTCTTTCCATCTCTTTTTCTTTAAACAATAACAGAAGCCGTTGGTTACTAAATAAACCTAAGAGAAGAATTACCATTTTAAGGAAACAAAGAATTTGAATTTATTACAAAAAATAAAAAATTAATATTATTAGCGCAATTCTTAAGGGAGCAACAAGACGAGTACCATCACAAAAATGAGCTCAGAGATCAAAAAAGTAATCTAAAACAGGCTCTGTTGTGAATTGATGTATTGGCATTTGAAACTCTTCTAATCTCTAAAAATTCTAGTAACTAATCCAATAAAACCGATGTAATAATTTAAACCACTTTCTGGCTGGAAAGTATCGTAACCCCTCAAAGCTGAACATTCTTTGGTTAAAACAATTTTTAGAACCATATACGTTGACATGTCTTATATACCTGAACAATGGTCGGAAATTCAATTTTCTTACCAAAGGCAGAACAAGGTTGTCACTGTCACCCTAAGAATCTTAGATGTCTATAGTCATTACGAATAGTCTTTAATCTTAACTATAAACTTAGAGAGTAAACATACAAAACATTTGTCAGCCGTGCCACACCTGAAGATAAGAGAATTTCGGTCTTCGTTTATGTGAAACTTGAAAATTAATAGCTTAGTCAACGGATTGGAGATTGTGCGTTCCGAAAAAACAGGCTTTGAAGATGTTGGTGCCATTTTTGTATTGGGTAGCTTCCAATAATGTTAAAAATGAGAATCCCATCAAAATCATTAGTCTGGACCATGAAATGTGACTTGAAAATAATTTTTTTCAAAAAGAACTAATCTATTCATCATCAAAAGCTTGATATCTAACAATGATATAATCAGCCTCCTAAAGATGGTCTGGTAATTGCTGTGCTAGCAAGCTTTAAAACTAGAACATAAAAATGCACTACATAGTACATATGGTCTATTGGTTTATATTTGTGGAATCAGCCCAACTTTGATTAATGGTTTGAACATCTGGTGGGTAGAATTTCTTAAGAATGGTTTGCTTGTTTGCCTGGGGTGTGCTAGATGGTATCTTTTTCTGCCTTGAGATAACCTAGGTTAACAATTACTATCTAATACGAATGTTTGACGGAATTACGTCGCCACGATCTGTTACAAACATGGACTCAACCACATAAACATTAACTACATCCCTGTCAGACTTCGTTTAGAAAGAGTTTTAGAGCTCTCATATACTACATGCAAGGTTGAAAGGTGCTAAATTTGACTGCAGACAATGTGGAACCAAACCATATGGCCTTCAGAAATGGTTTTTAACAAATCTTCAAACCTTCTAAGCTTACAGGGATCCCTAGGAATATCAAAGCTTGGAATAGAAGGAGGTTAAATTGTCTATTTTCACGGATGGTTTTAAGCTCGTGGGTAGGGTAAACAGAGAATTTAGAACAGTTATTGGAATTCCAGACGATATAGTCCTTTGATTCGGCTTAAACATAATATAATTTCAACTCAAAATACCAGCACTTATATAAAAAGCCAAACTGCATTGAAATCCCTTGGAACGTATGCACAGGTTTACTATTCAAACTAAATAGATGCTGGCTTATAATCACGTCAGAAGTATCTGTGCAGTGGAGCCATTTGCTACTCAAGGGGCTAAACTAAAGCTTAAATTAGACAAAGAAATTTTAAACTGATCGTTTGCACAACTAACCACCTGTAATAAATATCATTGACAAAAGTAATTATTGATCACTGGATCCATGAAAAGGCAAGTTAAAAGGCATGGTGTTCAATGAGTTTTGCAGAAGCTGTAAGGACAAGAAGAAGGAGAAAACAGTGTTTATCTACTGTGTGTGTTCAGCCATGGTTCGTCTAAAATACCGTATTTTTTGTGTATAATACAGAGTATTATACATTGTATAATACAAAATAAAATACGAGCTATTCTGTACAGAAGTGCAATAGTCGACATACAGTGTTAGTAGTATAACAACCAAAAATTACTTCCATCACCATTTTCAATCAGAACCAATTCCTTTTCTTCTAAATATCTGCTCCGGCATTTGGATTTCTTATGGTTATCTTTATTTATATCCCTTAAACGAATAATAATAAGATCTATTTATTCATTTGAATCTGATTCTGATTGGTTTCTATATTAATCACTTTCGCGCCGAGCTATTATATTTATGTTTTTATTTAAATTGAAGCCTTATCATTTTCCATCGGTAAACTGTTGAAGATTTATCATGATGTTTCACATCAACAAGTTTACGCCTCGTTAATTTGTAAGACAATAATACTTCTTGCAGTATGTGTTAGGTTACAGATTGAAAAAGATTTTCTGTTACAGTGTGGAGCGATGCAACATTTCGAAGATCCCCAAACTCTTTGCTACTAAGTTACACAATCAATAGAGTTGCCATCGGTTTCAGAATGTGAGTTTTTGGATTGCGGTGTTTTAGTTAATCAATTTGAAGGTGTAGAAAGAGGACAACTCAAAGATATAAAATTGAATGACAGAGTCCATGGCTCATAATTTTGATTTTCTGCATAAAAAAAAATTCCCTGTAACGGCGAATAGGAATGATTCAGCATTCGATGTTTGAAATGTATGTTCTATTGATATTACATCAATTTTGTTGCCATAGAAATTTGCGAATCATTAAGAATGCGTTTTTAATTGTGAAAAGAAGCAATAATTAAATTAATCAAGAACCAGTAGTATATATATTTGCGCAGTTCTAAATTTTTTAAGTAATCCACGCAAAATCTCAACAAAATGGCAGAATACTAATTCGCGCGCCTCAACAATAGAAAACATTTTTATAATAAAATACGTTGTATTTTACTACGTTGTCTACTACGTGAACAATATGGTATTTTACGTATAATACCGCGTATTATACAATAGTATTAAACACTTTTACATAACTAATTAGGATCAATGATCTTGGTAAGATCATTTTTATGATTGTTTATTCTTTTGTATAAATATTGGCTGGTTTACCTACAAAGCTTTGGTCGCAGTTTTCATGAAAACCACGTCTACCTTAGAATGGAATTTTATATACAGGATTTGTCATCATTAATCTGGGTGTAGGATCTTTGACTCTGGATAAAATATTGTGCAGTCGTTTCTTGTTATTAAAAGCAAGTTGTATGTTGGGACATATCTCATTTGTGACCTTTTTTATGTTTTCAAAAACAGATTTCATATACGTCATACTCTTATATGTTGCTTCAAACCATATCTTAAACTTTTATCCACAACACCCAATTCCTTAAAATTTAAATACCGCTTAAAATTTCATCACTAGAATACTCACACTCAGCGATCCCAAATATAATGAAGAACAACCTACAGAACAATTACCCATATAAAAATAATCGAAAATTAATAGAAACCGGACTTAATAAGGTAAAACAACCACTGTTCCACCCGCACACACAAGCATGAATGGCGTGCAAAAAACTTATAAAAGTATGACGTTTTTGAAAACATAAAAAAGGTCACAAACGAGATATGTCCCATTCAACATACAACTTGCATTTTTAACTAATGTTTTAACTAATAGTATAAGTTTTATTATAAAAGATTTTTTATTATTAATTTGTAAGAAGAATTTCATAAATGTTTGTTTAATATTTTGTTCATCTTGAGTATTATAATAACTATTACAAAAAATTAGATTACCACTACCCAGCTAGCACAAATTTGTAGCAATAGAGCTAATGTTAAAAATAAAAGATTCGCAAGATTAGATATCTAACGCAACTGTAGCTCCATTGCGACAGAAAAAGCAGAATTTACGGTATATTTTGATACAACTTTAGTCGCAATTAGGCAATAAATGAGTTATATCTATGTTTAAAATGTGCTGTTGTAACAAACTGAAGTTGCACGCAACAAGATGAAACAACGAATATTTTGGTTTATTTCAGTTGTTTATTGTAATGTTTTAAAAATCTTTTTTAAAAATTATTCCTTTACATAATTTTTATAGAAATAATTTATAAGTTTTATAAGTTATAAATGTTAGACATTACTCAATAAGTAATTTGAAAAAGAAAAATTTCATGATTATTAGACCAAAATTATATAACGGATGCCATTTTGTCGATGAGTGTGGTTGTTTTACCTCTGGAAAATTTACGCGCCACCCAAAAATTGAAAATTCGGAAAATAATTGGAAAATTGGAAAACTTTAGAATTTTTATTACAACCATAAAATCCACAAATACATATCTAAATACATTTTGTAACGCTCCTAGAGTCATATTGAACCGTAAATTGTTAGAGGAAATAAATAATATTATAGAAAATCGTATTAGACTTTTCTCAAATAAAACCGCATGGTGTAGGAAATACATAGAACAATGAAAAATATGGCGAACATACAGCTTCAAGACAGATTGCTTCCGAAGTTCTTGAACCTAAATAAAAACCTCATTGCAGCGTCCTTGTTACTAATTGGCTATCTAAAATTATAGTACTCGATCCGTTTTCTTTTTCTGTCATTGCAACTGTATAACAACCTCATTGTAGCGTCCTTGTTTTTCCTGTCATTGAAACTAAATAAAAACCTCGCTGCAACATAGTTGTAACAGTAATTTGAGGAAAATATGTTAGTCACATCAAGGTTGCTAGCTCGTTACTGGATTTGTGACAACTACAATAAAATAACATTTTTAAGATGCGCTACAAAAATAAAAGTTTTATTAACGTTAATTTAACTTAAACATAACTTCTGCCTTTGCAACTTTTATGAAACTTTTTAACAACAAGTGTATTTTTCCGTAACAAAATAATAACGGGATTGTAACTGAGCCGAATGATTTGTTGCCAATCGTTAGGTCGAAACTGTAATATAACCCATATGTGACTAAATTTATTTCAAAAAACTGAATTGCAACCGAATTGTAACTTATTTATGTTACAAATAAAAATCTGTGCTAGCTGGGTATAGATGAAAAACGTGATTTACGCAGGTGAAAAAGTCGAGATTTGAACTTGACCGTTTTTGATCTTTCTGAAACTTGGCATGTAAGTAGTATGGACAAAATAAAAAATACAACTTATTTTACAATTTTTTTTTAAAGGGCATAGTATGAGCATAGGAGGCATCCCAATATGCAAAAAAAAATGAAAGTTCTGCCAATCCGATGTAACTTTGAAATTAGATTGCTCAAGAACGACTGTATCGATTTCATCATTCTTTTTTTGTTTGATAGATGTTTTAAAAACTATTAATGAATTGTTTTTGTAATTAATTTTTAAATAAAAAAGATTAAAAAAACTTTTATAAAGAAGGCGCTAGGGTCGAAGATCAATTGGAATTTAATTAATTTTTTTCCTGAAAATAGTTCTATTTTTACTTTAAAATATATCAAATTTACAAAGAATCGTTAATTTTTGTTCTTGAGATATTTAATTTTAAAGATTTTTTGTCCAACTAAAATTCGAATTTTTCATCATTTTTTCGAACTTCTGTGGTTAAAATTTTTTGATGATAAAAATTGATCGAAAAAATAATGAACAATTAGAATTTTAGACGGACTAAAAATTTGTAAAATTATCTCAAGAACACAAATTAACTCCTCTTTGTAAATTTGATATATTTTAAAGTAAGGATAGAACTATATTTTAAAAAAAAAGTTAAAATTTAATTGATTTTAAAATTTTTTGTTAATGGAAGTTGTTTAAAAAAATGCTGTGCTCTGTTTTATTTTTGTTATTGATTAACAATCACCTGTGTTTGTGCAAACATTTTTGAATTTATTGGATCGATTACTATATGTTATTCACTATGCTTGACTAGGAGGAAGCATGAAGAGTTGCTTCAAATTCAAATGGGTGTGTCTTCTTGTGAATGTTTGCGTGCAATTCAGAATTTGTAAACGACTGAGGAAAGGTATGGTTGAACTCGCAGACACGCGATTTCTTAAATGTTACTGATAATGATTTAATTATTGGAAATGCAGTGTATTTATTCATTACAATACTTATACATAGTAAATGTTAATAGTATGTAATAGTACAATACTTATACATAAAAAATAAAGATATATAATAATTATTATGTCGATTAGGTTATATTCATATTTTGTATTGGATTTGAACAGTTCTTGTTTGTTTTGATTATTAAATTTAAAATATAAAATGTATATAATATAGTTGATTGGAATACTGATAGAAGTAAATGCATAACTAATTTTAATGTTTGTATTAAATAAAACATTACAAACGAATAAACGAATCTTAAATAAATTTAAGCCTTTTCCCTTTATTTTCTTATTTTGTAGATAAAAACTAAGTTAAATATTTTTAAAGACTACCAAATACTACATAATTTTACTTGTTACATTAGAAAGTTAAAGCTTAAACTTCAGCTTCATTCTAATTCCATTATATATTAAGGTTATGTTGTTAAATTGAGAATTTTCCGATTTTTTTATTTCTAAAATCCATTTCGTTGGGGTTAAAAGGAAAAATTAGATATGTGCTCCTTGACCTTTTTCTAATATATTTATTAAAAGATACGGATAGACGATAAAATATAAAATTTATATATTTTTAAGTTAATTTTATAATAAAAAAATATAAATTAAGTATTCTCGAAAACAAAAGAAAATTTAAAGAACGAAACATGGATGCCTTTTAATCGATTTGGGGTGATATTTGTTCTCAAAAGTAATTTTGGTTTTAAATTTTCCATTCTTTTAATTTTCGTTTTTCCATTAAATTTTTAATTTGTTGAGAAAATTGTTTGGATCGTTTAGATTTTTTGGTTATTTTGTAGGTTGAGAAGAAACATTATCTACAGAACAAAAACACTCAAACTTGCTGACGTATATTTTGAAATGAATAAAGTTAAATTGTGTTAAATATGGTTAGAATATTAAAAATATGTCGTGACTTTATATATTTATACAAGAATGTCTATAATAACAAAAAATCAAATCTAAATTACGATAATGATGAAATGCTTACATAAAGAAAAACCATAAAATGTCAAAAACTTTATAGCTTTCAATGTTTTATTTTTTTTTCTGTTGTGCGAAATTAATTTATTTTCTTTTTGAAAAAAATAAAATGAATAATGAAAATTTCCATTTGTTTTGTTTTATGGATTTTCATGTTGTCGTTTAAAAAAAATTTTATGACAACTCATAAAAAATGCATTTTTTCGTGTTTTAATATTATTATTATTTTATTTCATTTTATTATTACCTGTTTCTTCCTCTTGTTTTGTAGTTAAGTTTATTTAGTGTAAAAAAAAGTGTAAGGGTGAATAAAAAAAGGGTTGAATTTCACTATGTGCGTTAGTTTTTCGGTAATAAATAATATCTAACATAGAGTTATATAAATATGACTATTATTCCTTTTGAATACGAATGAGGAAAAGAAATTGATATTAAAAAGTAATTTTATAATGTGATGATGTGATGATGTGATCCCGATTTTACACATGAAGTGATAAATAAAACTTGCATTTTTATATCCATTAACACAGTAAACTTCCATTTCATATTAAAATTAAACTTTTATTTCACATAAAATCCAGCTTCAAGCTATAAAAACAGAAAAAATCCTTTAAGTGGTAATATCTGAGAGGAAAAAAGGAGAAATGACAAAAAATGGTTTTATCTAAATAAATATTTCATGTTTTTGCTCTTAATGTTTATTATAGCCAACTATCTTTTTAATTTTATATGTGGTGAGTAGTGTGGTGAATGTTTTACTATATGAAATATATGTTGGTACTGAAGATAATGTAGTTGGAAAAAATTGTATGTGCTTTGCATTGCATGGAAATTTTTTTATGAGGGATATTGTTTGTGGTTTGTTTCGGTTGAAGATTAGTTTAGAGATTATAAAAAGATGTATAAACAGTTTTAAATTTAAAGATTTACGTTAAACACTTGCGCAAAACCTAAGTGAGCTAGAGCTATGTGAGGCACTAGTAATGGGAAAGGTTCATAAAGGTGTTTTAGACTTGTGATTTGATCCTGAACCTGTTCACATTCAAAAGCTTGAAGACAATTTATTTTATTTTTTATTATTTTATAACAATAATTTCCACTCTGAAAGATTTTTGTTAGATTGTTTACTTGCTGAAGACAAAAACTCTCGATGCTAATTTCGTTTCATAACAAATGATTTTATTGTGAAATTATCTCCCAGTGTGGTGGATAATATTTTGATTGTATTTTTATTAAACTTGTGTGTATTAGTATTACTTTTCGCAGTAGCAGATGTAGCTACTAGTCATTGCTGTATATGTACAGCATTTAATACCAGAAGCCAGTGGTTCTCTCAAATAGACTACTGAGAAATGGTTTTGCACTGGTTTACAGATACCGTAGTTTTCTAGCAATTTAAATCCACAACAAACACTTTTGAAATTGTTCATATTTTATCGAATGAAAACATATTTGCAATCATTGCTTTCTTAGACTAAATATTAACTGTGCCAACTTGTCAATTGTAGTCCAAGGAACGAGTTGTGCTCTATTACTTTTGAAAGAAGTAACTTTTATTATACTTTAATTATAATTAACTATTTATATTATAATTAACCATTTTATTAGCGTTTGATGCCATATAGATAGTTGTAAATTTGGTTGGTATACGAAAATAGACTATTTAAGAATGTGTGTGTATACTTTTGATACTCTTGTGTATGCTTTTGATTTATCATCAATGTCAGCCCGAAAACTTCTGGTTCGATAATCCCCCATAAGATAACGACCACTTATAAAAAAACGAAAGTGTGTTGTTGGGTAGAAGCTCTCTGTCATAAGTGGATTTTATAGAAACCGACAAATTTCGTATTTTTTTTTTGGAAAAAATTTTATATAAGTAATATTGAGATCCAATTTGGGATGGGAATAGTGTTTAGTTAGAGGTGTGCGGTGTAAGTTTTTCAGTCATTATCAAGTTTTGTTTTTGACCAAATGGAATGGAGATGAAACCCGTGAACAAAACGGACGAGATATACCGAGCTAGGAATCTTGATGAAACTTGAAAACGAAAGATATGGATTCTTTTCAAAATTGAACAAACAGGTTGGGGTGGAGGAGGGACGCTCAAATAACTGTGATAATTTTGACTTTATAAAATTTTATTATCCGTTTATATCCAAAAACAAAACGTTTGTCTCTTCACTCACTACAGTTTTTGTCCATGGTACGATTTGTTGATATAACATTGTTACTTGAATGTGTAAAAGAAAACTTGATTAGTTCTCTGGCGTTATTGAACAAAAAGGTGATAACCTGAATGGCGAAGCACAAAATGGTGACAACAATTATTTATTTGATTTTCAAAACTTTACTACCCTTAACAGGAGATTGTCGGATCATTTTGTTGATGTTCGAGCTCTTTTGTTATCTAGGTTTAATTAGGTTTAATTCCTAACAAATACTGGGTGGTGTTTTGCCGGAACAGTTAAATGTCAACTTGTTTTTTTGTTCTTGACTACAGTCACATACTCAGTCTTCTTAGTCATCTGAGTCATCTTAATGAGCCACTACACATAATCTAAAGCAAGTCTCAACTGATAAAGTTCTAACAAGACTAATAAGACTATAATTGGTATATCAGAAGCTATATATATTTAGTGACACCATGAAATTTTAGAAAAAGTTAAACATAAACGATCTCAACTTTCGATTCTCAGACTTGGCATGAAAATTATTATTTACTTTAAGGAAAAGTCACGCAAGACTTGGCAAATATAGTTGTTCTTTAAAATAAAAGCTGTTTGAAGTTATGAAAATACTGCAAATCACAAGCAAACGAAAACCTCCCATAAACATCTTCAAATATTTACAAAAAGAGCGACTCTAACAAATTTGCTAAGGATGCACATGATATTTATTTATTTATTTTATTTATTTATTTATTTATTTATTTCACTTATTAATATTGTTTTATTAGCTCTTATTAGTATATTGTTAGTCCGAGCTGATTTCAATCTTACCAACCTTCGATACAAATAAATTGGTTTTTTTAACTTTAAAATTTTAACAACATGAAGGCAAACCCGAAACTTATATATATATCAAACAAATTGCATCCTATAAGACTTTCAAGGAACCGTGACACATGATCAAATTTTCTGAGTTTAAATACATAACGGACACACCTATTTAGAACCTATTTAGTATCGTAGTACATAAATTTTTTCAATTTTTTGCTTATATAATGTTAGAAGATAAGTGTTGGTACAGAAACCAATGTGCACCAAAATAGGTCGATTACTGCAATTTCAAAAATTACAAAAAAAAGTTTGTTTATACTAGAAAAAACAATAATCTTTCGTATGACACCATTTACTCTTTCAAAGTACGGAGCCATAAAAATAACAAACCAGCTTCATTTGACTTTTAAACCAGACAATTTAAAATATATGGATTACTTCTGAATTTAATTTAAATTAAAATATAATATTGAACATTTATTTGACTAGGATGACGGATCATATCAATGCCCTGGAACTCATTAGTAAAATTAATTTCTGTATTATTAAAGTACTGTGTAACAGAAATTGGTGCGGTAATTTACTTCTATGCAACGACATCAATAGTATTAGATTTGAACTATTAGGAATCCCTAATTGCTAACTTTACTTTCTTCTAAGTCACTAAATCTAACAATCAGAGCTGAATAAAACATCAATCTGAAATCGTAGCGAGATGTCAGCAAATTTGTCAACAGTTCATGCATCAATGAAACAATATTAAGACAAGACGACATTTAATTGAAAAAAACAATCTGCACCCATTTAAATGATAGCAAGCAATAATTACATATCTATACCATGGAAATTAGTGATTGTAATTCTGATCGCACAACACAGTCTGTATTAAAAAACAATCTTAATTAGTATTGCCACCGTTGCTTTAGCCACTGTGAGGGATAACAACAGTGACAGTAGAAAAAAATGTGATTTTCAGGCTTTTTGTGTCGGGGATATTTAAGTAGTATGATGATCGCTTTTTATTGTTCCAAACTTTGAAAACGTAAGAACGGTACCTTATTGGTGAGACTTCACTATCCGTCCAAATTTCTACATAATCAATTTTCTTACAAACTATTGTATTGTGCTATCAACTTAAAAAAATTTACAGTTATGAAATGTATTTGTTGACGCTTACTTACTGATATGTGTTACGAAGCGGTTTGCCCTATAAAAAATCATCGGTTGCAATACTATCTCGTTCTTGAATCAATATAGATTACCCAAGACATATTCGATTTCTTTCGTTATTTTATTGCTGCTTCACACAGAGGAAATTGTAATGAAATTAAACAAAAAGTGTAATAAAATTCATAACAAATGCAGCGAATTTCCAACCCATTAAAAATGTAATCAAATTTACTAAACTTTATAATTAAATGTTTTAATTGAACTAATTACGAATGAAGTAAAATATCACACAAAGTAGTATAACCTATTGCCATATTTGTGGTAAAATATCCCATAAGAGTAATACAATTAATTAATTTTGTAATGAATAATTGTAGTAAAATTTATTACAACGACATAAAATGTATTACTTTAGTGTAGTCACAACACAATAAGACTTGTAGTAAAATTTACTACATTTGAAGTTAAATGTACATGCATTAGTCTTTCGCAGTTGTAGTAAAGTATACTACACCTATAATAAAACGAGGTCCAAAAAAATAATCCGTTAAAATAATTTAAACTATAAAACATTCAATTTTATTTAATTTTTATTAAAATATTTCATAATTATATAATAGTAAAATATAGTTATTTATGTATTAAGGGCGTAAAGTATGTCTTCCGCTTGGGAGTGAAATTGTTGCTCGAAGCGTTAGACGGACCAACAATCACTCGAAAGCAAAATAGATACTTTTTGCCCAAATTGTATACAAAATTTTTTGTACGAGTAAGATTCTGTGTTATTTGCATAAATAAAAATATATATATTTACACCAAACAGTAAAATATTTTTTTAGATTCTATTTTATCCAAGTAGTTTTTCGAAATAATAGTAATAATAATAACTTTTTCTACTACCCAACTTAAAAAATCTACTTTCGATGTTTGTTCATTGCATCGAAAATTTCTTTTTCGTCACCTGTGATAAAAAACCTATACAATTTGCTTTCGTAATTTTTTAAAAGCCATCTTTTTTCTAATTTCTTAACTAGAATAAACCATCCTACAACACCCGTTAAGAGAGTCAATTATTTGATGAAATAATTTTTATAGTGTTAATTTATCTCTCTTGGGAAGATGACTTTAATTTATTTTTGAATTATTTACGGACAATTTACATTAAAAATGTAAAAATAGTAATAGTTAACTATATATTCATATATTCTTTTTAAATAGTATGGTTACAAACAGTTGGTGTTAAGATATTTAAAAAAATATTATTTCACCTATTTATTTAAGAAAAACGAAAAAAACATATTTATTTACATAAAATAATTTACGTTGTATCTTTCAGGATAATATTATAAAAATATATCAGGAATTTACGTAACGTCATCGCCGTACAAAAACTAAATCAAAACTGTTGTTTTTATTTTAGAAATAATAATAAAATTTTTAAATTTAATTTTGTTTATTACAAAACCGTCTTTAGTTATAAGCCTACTAAACGCGAAATGCAAAAACACAATAAACCTTTAAAGATGTGTTATTGTGAATTGTGAATAAAAATGTAGAATTAGTGTAAAGAATAAAAATATGTATATGTACAAAGTTATTGTACGAAAAGACAATCAGGTTTGTAACTAAAGACGGTTTTGTTTATGACATAGAAATTAGATAATTTATTCATATTGAGTCATCTATATTTTAATAGCAGAAATATAAGTATAAATTTAAAGATTTTAATTGGATGTTTGTATGTTTTAAAGTTTGAATTGTATGAAATTATAAATGAAAATGTTCAGTAATGAATAATAATTTTTAAAAAAAGTAGTAGAAAAAGCAGTCTTCTACTCGCCGAAAATCATATTTTGAATCTCGTGACCATTACCAACCTCGGCTGATAAACTGTCCTCTCGCTTCAAAATTTGTTGTTTTCGGCATCGTTGAAGAATATACTATTAGGTATTGTTATATCAATTTTAGGTATTGTTATTTAAATAGGAAAAAATGGTCTGCTTTTCGAACAATTTTTGAATGGTAAAAGTGCATTTTACGGTTTACTCGTACAAATAATACATATTGCAAATTAAATTATCTTAAATCGAAGTGCCAATCTGCCATCAGATAATTTGTGAGACAAAGTTGGATAATATTCAAATTCAGATACATTATTTAAACTGATGTTTTCTGTACTTGTTTGTAAAATAAATGCATTCAAATTTGTATCGTAAGAAAAAAATATTTTTGTGGATACTATTATAACATACTTATTACATATTATCATTTCAATTATCTTATGTATAACATTATCATTTTGCTTGTACAAAAAGAACCCTAATTTATAGGAAGTTCCCAAAAACATTACATCATTTGAGAAAATCTGAATACCACTAAGTCCAAAATCGTTTAGCTCTTTGAAATATGATTTTTGGGAGACACACACTTCATTACTTTTGTTAATTTGAATAATATTATCACCATCGTTACAATAGAACAAATGTGCTAGTTTAAAAGACATTTTTACTCCAATAGAGTAGCAAAGATTTTTTCTTGAGCTGACCATATTGCTTCAATTCTTTATGTTTGCCTTCGTTTCGCATACTCCACATCATCTTTAAAGGTCCAGCTCTTTTAACAACTGTTGCATAATGTGTTAAAAAGTGCGCTTTTGGCTTCAGCGGCTCGTTAAAAATTTGTATGTAATCCCTATTGTGATGCGCAACTCGATTTTCGAGCTCAATTAAGTGATCGTTGTTGAATGTTGAATACATGCATACATCAACCAGTTTTTGTAAATTCTTAAAAAACACCCAAACTGTATCTTGCTCTGGTACAAGATCCCAGACCATCAAAGAAAAAAAGTGGACGAAGCAACTCATTTCACTTGCTTGCATATTTATGTTTCTGTTTTGCAGACTTTCCATTTTTATTGGAAGTGAAATATTTTTAGAATCTAAAATGCCATAATCAAATAGTTGCTTTCTATCATTCAAATCCTCCAAGGAAAAAATCTTTTTTTTAACGAAGTATAAAATAATAAGACACATGTCATTTTTTAAAACACCTTCGAAAAGGTCATGCATTATATCGACTGAGATATTTACTATAGCATGAAATGAAGGCAAAGAATTAAAAATACACAATTCAGAAATTCCTGTTAATCTAGGGTTGTCAAGTGATAAATCGGTTGCATAGTTATCAACAGTTCGCATGTTAGGTTCCCCTTCAAAGCAAAGGTGTTGTGTTTCCGTTTCAGGAGCCTTGCAAATTCTGCAAAAGTGAAGCGATAAAAAAGATGATCGGAAACCAAGAATTTTATTTAAACCAAGATTATCACCCGTCACAAGTCCTAAAACAAAATAAACTCGTTTTTTGACATTGCCTGTTTCAATTAGCAATCCGATAATCTCCAAATCTGTCAATATTTCCAGCAATTTAGAACAAAGGTCATCGCGTTCATATTTTTTAAAATATGTAGATTTTATTAGCATAACTGGTAAAATGTTACTTAAAACAGAACGCTTATATTGCACTAAAGCTGGGAAATTCATATAAAAAGCAGATATTGAATTTACGCCTGAGTGTGAACCTAAGACATTATCTGGGTCGAAGTCATCATTGTAAAGAAAATATGGTATAGCAATTTTATTTTCTTTAAAAAATTTTGAATGTGTTTCTCTCCAAACAGAGCCACATACAAAATTTTTGATGCCATTCGAATATGACATTAGGTTCTCCATTTCCACAATACTTTCTTCCAGTAGATTTTCAGTTTCGAAAAATTTTTTGATTAAAAAAGGAATATTTAGAATTGTTCCTTTGATTTCTTTGTATTGTAAGACTGGAACACCCTATTGAACAGTGTTTTGAACTTCCGAAGAAATAGTAATGTTAGTTGGTGCTTTAAATAAATCTTTATGTTCTAAAACTTTAATTAGTTTATATTCGGTATCAATTTCAGAAAACGCTTTTTCACAGAAGTATTTTATCCCATTCACTGCAGTGTTCGAATTAACTGATTTAATAAAATTATGTAAAGGCTCTAGTAAAAGTTGATGAATATCTTTCAAAATTTTAAAAACTAAATTTCGTGGCATCGCATTTGCATTCATCAAAATAAGAGTAAATTTTAAAGCGTGGTCTGTCAGATCCACTGGATGATCAAAATTCATTTGACCTGATTCGGCCCTTATTAAATTTTGAGAAGATTTTGAAGAACACGACGCGTTGTCCTGTTCTGGGTTATACGTAATTTTGTCGCACTCTAAACTGGAAACAAAGACGTTGGATCTACTTTTTGAGCTCGAAGGTTGTTCATTTTCAGAATGTAGTCGTTTTAGATGACGCTTTAACACATACAAGTCAGAAAATGTCAGTGGACAACGATTTTGTAGGCAATGGTATTCAGATTCATGTTTATGGAAAATTTTTAAATGTATGTAGTAATTATTTAAAGTATTAAAATTTAAGTCAGAAGCAGAACAATTAAACATTTTTAAATTTTTTAATACAAATAGATAAAAGTACCTTTATAATATGTTAAACGAAACTTAGTTCGTTTATTAGAGCAATTATTGCTGAATTTGAATTTTTTGATTCCAAATTAAAAAAAAAATTCTGTAAAAATATCCAAACGTTTGCACTTGCTTTCGGATATTCTAGGTTATATACATACATTAACTTAAAACTACTATCCAGAGCAGATAGAAAGTTTTCTGTTTTATATAAAATGTTATCAGCAACAATATAAAATGTATGTTGGCATACCACAATCGTTGGTTGCAAAGCAACGTTGAATTCCTTACTTGCCTCTTTTTTCTTTCTACATTGAATTAAAATTTCACTTTGATTGTTTACTTCAAGAAAATTGCTGTTTATTGCATCCAATATTGAAAAATGCAATCTTTTATTGCCTTTTACCATAATTTGTTGTGATGGAGGCAGCTTAAAATGTAGCAGCTTAAATGTCAATAAGTCCTTATGATCTTTAATAAATAATAAAAAGTAAAATCTCTCGAATTTATTTGTACCTAATCATTTCCAAAACAAACCTTTTTCTATTTTTTCGTCTGATAATTCTGTTAATATTAATTTAATCTGCTTACTGGCTGATTCCTTTTGTTTAATTAATGTGTTCAAAAATTTTTCTTGAAATTTCTCCCAATTCTTTTTTTAAATTGAGCGCTGTTTCTTCTCCAAACAGTTGTTTAAAATCTAAATCAATCTTCAAAACAATATTATATGAACAATTTGAAAAAATTTATAGAAGTAAAAAGGCTCACCAAATGTAATCCATTAGCTTGAGTAAAGAGTGGCCAATCATTATACACTTTTGCTGCAGTGTTTTTTAGAATTTCGCTACGCCTTAATGCGAAAGTCTTATCCCACTTTATTACAACAACTTCGAATGGTTGGGCGTTATATTTGAGCCGTTTTTTGTCACTTTCAACTAATTTAAAAATTTATTTGAGAATATATATATATATATATATATATATATATATACACTATATATATAATATATATATATATATATATATATATATATATATATATATATATATATATATATATATATATATATATATATATATATATATATATATATGTATATATATATATATATATATATATATATATATATATATATATATATATATATATATATATATATATATATATATATATATATAAATATATATATATATATATATATATATATATATATATATATATATATATATATATATATATATATATATATATATATATATATATAAACATATATATATGTATATATATATATATATATATATATATATATATATATATATATATATATATATATATATATATATATATATATATATATATATATATATATAAGCATTTGTGTGTGTGTTTCTCTAAAGCTTAATAATTTTAAAATAAAGCCTACATCCACTAGATGTGACCGAAGAAAATGAGCATGATTGTGAGGGTAGTGCAGAAATCAGTGAACTACGGGTTTTTGGACGTTGCTCAATAAATCCTCGTTTCCGGAAATTTTTTAATTTGTTGTTATATGCAATGTAAAGTTGACCTCTGGCTCTACCGCCGTTGCCACTTTCAATAAAATAACATGTCTAAAAATAAATATAACCAATTAATTTGAGTTTGGAGTTAACAAATTTGCCCATCAGCGTTGGAATGTTCGAAACATCAATTCTTCGCATTAACACTTTGTGCAAGGATTCGTTTACATAAACATGCATATACCTTTAATTCCGATGGAAATAATTCCACTATTTGATTAGCAATAGTATTAAAATCTTTTGTGCCAACTATTATTTCATTAAACAACAAGTGCTCAACAATTATGTAAATTAGTTCCATTCTTTCGTTAGAGTTGAATGGAACATTTTTTGTTAATAATTTTTGGCCTTGAGTGTTTGATTTTAATAAATTTTTAATATTCTATAAAAAAGAAATGAAGAGGAAAAGAATTATTTTAAGTTGTACTGCTTTATGCTGCTTACTAAATTCTGGGCTTTCGTAATTGAAATTTGCTCTATATTTTGTTCCAATTTACCACTGGTCGGCAATATCGAGTTTAAAACTGACCTCATTGATCCTATTGTTTCCGTTGAAGCCGTTTCTGGCAATGATAAGGGAGGAAAATTCTAAAATATTTAACAGCGTTTTAAGAATACTTAATA
Source organism: Diogma glabrata (assembly GCA_963693315.1). NCBI lineage: Eukaryota > Metazoa > Arthropoda > Insecta > Diptera > Cylindrotomidae > Diogma > Diogma glabrata. The sequence continues at coordinate 168,243,154 of OY856186.1, forward strand.
TATATATGACAGATATGTATTACTTCCGAAATTCTCCACTCCACTAATTTTGCTTTGAATATAATTCTTTCACGCATTAACTGGGGTGGTATAAGGACATCAATGTCAGAAAATGTTACATGTTGTAAACATGCAACATCTATTTTGTGGTCTAGAATAATTATTTTAAAAATTTAATGCATCATTTACCGCAACGCAATATAAACTTTTAGTTCTATAAAAAGGATTATCTTTTTTACTATAGAAAAGAAATTGGGAAAATAATATGGGAAAACTGATTTAAAAAGTAAGACCATATAAACTTTTTGAAAATACTACACGATAAAATAACTACACTTACCATAAAAGCTTTGACTAAGTTCAGGTAAATTCCATTGCCACAACAAAGTTTGAACAATGTCCAAATCACTGCTAACCTCTATATTTACTACACTAGCTGTTTCCGTACTACCATCACAGGTCAATGGTAAGATATACGGAATATCTTCCGCTATTCTATCTCTTTCGATTACAACTGTTTCGGGACTGTTTTGTAATATGTGATATGTTTTACCCTCAAAATCACACTCATTTCCTATGTCCATGGTATTGTTTGATGGCTTTGCTACACTTTTACATCAAGCATTAAACATAGAACTCTATTATTCTAAAATTTATTACAAACTACTTACCTTGACAAGAATATCAGAAAAAACAACTTTTATAAAATTTCAAAATGCACTTATCACGATATAATGATTTAGAATTAGAACTAAGCTAATAGATAGGCTCAAAAATATCACCGAATGATTGATTTACCTTAACTTATTTTTAATGTTTTAAAATAACTGCACTGTACTACAGACATAATGAGTTTATCGTTTTTGTAGTAAAATTAATTACATCTGGTATCTAATATACCAAACAACGTAGTAACATTTATTGTAAGTGTAATCAAATATGGTTGTAATGCAATTCCACAACAAGCGTGGTTTATTTGACTACATAATAAAAATTAAGCAAAAATCAATTACAGTATGATAATCAAATTTGATTAAATTTGTAGTAGAATTTAACTATAGATGTAATCGTTTAAAAATATTTACTGATTTCTACTACATAAGTACTACCACCTGTAATAATTATTAAATTTTGTAATGAATTTTACTTCAACAGTTGTTTTTCAAATTTATTACACTGGTTTGTAAATTTTACTACCATTATTTTTCTGTGTGTTATTGCTGCAATTATTTTTTTTTTTGAATCTTGCTGAATTTTATTTTATGATTATTGCTCAACGGTTTATTATACCTTATAATTGTTGTTCAAAATTGGCCTTTTTATTTGGCGCCACATCTGCATCGATTTGTAGTAACCTTTGTGATAATTGCTCATCAATCGCCTTCTCTTTTGCGCAACAACGGCTTTGATTTAATATATATTTTCTGATTTTTGATCATTAATCGCCTTAGTAATTTGGCGCAACAATTGCCTCGATTTATTACATGTTACAATTAAGGCTCAACAATCGCCTTATCATATGACGCAACAATAACATTGGTTTATTATATTTTATGATTATTGATCATCAATTTATGATTATGGCTGATTATTACTGATTATTGTTTTATGATTATTGCTAAACGTTTATATCTTATGAATATTATTCAACGATCGTCTTTTCATTTAGAACAACGAATTCAGTGGTTGGTAATTATTTAAGATACACGCGATATTAGGAAAGGAATGAAGAAAGTGCTGAGGAGTTGGATTCTCTACAACATGGAGGAGTAACTCATATATATATATAAATATATATATATATATATATATATATATATATATATATATATATATATATATATATATATATATATATATATATATATATATATATATATATATATATATATATATATATATATATATATATATATATATATATATATGTGTATATATATATATATATATATAAATATATATATATATATATATATATATATATATATATATATATATATATATATATATATATATATATATATATATATATATATATATATATATATATATATATTTATATATATAATATATATATATATATATATATATATATATATATATATATATATATATATATATATATATATATATATATATATATATATATATATATATATATATATATATATATATATATATATAAATATATATATATATATATATATATATATATATATATATATATATATATATATATATATATATATATATATACACCTAATTCTGTTTTTACACGACAGATTGGTTCCAGAGAAAGACGTGTAAAAAAAATTCGTGTAAAAATATACATTGTATATATGGAAAAATGGAGGATTGGTTCCACTCTCAAGAAATCAGTACAAAAAATATTGGACACGCTGTTGCATTGACTCACACCACCATCAGTTCTGAAAATATAGTACGCTTATATATATTATTCAATTGATGGCTAGCTGTTGCCATAAATTATTTATAACTTTAGAAAATTTGTTAAATAAAAGTAGAAATTCAATAATTTTATCGAAAGTGGCAAACAAAAAATTTGGATATGCAGAGTTATTGTGAGTTTTTAAAACTTCACCGCTTAACAATTACAGGATTTGTCTGCTGATCCAATTTTAGTATTCAGGCCCAAAACGTAAACAAAATTCAAAAAAGTTGGCCAAGTGCGAATAAAATTTGCTCACCAAGGATTCTGTGAACGTAAAAGAACATAATATTAAAAATAATTGACAAAGTTGTGTTGTATTTATATAGTCTTTCTATTGCCGAATCATAAGGACATACAAAATGTATATTTCCTCTTAAACGTTAAACGATTTTGCCACCTGTGCAATCAGCTTCCATTCATTTCCTTCCATGACTAGTGGACCCCAGTTTGGACATCCTGTATCACGAAGGTTTTGTATGATGTCATCACGTCAACGTTGTCTAGATCTTCCTCTCCAACAAACACCAGCTGGTTGTTGTTGAGATGCTTTTTTTGTCTTTCTATCTAGTGGAGCTTTTTCTACAAGACCTAATTATCTAATCCGGTTGAAATTAATGAATCCAATTTCATCGCAGCTACCAAGGAGCTGTCTGATTTCGTGATCCATTCGGTTTCTTTACTGATTCTCAGCAACTTTGCATGAACCATAAATTCTTCGCATGACCTTCCTCTTGAATG